>OX424451.1:9428622-9757875 GCA_949152495.1 Lasius fuliginosus
AGACATGACGTAGGAAAATTCAGTCGGAGAGCTGACCAAGTTCCGGTAGCGTCCGACCACGAAAGAGGGTAGGCACGTATCATACGCACTGGAGACACTCATTTTATGTTAAAAGCTAAAAATTTTCAAAATTTTGTTTGAAAAACAGAAAGGATTAAACCTTTCTATCGAAAAAAATATTTCACACATGAAACAAACATTTTTACTGTGTTTTTGAAACATAGCTGTTTTTAGGAAAAACTACTTTTTATCTAAACTATTTTCGGTCTAATTTATTATCTAAACTATTTATTTATTTTTTTCTTTCTCTTCGTGTCTCTCTTTAAGCGTACGTTTATGTTCAATTTTTTCGAAAATTTTTGAAGGGGAGAACGGCACTCTAAATCTGGGCAAATCACCATTTTCAATCAAGTTAAGCTAACATAAAACATTGCTTTTATATAGCGTTAAATCATACAAAATAATATGTTGCATCTCGTTTCATATATATATATATATATATATATATATATATATATATATATACTCATACACATATATTATTATATATAAATAATTATACAATTATATTTTCAGTAAATTGGAAATAAAAGAATTGTAATATATTTTATCATTAATTAAATGATTCTAATAAAGCCAACAAAACAGCAATGAATAATAAAAATAATATAAATTAAATTCTGACTTGTGTGTGACTTTGTATCGTACAATGGCAACCGCAAACATAACATTCCAAAAATTGATATTGTCTCCTATCAATACTCATCTTCATTGTTCTCTTCACTCAAATAAATGGATTTTTCAAGAATTCATATAAAACTAATCATTTTTAAAAGCTCTGGCAAGAGATAAACAAGCATAACGTTAAAAGATAAAAGAAATGTTACATGAAGCAAGCAGTAGGTATTCTCCCTCCCTCTCCCTTCCTCCCTCTCTCTCTCTCTCTCTCTCTCTCTCTTTTGCTAAATTCTATTGATATATACATATATGCAGTATATATAACTCCAAAATATATTGAAAAATATTTCTAAACAAAATTATTTTGTAAAATATTTTGAAGGCGGGGGAAGAGCTGAAGCTTAAGCTTCATTAATTTCCATCTAGATTCGCCTTCTTCGCCCGCCTGGCCTTTCATGGATATCTTTTACGGAATTAGCCGGAGATTTGTTGGTGCGCCTTCGCCTGAACCGACGTTAACATACATCGTGGAATTAGACGATGTATATCGCCGGATCTCGTCGCGGTCGATAGAGTAAATATTGCGAACAGTTCGCAGTATCAGCAAAGTTATAGAAATAGATGATGAAGGAGAGAAAATAGATGCAAAGAATAGTGGAATAAAATATTATAAGTACCATTTAGAAAAACGTTCCCTTTTAATGGTGCACACTCGAGAATTTCGCTGTGAAACTTCATTCGACGAGCAAAACTGCACACGTAACAATTTTGTTTTAAGAATACTACTATCGCATATTATTTTGAAATTAAGCAAAATCGGAATTAATTGGAAATTTGTAAGATATAAAGATGAAATTCATATTTCCTCTACAAAAATTATGGAACATGATCCTTGCTTTTAATTACTTCTATTTTAAGGTAACTATTACAATTACATAAAACCTCTAAAAAATTTTTTTTATAGATATTTTGTGATAAATTTGAGATCAATTCTTGATGAAGGTTTGTATAATTAATAACAATATCTTACGTCTCATATAATTTCAAATCGACTTTATATTATCACAATATTAATTTGAAATCTCTATCAAGATTTTTAATTTAATGTTCAAAGCTTGCGAATTCTGAGATGCTTTTAAAATAAGAATCATTATAAAAGAACGTTCATTTTTTTTATATTTCTTATTGTTAGTCTCATTTGCATCGAGAAACATTGATAAAGCAAAAGACATAGACTGCTTTATTATAGACGTCACATTATTATATCATGTAGAGTTCACAAAAGACATTTTATTTCCTTTTCATCTCTCTTTACACTGCGAACAAATTCTTAGCACACTCTTATCGAATTCTATGTTACCTCTCGTAGAGAGCGATGTAAGATTACTCAATTTGCCGGCAGGCAGGCAGATCGGAATATCTCGTAACCTTTTAAACCACATCGCTAAAACATACTCGAAGATCGTTGTTGCACTCGTCGTCGAGGAGACGAGTTATTTTTGCTTTTACGCGACGGATCGCGAATATGTTTTTACAGCCGGCGCGAAAATCGGGAACAGGTCTGCTTAGCAGCGCGAAAATACGCGTGGTTCGATCGCCGATCGATTTAGTGCACCCGCCGGAAAATGCTCGAGCGTAATGCGAAAGGGAAAATTACCGTTTTCCAGTCCTGGGCTTCGGAGCTTACATGAGGTGCACATTGCGGCCAGCTGAGCGAGAAAGGAATCGGAAATTTATATCGAAGAACTGTCTGACCTGACTCTCCATTAAAAATGACTCTATTCCATACGTCTCATCTGCTTTACTTTCAAACTTACGCGACTATAGGAATTTCCCTTACGTACGACGAAAATTCAAGCTTCTTAATATATATATGTATATATATTATTAACTCTTAATATTATTAATATTTTTTTTTTCGTGCATATATATATATATAATAAAATAAAATATATATAAATATATATTCAAATTTATTGCAATTTATTGAAATAAATTGAATAAAATAAATTGAAATATTATAATTAAAATATTATCCTTACTTAGATTATAATTATAATTCACGAAATATAATTATTTAAGAATAGTTAAAGATTATGTCTCTCCGATATATTTCCTATGATAATGATATGTGATTGATAATGATATATAATTTTCAAATATGTATGTTCCTTGACTTTGTAATGAAGCTTTTAAAATTTAGTATCTGTAAAATTTAGTATCTGTAAAAACATAATATTAGAGTTATCAGTATGTTGAAATCGCAAGAAATGCAAAAATCTGAAGCTAAAACGTAGCGTGCAGCAAGTCGTTCCGTCACATCTTCTGATTACTCGTTGTAAATATAAAAGCGAAATTCTAATCTTTGTATGTGAACATCAACGATCTTAGATTCGAATTTTGTCAAAAGGGAGCGACGCAAAGATAACGGTTTCACATTGACGTAAAATTGTATTTAGGTCATCTCTATTATTTCTCAAAATCAATTTCAATGTTTGTTCTTAATATCAAAATGTGCTTACACTGCGAATAAGTTATAAAATATCTCTTATACAAGTAATTCATATATGATAATACTTATCCGCGTTTTATAGTTTATTAACTTAATAATATTATACATTATAATGTTTAAGGATACATTTGATGTCGTGGATATTTCTCAAACACATAGGAAATTATAACCATAAATATTTGTAGTAAAATGAAAAAGATCACAGAAGAATATATGTATATTAAATTTCATTATAAAATAAATATACTTATTTTTTAGTTTTATTAATTAGTCATGTTTAGATTATTTGCATTTATACATCATTTCCTCTAACAGCTAACATAATACTTTTTATGAATGTTTAATAGATCAAGCAATCCTATCTTAAATAACAAAATGTTCTCAAACAAAACTATGCCTTCACGTTGATAACAATAACATGATCTTAGTATATACCTCGACAGTTTATCGATTTTCCACGCGAGATTATAGACTGCCGCTTTGATCGATCCCGTTATATCGATTGAATAATGGTCGTCAGTGTCATCGATAAGCTCGATCAAGGTGTGACCTTACCTTCGGTACAACAGTCTAGAGTGAATGTCAGGCGTCAATGTGTTCTCGCAAGATATCTGCGAGAGGATCAGGATCGTTAGCCTTGTCCCGGCATTCTGATATTGACGTACCGTTACGATGATATGAAGCTGAACGCCGCCGGAGGATCACGGAGAGCAGGAGCGCGATAGGGGACTATTATAACATCGACTGAGATTGGCTCTCGTATGTGTGTATGTATGTGTGTGCGAGAGTGTGTGTGTGTGTGTGTGTGTGTGTGTGTGTGTACGCGCGCGCTAGTACGTCGCTTCTCATTTGAATTTAGATTCGTCTCTCTCCGACCGAGCGCCTTTCTGTCACTCTATTCGCCCTCGTTCGCCCTCTCCTACCCTTTTCTCATCTTCCCTAGCTGCATTTGTTCCTCGAGGAAGCACGGTAGCGTTTATATATTCTGGTGTCCCTTATGAGATTCCTCATTTTCCTTTCCTTTAATCATGTGCTAACAATCTTACGAAAATTGTTCGTCCCTCCTTTCTTCACCTACGATATTTTTCTTTTTTTTTTTTAATGCATTTTAAGAATGCATATTAACGCGCCATTCTTTCAAATCATCTGTGATCGTCGTGAGATATTATAGAGACACGGCCTGCAGCACCTTTTACTCTGCGAATTACTTTTCAATCGGGAAAGCCGAACATAATTCTTGATCGCAATCGAATTTTGATTTGACATTCTATAAATAAACTCTCTTCGATTTATTATAGACAATATTAAGTATCCGTTTTACGTTTATCTATATTTCAAGCGTTATGAAGAAATTAAAGCAATTCTCTATAATTCAGCTATAATTATATCTCGATAACATTCTCCGAACAATGCAACTCATCGTGTTAATTAGAAATAGAGTTTCAAGGATTTCTCAGTTTTTCGTTCAATCGAAATACCTAGTGAAGTGGCAAAAAAAAAAAAAAAAAAAAACGGACGAACTTGTCCAAGGCGTGCCCAAAATCGCATCTGTTGAATTTAATCACAATTCTCCCACACTAAATTTTACGTTCGAGCCATACGATTCCTCGCATACACATGCATAGGTGAGCTAACACACACGCACACAGCGATTGTGACGTGGACCAAAAGTGCAGATGGACATGAATGACGAAGCTGGTGGTCCAGCTGCTGCATCGTTGGCCGAAAACGGTCACCATGTGTACTATATAAAACGTGTAGCCAGCGGAAGTATGTCGATTGACAATTTCATCGTTATGCGCGAATGCATCTCGCTAGAAAAATCGCAACGGAGCTCTAGATTTTATAGACTGTAAATAATGCAATATATATATATAACCATTTTAATAAAAATACATCTTGAGCAATCGAGCTATTTAAGTTCATCAAAATATTTCAACATAATAAAATTAGTGTTGCATTTACTCTTCTGACGAATTTATAAGGTTCACTTCTACTTATGTTTTTTTTTTAATACAAAATGCATCAAATTATCGCGTTTTTATTTAAAATTATATTTAAAAAACAACATGAATGATTTAATAGTCTCTAATCCAACAAGAGAAGTTGAGTCCGGTAGGATGGATACACAAAAAACCGTGCAACGAAAGTTAAAGGTCGCCGCTTCGCGACTCAAGGCGGAAACCGCGGAGAAAAATACCGGCAATTCCCCAAATCCGTCCGACTTCCCGCGTACGAAAATATTGGCGAATGGCGAAGAAAACAAGAAAACCAGACGCAGCGAAGAAGAAAAGCTCGGAAAGAGTTTGGAGAAATGCGCGACGCGGGGCCGAAGTTCGTTGGTTTGACGATGGTGGGAAAGGTCGAGCGAGCATCTGCGGGGGTAAAGAGAAGGAGGAAAAAGAGGAGAGTGGTAGAGGGTGCAAGCGGGTGGAATATAGGACTTTGAACTGGAGAGAATAAGGTACAACGAGAGACCGTGGTGCGCTCGGGAATGACGACGGTGGTGGAACAGGAAAGCAGGAAAGGAGTTGAAGAGAGAGAGAGAGAGAGAGAGAGAGAGAGAGAGAGAGGGGGGGGGGGAAAGGGAACGGGAAGGGGGACGTGAGTTATCGCAGCAACTATCTGCTCAACCGGGCGGATTTATTTCTATAGGTACAATCTGCTGCGCGAAATAAAGTATTTTGAAAATAAGAGGGAAGACGCGCGATAGAGCCCCGAGATATCGCCGGCTATTTGTTTTGCGCGGGACGCGCGTCTAAGCGAGCGCGCTTTCCGCCGCGAAATATTTCCGCGTGTGTGCACGCGCTTATATCTCTTGTTCCTGTTCGCGAGAATTCACGTCTGCTGTTCGTCGGGCGGGCATGTAATTGGGGATCGGCACAGTGGAGAAACATTGAGGAACAGAGAGCAAAACCGACGCGATGGGTAATCCCGTAATCCCGGTAGCGTGTGTTTGAAGGTACAACGGCAGCAAGCTGACATCTGACAATTTCTAATCTACTCAATCTAATAATCTAATTAATCGATCTTTCTCTATTTCTCTTTTTAGATTTCTCTCTTTCTACGAAGGAGACAATAATAAGAAAGAAAATATTTAAGATTCTGAAAAAAAAAAAGTGACACACACACACACACACACACACACACACACTCTCCCCCTCTATTTTCAGAGAATCATTCAATTTTTTTTCTTTTATGCATATATATCTTTTATGTATATATTCTCCTATAATATTATAAAATCTCTGCTTAATAAACTGTATATAAATTAAAAATATAAAAAAGATTCGATTTATATATTTATTTATGACAATATATTTCTCAGTCAACATATAACAATCTTGTCATTATTTTTACTGTGTTTCAAATATTATTAGCGATGATTATTAATAGGTATTATTAAATATTATTAATTTGACAACGCTAAATTAGAGAAGCGTTTAAAAACATATTATGATTATCAAATATCAAAAAATTATTAATAGTATGTATATGGGAATCTCTCATTAGGAATTAAGAGGAATGTGCAATGAGTGTGTACATATGTGAAAACAGGTTATGAAGTACCATACATATTAATAACTTATAATATCGCTGTATCAGAAGCATGGATTATAAATCGAGGAAAATTCCAATCAGAGTCATTTTTATCGCCGTAAAATGTCCGGATCGCGGATAATTATTATCGATGAGGTAGATTGAAATATTTTGCATGGTGATGAGTGTAGGCTAAATTTCAAATGGCTATCCCTGCGGAATTAACCGAACGATCGTATTATACGATTATTATGAGTATCGGGGTATGTGTATCGGAGAAAGCAGACCTCTCTCGCGCTCGCGCGTGTTACAATCCGCGGCCAAATATGAGAAAATTCATGTTGGCCTGAAACAAATCGAAATTACGTACGCGTTATATAGCTGAGAATTAATTGCGCGCGTAATTCGAACAATAGCCGTGATTTATATTGCGCACACCACGACAAAAGAACATATGCATTAAATTATTTCTCCGACGAGATTTATTGAAATACTGTTGTGGCATGATGACCTGCATTTAATAATTATTTATTTCCATATATAACAATTGATGTTTGCATAAATTTACAAGTTTAATTCGGTCCGTCTCTAACGATCCAAATAATTCTAGTAGAATTTTTCTCTAATTATCATGTTATGAAATATGTCATGTTGTATCAAGAACATATCGAAATAATTTAACATTAAATCTCGTTAAAGTATAATATTTTCACATATTATACTAGAAATTTACGAATTGCAAACGTATAAACCTTCCATTTCGAAATATGTCAATTACAAAACATGACATCATTTTCGCTCAATTTATTTTATTGGAGTTAAAAATTTCGTAGTTAAAAATAATATGACGGATAAGTTTTGTAAAAAAATAAAAAACATTTTATCTTTTTTACAAAGATTGTATGCGACTATCGTCAAGATACAGCATCTATTTGCATCTCTGACGCATAATTCTCAGCATCGCAAAGTATCGAGGTTTCTTGCTATCGAGCGTTCTTTGATAACTACGCTAGCATGCCTGCATCAATATATTTCCACTGTACCCAACTCACGGAAAAATTGCGGGAACGTGCCCTCCCTTAAAGTATCTCGAGCAAGGAAGATTCAGAGATGGTTTACCGATAGCGCGATGTTGGAGATAAGCGCATGTCACGATCAACTGATTATTCTTCGGCGGAAAACATCCGATACGTAGAACGTATCGCGGATCATACTCACGGAATTTTCAACGATATACTCGAAAAGTGGGTTAGCCATTTTGTTTATGCAAATCCAGTCGCTTGCGCGCACGCATCAACCAACAAGCAAACTCGGCCGGGTCAGCGATCTAAAATTTAGTGATTCCGTCAGCTAGCGGCGCAGTTATTTTCACGAAAAATGTTTGCAGCCGTCACGCGTGATGCGCCACAGTACAGAATCGGAAAATGCGATATCCGAGGTGACGATTATGAAAGGCGCTCGTGTGATGTTGGAAAGACAGCTGCGCTATTTGCATCAACCTTGCATAAAAACTCATCGATGCCTGCGGGCGAAAAAATCGATTTTATCGCTTTCGTTCTCGAATGACGATCATATTTTTCTTCATTTGCAATATGCAAACATGTAAATATAAAATCACTCGAAACTGATATCGCAGTTCGCGGACATATCTCAAAATATAATTTTTCTTCTAGCACTATTCGTGATTTTGCGCTGCAGTAGATGCACGAAAATTGACATTTTTCTAATCGACGATAGTTTATATATATTTTATAATTAAACCTTTCCTCAAAATCAAGAAAGACGTATAGGTATGTATATAAAAAAAACAATTTTTTCTAAATTTATAAATGATAATTTAGATAAAATAAGAATCAATATCCTACAAAAATAGAAACGTTTCTATGTGTGGGAAGATTAAGTGGAAACACAAAGGCCACAATATTTTAACGAGAAATGGTACGCTTAAGGCACATTTTCTTTTGCCTCTTTCTTCTAGTGATCTCCCTGGGACAAAAATCTTAATCCGTGAAGCGTCGAGGCGATAACAAGGACAAGCGAGGCAATTATAGACGGGAGTTAGAGCGGTGATTTAATGGTAGCTCTTATCTTTCTCACCCTCACATGCGTGCGACGCCCCACGTTTCCCCCATCAATTGTTATGAACCATTTTTTTCACAATAATGAGCGCTTTGTTACGTTATCTATATTTGACAAGCACAACAATGACGTGTTCTACAATATTTACGGATATCAGTAAACGCAGTAATCAGTATCTATATTAACACTTTTAACAAGTTATTTGTTAAAACCTATTATTTGTTACAACCTAACAATTAATTTCATGGCAAAATTATTGAACAACAAAGAACTTTTTGTATAAAACTATTCATGTACAGAAATCTACATAAAATTGTTTATTTAGGAAAGGATAATCTGACATTCTAATTTTTGAAAATACGTTCTTGAGATATCTTCGAATTTTCTTAATTCTTATTTCTCTTTTATATATTCATTCCATGAGTGAGAGAGAGAAAAAATGATGCTTATCATTTCGTTTTATTTGCCTTTTCCGCTTTATCTTCAATATTTTAAAACTGGATTTTATTATTAATAGACATATTTATTTTCCCGACTTCACATTTTATAGTTTGAAAATAGTAACTTGGTCTAACAATTATAAATATATCTCATTGTAATTTTGAAACGAAATAGCAAAATAGAGGAAGCTAGATATGCAAAGTGAGATTTAAACATTAAACATTTATATTAAACATTATAAACAGAATAATGTTGTGCGATTTTAGATATGAACAACACACACAATATAAGAAATGAAAATTAATTCTTCCTATGTCTTTAATTTTATTCATTATCAATATCAATATAAATTTCAGAATTGAAATTCAATTAAAGATCAATGAAAAGATACCGAAATTCCTGAAACGTCTGCAGTCATGTATAAAAATATAGGTAATAAAAAATTCAGATTTCTTCAATAAATAAATCGACGAAAGGAGGACGTCGATGCAGAAGAAAAGCTATATATTTATTCTTTCGGGCGTGCGAGAGTTTGTGCCGACATCGAACGGCGACGAAAAGTGCAATGAAATGAGATCACAAATTTATCACGAATTATGCGCGAGGGAACCGCATCGGGGGTGCCATTGGGGGTGCCATCGGGGCCACAATTCAACGACAAGATTCGCTCGATCTACAGAATCAGTCACTATGGGGATCGTTATCCCCCTTGTGCGCGCGGGAAAATTTATTCGACAGCGGTTCCATGACCGACCAATCACGGCCGATTTCAGGAGATACAAATCGCAATTCCTCCTTTCTCTGGTAACTAAACGTGGCGGTCGAACGTAGGTAGGTAGATATGTAGTGTACGTATCTACGATGGAGAAAATACCGGGGATTCCGGGGTTAAAATAGCATCGCGGCCGGAGAAAAGCGCTTTTGAATGCCCTCCCCTTCTTTCGCCACCCACCCCCCTCGAATGTAGATTAAGCGAACCACGGAAATGAGTGCTCCCGATAACGACGCGCCTAAATGTATGCGCATATCTGCTGCCTCAATTAAACAATTTTGAAAACAAACGAATTAATTACACAATCCTATACACGCGCCGCATGGTTTCTTCTAGTACTTATGCGATCTGTTTTCTCAACAAAGTAATTTTATTCTCTGGATATATAAAATGTCTTGGAACTGTCATCATTTCGTTCACTTATAGATTCTTGTGCTAATCAGTAATCGATGTTTTCTTGACAAAATTATCGAAGTACTAGTAGTCTCTGAGTAAAAATTTAAAAAAATTTCCATTGAGAGGAAATCTTAATAATAACAGACAGTCTAATAAATATAAATTATTATTAATCGAGTTCTTTTTTCCTCGGTATATATCTTACAAAATCAATATTGATTCTGAAGTCTTGATATGCTAAAATAATAATATGTTTAAAATGGTCTAACATAATTTTACAACGCGACTATGTTGGAGACGTAACGCGAGAGAGTAGCGAGACGTACATGCGACTTTCGTAACTTATGACCGTATACGGCGTATACGCGGCGCCGTACATCTGTTCTTTCTCTCGTAAAAACCTCAGCTCGATAGATTCCGCCTTGTTACTCCCGTGTCTTCTTATTTTGATTGCAAAACTTTTTCTCCGCGCGAAGAAGAGAGGCGAAAACTTTCTCGCCGGCGGCCTTAGAATAATGGAAACGTGAGAAGACTTGCGCCGAACGTCTGAGCCGCGCCCACAGATAACTAAATCGCCCAGACATCACCACATCGCCGCTCAATTTCTGCGGGCCTTAATCCGCCGCTGAAATTTCTCAACTATTTACTTCGTCTATGTATACGTCCGCTACTACTACTTGAGTGCGCGATATGCCGTGCAGTCGCAGTAAATTATGTCTCGCGCAGCCCTCTCTCCGATATCGAGGGTCCGTAAAACCTCCATGCCGAGACGACATGTTTCATAAATTCGTATACCGCTCTATAGCCAACGTTTGAAAAGCCGCGGCACAGCAAGCTTTTCCCCTCTCGACCATTCGCGTCGTCGTCGAAATTACTGTTCACCCGACATAATATTCGGTAATATTAGCCGGTAGAATAAAACGCGACATAATTGCACCGCAAATGAACACTTTCAAATTTAATATATCACATCCATCGTGTATTATCTGCTATCTTTACGTCAAGCTTGATGAAAATATATGATACTCGAATTATCGTTCTGCTCTTTTTTTTCCTATTAATAGTAAATTATTATGTGTCGAAATTAGAAACACGCGAACTGTAATATATCTATGAACTATAGCAGTACGTTTTCATCTCTTGCCTTTTGTTGTCTTTTGAAAATTTATATAACAATATACGTCAATACTATACCAATTTTACGATGACAAATGTCAAAAAAAGTTATCACTCATCCCGGTGATTTTTCCGTACAATAAATTAAAAAACGTCCAGAATGTACTATGTGTGAAAACGATAAGTCATTGTCATTCGAAATCCCTCACACAGATAAAGATATATTTTCACGAGATACGCCTATGATCATCGTGACAATATCGAAAGAATATCTTTTGGCAATAATTCTATCAAGTTGCCATAATGCAGTTATGCCGAATAATATAAACAAGGAACAATTGAACGATCTGGTTCGAAGCAATTTCTTAAGACAATGCATTTGGTCGATTAACTCTAGATATGGATGAGAGAGACGACAGTATAGAACAAGAAAGAAGAAAAGTATAACGCACAAGAGAAGGAAGTTGGCTTCGACGATCAATCAATGACCTCGCGACACTTCAAAATTGCGAAAGCGTTCGGGATGCGAGCAGAATAGAGCGGAGCGGAGCGGCGCGACGCTTCGCTACGCGTCGACCGATGCTATGGATCAGTCGATAATTGATCGGATGCCGAGACGGTAAACACTTCGTCGTTGATTGATGAACTAATCAACCTTGCTAAACTTCTCGGTGGATTCCTAATACCCGGACCCCTGTGCGCGCGGAGCACAGAGAACGCAACCCTTCTTCCCCTTTTCTTTGTTCTCGAGCAGAGAACCGTAGTCGGTCTCGTAAGAGACGGCCTTCAACAATGAGAAGTTTTTCCGAAATTTCAGCTGTTCAACAGTTCATTAACCGGCTTGCCGGAATTCTTGAGCCCACCGTGGAAACTAGGAATGTTCCATCGTCAATAATTTTATAACAGAAATAGACGAGGGAAGAAGTTTAGTAGAGTACATAAGTTGTCTTTTCTTACTTGAGAAATGCCTCCAAGTTTTATTTTATTAAATAACTTCCATTAATTAAATGCATACACACATTAAGTATCGAAATAATATTTGAGTATTTCAACTAGTGATAGATACCGATACAAGTATATTCAATCCTTAGTACACGGCTTAAGAGATTTTTAAAATACAATATATTAGTTCAATATTGAATGTGTACTTAAAAAAAAAAAAAGAATAATAGTTAAATATTTTAGTTTAAATATTTCAAATAATATAATATTAACTAATGTGTCTAGTGTCTCTTTTCTCTCTATCTCTCTCTTTCCCCCCCCCCCCTCTCTCTAATCAATACTTTACAACAGAGAGAGGAAGAGAGATGTACTAAAATATTATGTCTTATAATTTGACACAGAAAGGGGAGTCTATTATAACAGTCAAAAAATAAATTAAATTTCTGACAACATCTTCCAAATTCTCACATACAACTCAAAAATCTCCCGTTCAATAATTATCCTCGTGATAGAATTCTTTGGAAGTTTTAATCGTTTAACCGTCCAACAGTCTATTAACGGGGAAAGGGGAAAAAGGGTCTGAAGTTCTTTTCATTCGCATTTCACGTCGCCAAAATCGTTCGATCGAGAAAGCTTTGCGACGCCGTCGGCATCCAAAAAAATTCAACGTATTATCGTGCGCAGCATCCGTACGGCAAATTGAAAAACTGGCTTCGCCGTTCGAACTTCGCAAACAGCGCTCACGTATTCCAAAAATTCTGACAAAAGGAGGAGTAAATTATAGAACCAAATTGTTTCCATGAATTCGATGAACGATGAAATTTTTCACATCGCATCTTCTAATTTAATACCAATTCATCAACTTTCTATAAAAAAAATCTTGTATTAAAAAAAAAAATTGAGGAGCAGACTTGAAAATATTCCTTTAAAAAATGTATATGAAGGTTATATGAAGATATTTTGTGGCAAAAATAACTTGTATTAATATAAACTTTAATTTACTAAACTAACTAACCATTTAACTTATAATTTTACTATTAATTTATAGCAAATAAATAATAAATATTTCCAAAATAAATTATTAAAATGTTTAACTTGAAATGTTGAAAGTTAACACACACACACACTCTCCTAAGCGCGCTCTTTTTTTTATATAAAAATTATAAAAAACCATATAAAAAACCTATCAAAGGTTGATTTCGTTTAAAACCCACCATTCAATTCATTGTAATGAATGAACTGCGGCTTTTGACAATAGCCTATGAAAACTGCGAGCAATTTTTTAAATTGAAAAGATTTCTTACACTTTCTTATTTCGTCGCTGCATGAAAGCGCTACGGGAAATCGAAAGATTAATTTTAGCGAAGAAGGAAAGAAGCTCAATTAACTACCACTACTCAAAAGACACAGGAATCTTGCACGTTTATTATTATGTTCTACAGTTCCGCTCGTTCTTGTCGTCATGCCTCATATTTCTTCCGGGAGCCAGCTCTAGCGAAAGTAATTTAATACCGCCCGCTTTAGATATCTCCGACGCGATTCATCTCAATTTCTCGACGAAGCGGTAACAACAACAACAATAAACACAACGAGACGTTGACCGTCCGAGAAACACCGACGGAAATCGTATCAGAGCTGCAACCTTCCACCTATTTTGTATTCCATCGTGTTAAAGGTGGCGGAGGTGGGGAAGAGAGTGAATTATCTTGAGAAACGTGTTAAAGTACGCGATAAAAATTGCCGGTGATGCAGACTGTCTGATGTCGATATCAGACAGGCTCAGCGAGGGCGAGAGGGGTGAACGGATCGAAGCCCGGGTTCGTCGACATCGCGTAAAACAATCTTTTTATCTATATACTCGCTGTCAATGTCGCGTTCTTAAAGGCGGCCTTAAAGTACACTCGCCGGTCTTTGACTGCATTTGCATCGCACGTCACTTAATATCGGAAGACTTTTTGTCGGTTCACTTTTTTATCGCTATTCAATATCGCGCCTCGCTGTTAACTCGTTTCGGTATGCACTTATCAGTACTACCACATTAATGTATATTAATATATATATATATATATATATATATATATATTACAAACTTTTTAAAATATATTTAAAGGATATTTTTTTACGACGAATTTAGAACCAATCTTCTTGGAATTTAATGAGAAAAGCTATTGTATTATATATATTTCATTCTTTACGGAAAATTTAACATCTCATCAAATACAAATACAATTATTATATAATATTTTTAGATATCTCATGAAATATCATATACGAAATTTATCTATTATAAATATTTATGTAGTATAGTATGTACGCTAATTTTTTTACTTTAACATGAAATGATGCATAGTTAACATTAATGTGTAATCATACATCATAATATAAATTGCAATATAATATTGTAATATGCACATATTATGCTCACAATATTAAGTTGTATATAATTGATTAAACAATATATAACATATAACAAAATATGTAACATGTGTATATACAAATGCGGAAATATAGATTTGCAATTTGCAATTCCAATACAAATATGCATTTGCAATTGGAATCGGAATTGCCAATGAGTTATATGTATATAACTATAATAGTTAAAAAACGATAATTAGGATTATATATGTATCAAAAATAGATCGCTTAGAATTTATAACATACCCATATGTTACTGAATTAAATTGCTACTCCAACTATTTCTCTGACTGCATTTGTAATTTTATCGCGCGCTTTGCACTGAGAGCAACTGTACGAAAGAATCAAAAAATTATAATTATATTCAGAGTCACCCAATTACGCTTCGCAGAATGCGCGCTTTTAATCATTGCCGCTGCAAGCTGAGTACTGAGAGAACATATAAAAAGAAAAAACTCGGCGAACCAGAAAATGGGCGATTACAGAATCTGTTGGCATTTTTCAACGGGTATGTTATGAAGATCATGCCTTGGTCGTCCTATTAGTCATACCGCGATCCACTTTTGGAGGCAAAAAAAAGAACAAAAATTGGCAAAGAAAAGAAGAGAGAGAAAGAAAGAGAAAAAAGAAATAGAGAATGATAAGCAAGGAAGTAGAGAAGGGGAGACAAGCGAAAATCTGCAATTACGACAAACCATTTGGTCGATGAAGGAATTCTTCATTTCCGTGAGACAATATTGTCCATCACATTGCATTTCTACGAGTATATATTTGTTCACTGGTTTTCTCTCGGCAAATGAGACTTCGAAACTGCCGCGGGGACGACAATAAAACGAAAGTTCATTTCCTTACACGACATCAAAATCACAGATTCTTAATGTACAAAATGCCTCGTATATTGCCTTTCATTTCCTAATTATTACATTTTAGAGTCAATATTTCCTCAACAAAAATATCAAAGTATTTATAATCTTTTCACAGTTATACGTAATTGTGAAATTTTTACGAATCAAGTACTTGATAAATAAAAAACAGAATCTAAGTTTTCGATATCAGACACATTTCATTCAATTTAGTTAAAATATTTTTAACTAAATTAAAATAATTTAGTGAAATATATTTTACTTTCATATTTTTTAATTTAAGTATTAAGTATTAAACATATTTAACGCAAAATTTTAAAAGTATAAGTAAACGGCATCTCCGGGTATAAACAATAGCGCAAAATTCGGCGGCGTCTAGTGCGCTATTGTTTACACGATCGCTTTGTTGTTATTCTCGCGGCGAGACTCGAGCTGGAAGGGGTAACGCGAGATCGCGAGAACATCGTGTGTCGTATTATCTCTCGAGATACAAGATACGATACAAGTACTAGAAGATACCAAACGCGATCATTCCTTACGATTATTACAAATAATGATTATCAATTTGCGCGATTATCGCGATTATGACGTCTCAACTAATGATTAATTAATATACGCATAATGTTGCATAGCTTCGGATGTTATTTCAGTATGAGTAACCGTGATTTTCGCATTTCGCCGTCGCAATTTAAAAAGAAGTCCGCGTCATGTGTGATTAATGTGGAGAGTGCTGCGCGATCACCATATTCTTCTGATTAGTGCGCGTGTAATCAAGCATGTTTTTGTGACTGAGTGTCGTGTGAGTGCCAAAAAGAAGTAGCAAACGGTGAACAAGAGAGAAAATGGCAGTCTAGGACGACATCGAACAACGGCGGAGCAACCATGAGGTGCACAATTTACAATTTTGCTAATTTATTATTATTTATACAATTAATTGCTTGCTTAACTTCGCGATAGTAACTCATTTTACACAGTGTAATACAATCTGTAAAAAAGTGAATACCGCGAAAACGACAAATAAATATCACGCCATTCGTGATGTGCGTTGTAATGGTGTGCTGCAGCATATATAGTATACTGTGAGACAAATTATACGCTGAAAACTCGAGTTGCGAGCCGAACGAACGAACAAACCAGCGGCGATGTAGACTCGCGTAAATTTCATCACCGCCGCACACGCGAGCAACCGTGCGATTCTATTTTTCACTGACAAACGCGATAAAACGCGTTAAGTAAAAATCTTTAATGACGCGCACGTGGCGAGTAATGGCTGTGCGTGCTTAAATTTAATAGATGTCCATACCTTCGTCCAGAGTACTAACACATCACGATATGGGTATTGTTAATGACAATAAAAAAATCTTATAAAAAAAAATTAATTAAAAGTGATGTAAATAATTACACGCGCGCGCAACACTATATTTACAAGAACTTTTGTTTTTACTTGTTTTACTAAAAAAAATATATATATATATAGATATATATTATTTTTTTCATTTAATATATATTGTTTTTATTGTCTTTAAAATATTGAAATTTATGAATAATTAAAATATTAATTTAATAATTACTTGGTATTAAGAATAGGATAGTGATATTATCGTAAACATTATTAATAATAAAACTCTGATAAAAAATAATGCATTAAAATACTACAAAAAATATGAAAATCTCTCTCTCTCTCTCTCTCTCTCCCTAAATTCAATGAGGAAAAATTATCTATAATAAATTTGGATATTAAGTATAATGTTTTAATTTTTTTCTTGTCGTTATGACATTGATAAGTTTCAAGACACAATCGCAAATATCAAAAGTGCTAATAACACAAGATTCACGAGCATAAAAAACGATTCTATGACGAAAGTCCTGTTCATGATACTGCAAAAAGAGTTGCACAGAAAACGCGGAAAGACTACGGTGAAAAATAAAAGAGATATTGATCAGAAAAGTTTCATTATTCTCGCTTATATAAATATTGTTTCAGAAATATACTGCATTAGTTTGGAAAAATGGCATTAGAAGCGTTCATATAACAGCCGCATGTAAAAAGGTCTAAGTCTCGTTTTGGTCGGAGACATTATGTACATGTTTCATTTTCTCATCATAGTTTATATCGATGTTTAAAAAAATATCAAGAAATGTTAAATTTACGAAACGTCTAAAACTCAATTTGAAGTAATGTTAAGATATCTTTATGGAAAAAGTATTCGACATTATCAATTATACATTTCGCAAATTCTCTTTGCAATTTAAAATTTATTCATAAATTTAAAAATAATATTTTGAATTATATCGTAATGGTAACAATATACACAAGATAAATTGAATTACATAAATTGAATTTTAGTATTTTAATACTGATTTTGTATTTATTTTTAAAAAATCCAAATGTTTCTTTACATACGACTTGTTTTTGCATTGAATCTTTTATTAGATGCAATACGCTCTTCAAAGTCACTGACGCGTGATAATTACGCGTGATAATTACGCGTGAGTATTTTGGGGACAAAAAGAACTAGAACGGGAGATTCCGCAATACGCTTGTCATGACAGGCATCAGTTAAAAACTGTGGTGATTATGGGAGAAAAATCAGATTAATGCTGCCAGCCGGAGACGGGCTTCTTCTAAATGCAAATTACTCGCCTTCGTAACGCGGGTAACGCGGATGACGTAGACAACAGGCCGCGATAATTTGTCGCCCGACATCAGTGCGCGCCTCGTTATACCAGGTTACCGTTAATACAACCGAGTGTCTAGCCGCGAATTTCCATAAACCTCTCGTTGATGACAATGCAATTATTTCCGAATACGATTTGTTATCACGTAGAATCTTGTATAAACGATCTCTTCTAATTAGCTGCAAGACCGCTAATCCCTCTCGCTCTTCCTCCTCTCCCCCCCCCTCTCTCTTTTACGATCTTTTAAAAAACGATAGTTAAAAATTAAACGGAATAAAAGTAGAGTATAAATCACGAATAAAAAAATGAGTAAAAGTAAAATTAATATACCTCATGTCCGTTTCTTTTCATGCATAATTATTTTATCGTAATATATAAAATGTTTTTCCTTTATAAAATTAGACAAAATAATGTAATAAAATATAGCTAAATTTATATGAACTTTTTTACAAAACCTTTCTTTTTTGGAATGAGAAAAATACGAATTATATTAATGTCTCTTTTAAAAGCTCAAATATTATATATAATGCTCTTTGAATACGATTTCCTCATCTAACATTAATTTCATAAAAATTATCACTTTCGATGCACTTTTTTCTTACGGACTTACTATCTACAGTCGTCTACGCACCAACCAAGCGTATTTTCATCTTAAAAAATAATAATATGCGCAATCACAATCGGGATAAATACTTCTAACTATTAGCTGTTTTATAGTACGGGCTTTAACCCAATCTTTTATAGCCTATTTTTTTACACTTTACTACACGAAGATTAGACATAGTAAGGTCGACTTTAAATTTAAAGTTTCAGGTTGTACATTTTTAGGAACTGTATTTCAACTGCAATCAAACTCTCAATATATGAACTTATTGCTTCAATTATAACTTTAGTTTTATTTCAGTAATTATAAATTTTTTTCTTTCTTAAATTTTAATCAATGTCTTAAAAATTAAGATAAAGTATGTAGTACGTAGAAGAGATATAGGCGATTTAAGAACGAGAAAGATATTTATAAAACTCTGTCCCAGCGAAAATTTTTCTGCTTAAGGTGGCACAAAATGTTCCAACGAAACACAGAAATGAACGAAATAATTTATTCCTTTTTCTTGTAGTTTAAACAATTTGTTATTTGTTATTTGCGATAAAATTCAAGGTAGAATTCTATTTATAATTTTATGTGCTGTGTTATAGAAAGAGAACACATTTGAAAAAATATACACATAAAATACAAATAAAAATAACCACTCTACCGAAATATACTACAAAAAATATTTAAAATATAACTCTATTTCAAAAATTGTTCCAAATCATAAAACATTTAAAGCGAGCTTTAAAACAAAAGTATTGTACAAATATAGAGTTCGAATATAATAAAATATTAAATATTATAATTAATCATATATCGTATAATATATAATTAAACAACAAATACGCGCGTATGTGCACACACATGCATATAATGATAAATATATATATCCAAGTTTATACAAATTTAAGTAGTTAATATACAAATAATAAAGCAAATAAATTAACATTTTCATATCACACGTTGTTTAAAAGCCTAACGACTTTTAAGCGTTCAAATATGTTCACAACTATTTTAGATAAGAGATTGGATTGCAGGTGCGATGCAGCAATGTGGCGCGGCGCGCGTTACTTAAAATCCGCGGCAAGTACCCGGTAGTAACGAAGTTTGCGAGGTCATATAACGGGTCAAATACCTCCCAGATCCTGGAGACCGTGACTCGAAGGGAAAGTTCTATGAGTGCCGCCGCGGCACTCTCGGCGAATAATTTATTTCCACAATGCAATAAACCCCGTGCCGGAATGTAACTATCCATTCGCGAAAATGAAATTTTAACGCAATTGTCCCTCAATAAGAAAGTCGAAATTCTAAGAACGCGATTTCTACGAAGTAAAACATAGATCAAATCATTCTGCTCATTCATGCTTGCATTTCAGCGAAAAATTTATCGTATTTGCACACCGTGAAATCATGTGTTTAAAAAAAAAAAAGATATTTTAAAAGACTGGAATCAAACTATCGTCAGAGTATCGGCTCTGTTTGAGGATAAATGCTCGTTCAAGAGTGCTAGGAAATAAATCTATCATAGAGCTGAATTAAATCTATCATTGAAATCATGAAAAGTCGCGACATCTTAGAGAATTTTAGAGACATCTGAGATAATAAAATTACTGTTAATAATATTGTGCTTAAAAAAAATTTAGTTTAAAAATTTTATTTAAAATTTGAAATAGATAGTTTATCACTTAGACTTACTCGTTCTCATATTTTGGCTTCATTATTTGTTTGTTGCAGAAAAATAAACATTTAATACAATCGTGATATTAACAAATAATTATACGAATACTTTTTATAATTCTGAACTTTGCAATCTTTAAATCAGGTTATATACATATATATTAACAGTCACAAGTATGATTGCAAGATAAACTAATTGCATTGCCATAACGAAGTGATCTAGTTTCAATGAAGATATGGAGCTCCCGTAATTTCCTGCAACTGTGAAGAAGTGATCGAGTACGCGGAATGTTATTATTCTAATTTCAATCGTAATTTAATACCAATCGAGAATCGAACTACTTTACAGCAATAATTGCCGAATTATTCTCAAGTTTTATTACCTGTATTACACACACACACACACTTCAATATATATAACTTTAAAACAAATAAGCGTTATTTTAATTGCATGTTCAGGAGAAAATACAAAAAGTCTGAATAAATAATGTTTTCCATAATACATAATAATACCACTGAAATATGTACATAACATTCTCTAATTAATTATAATTTTATGCTTTCCGTCTATTTCAAAGCTTGAGTTCGAAAATATAATCGGTATTTTGCACTTTGAGTACCACATTCAATTCTATAACGTTCAAATAAAATACAAATTAAATTAATGTATTCAGAACGCGTTTATATTAAATAAAGCACTTTCGAAACAAACATTGATATTAAATAAGTAATAAAAAAATCAATTGTATCCCCTGGCGAAACGTCGTCAAATATCGCTCATGTACTCTTAATCCGAAGTACGTTGGGAAAGTACTATTTGACATTAAGGGTCGGAGATGCCCTCGAGGTATATAGTTCTTATCGTCGCCGAATAATTCATTGTCGAACCGTTCCGCATTTATCTGAGGCGTGGCAGCACGCGCGTACATTCTGTCGCGACTCGGCGACGAAAACGAAACAACGGCGATGCAGCGTCGAATGGTCGTGACGAAAAGTACACGATTTTCGCGAGAGAAAAAAAATGGTATTTACAATATAGTGGCACATCTACCGGAATGAAGGCAAGGCAATGAAGAAAAAAACGGAAAGTGTGTCAGGGCAAATTGCGCGACGCAACGCCGTCAGGCAACACGTGACGGTGACGCGAGTTTTTCAATTAATCAGAAATAAACGATGTCAACGGCAAACCGGCGAAAACCGATGTCCGGTACAAATGTTATTTATCGTCAAGCACGTGGCGGCCCCGTAGGATGTTTAAACGATCGTCCAAACGTCATTGTGTCGCATGTTTTACGTGTATATTCGACCATGGGAGATTTGTGAGATTTTCCCGTCAGTTTTGACGCAGTTTGTTCTCTCGGCGATTATTTAAAAGCGAGAAAAACAGGCGGGAAAATAAAGCGGATTGCATAAACATTAACGTATGTATATCTGCATATCTGTATATGTATGTATGTATACACACACACACACACACACACACACACACACACACACACACACACACATATTTATATTTATTTATTAGAATAAATATATATCTGGAAAAATATTTATCTCTTAGATTTGTTTTATCGTCCACTTCTAAAGCCATTAAGTTAAGCATGCAATAGAAATTTTTAAAATTGTTTAAAATATTATTAAAGTCTCATCATCATCCTCACAACCTCTTTTTTCGCAATTTCCTTTGAAAACTAACAAACGAGAAAAAATAATTATATTCAATCTATGTATCTTCGCTATCGTATAAATTAACTATCAAGACTATCTAAAATTGGAATAATCTCGGGAATAATTTTTGCATAAAATTTTATATAACTTTTCTTAAGATTATAAGAATCTCATATTTTCTAAATATTTTAGTGAAAAAACGCTATTTACATAAGTACATAAAGTTTATACTAATTTGAAAAGCGAGAAAGATATTGAACGAGTACTCAACTAATGTTAATTACATTTTTATTATGCTTTGAATAAACATATTATTCAAATAAAATAAGAAAAAACAATCTACATATAAGGGAAAACTGTAAAACTAATAAAAAATTTTAAAAATGTAAGCAAACGCCATGTGGCGAAAAAATACCACTAAATGATGACGAGCGAGAATCGATAGTCAGTCGTGAGCAGTCGCCGATACGAGACGAAAGAATAAATAATAGTTCTTGACGCGAGCAACTGAATAATTATTCAAAAGTTAATGGTTTTTCTTAAACATAAAAATGCTGCATCTGCAGTTCCGTTTAACGTATAGTATGATCAATTGTTTTTATACGGTTTCACACAGCGGCGCTCTGTTTTATATAAACCGCACACACTTCGAGGATAATATTTACGTTGGCATAGCGAAAGTTTCTATTTCACTTAAACAGAATCGATCCGCGGATAGTAATGGAAAAAAATTGCACGAGATGTACGATTCAGAACTGATTTCTCGTACAACCAATTTCGCGAACCGGCGTCCTTGGCAGCGGTCCTCGATCGTGCAACTACTAAGAAAATAATCTAACCGCGGAAGCGTTCCGAGGGACTTCTATCGTGGCCGCCGGTGAAATCCGAGTATCGGTATACGCGATGCACCTAATTCAACAAAGGCCGCGGGAAAACCAGTACCATTTTTCTTTTCGCGGCCGCAGTGTTCGCGGCATGATGAAATTTACAACGGAGCTGTGCATATCCGAAACGAGCGTTATTTATGTTGACACGCAATTAACTTTTTTTTCGCTGCTTCTCCCATTTATATCGACCTGCATGCAGTTGCACTTGCACGCTGCGCGCAATATAGCGTTGGCGTACAACGATGCAATCGCGGACGCGCGGAACGTAGCGAGCGAAGACAGTCGAGAGACTAGCGGCCAATTATTTTTAATGTCTCATTGTATTCTCCCTTGCGTCGCCATTAAGGTTAATAGCCCGCAGCGTTCAAGGCGCGTCGCTCCTTTTTGGGGCCCATAATTAAAGTCAATCGTGTTACCGGAAACGGTCCATTAAGCGCACTCGCGGATAAAAAGAAAAGTCTCTCTCTCTCGATCGAGAACCCAGCCGATCTGCTTCGTAAACCTTCTCTGTGATCGTCTCGGATCTACTCTGTTACGAATTCATTTTTCTACGTATAATCAGGCAACTTACAAAATACCGAGAAATATATATATATATTTCTCTATTTCTTATACATTATATTTATTCTAATTTTGTAGATAAAAATAGAAATTATCATAAATTTTTTAAATTGTAGAGGCGTATTCCTCAAGTGCACGCGATGTACATGGTGTGCTTTTGTGCTAAATACAGAACGTAAATCGGCTTTCGCGACTTCGCGTATTTTTGTCCATCGTACAATAACCCCTATGTATACGCCGTGAGAGACACATGGCGCGCGTGTAGTCGATTCATCGAATGAGAATATAATGGAACACTCGAAACGTTTCTACGAGGGAGAGGACTCTTGGTACGCGGATAATAACACTCATTCGGATATTACGATGAGAATAATATAAAATGAAAACAAAATAATTATTATCAAATATTACACACTAATATTATACGCACATTGTATGTATATAAAATTCATACTATTTCAATGAAAACATTTACAATATACTCAATTTATACTCATATTAACAAGAACATATGATGGTAATATATATTTTTGAAAATATTTTATCATTGACATCGCATTGTTTCTAATAATTTGCTTTCTGAGACATTACATTACATTAACTTTAAAAAATCTATTTCGTTCAAATTATCGATAATTAAAATTAAAATATGAAATAATTTTCTTTCTCTCTCTCTCTCTCTCTCTCTCTCTCTCTCTCTCTCTCTCTCTCTCTCTCTCTCTCTCTCTCTCTCTCTCTCTCTCTCTCTCTCTCTTTTTTCTCTTCTCCAACTAAGATATTTCTTTATAAACATATGATAATAAAATCAAATCTCTCGTGCGTATATAGATAACTTTTGCATAAAAAACCCCAGTTTTAATTTTGAATTAAAGATAGTTAGTACAAAACATTATTTAAAATATAAAAAAACAGAATTTATCCCAAATATATATTTTTGCAGATACGTATAATCTTAATTTATTAAGATAGAAATTGTAAGCTTTCAATTAATTTGTCAATTATAACAATAAATTAAAACTTGCTATCAATTTCTGTGGCAGACAAAAAAAAAATACTGTAACATTATCTTCTTTACAAAGAATCTTGGGAGCTCATTTTGATTTGTCATAGAACCCTGTCGGTTTTCTACAAAAATAATTCGTACAGAATTTTTATATCATAAAACTTATATCGGAAAGATCATTCGCATAAAATAATCGGCATAAAAAAAAGCGGAAACGCGCATGCGAAGACACATATCTATATCGGCCGGCGATGAACAAGCATATTCCATTGCACAGAGATATTCATTCGTATGACACAAACGCGATTCCGCGCGCACGACTAAACGGCTGACACTTCCACCGGGCATTCTCTTTTACGCTATACTGAAGGAGAGAGGGAGATCAATCAGTTCTGTATGTTTGATGTTTCAATTGTATCAGTCAAATACGCGGGCGACGCATATATCGAGACACGTCGTTTCGAGTGCCGCCGCCGCCATCGCCGCCGCCAAGCGATATTCAGCGAGAGCAGAGTAGATCCCGAGACTCGATTTCAGCGCGATACACAATCGACAATGAAGCGTTCCCCGGTGTTGTAAGCGCGCTGTCGGCGTGGGATACGCGTTAAATCACAACCGGCGGCGATGGAATGGCGCTGGCCCGTGCTGATTCGATTTCCCGGCAAAACATTGCTGCCGAAATACTTTACAATGGGGCATTTTACATGCGCGCGGCAAAGTGCGCTCACTCGTCCCACCATCCCGCGCTTGTCCGGATATTGCAGCGTGTGCCAGTAGAGTTTTCCCAGTAGACGACACGAACAAAATGTAATTTGTACTCGATCGAGGGACATGGCATAATATATGGACACAGACGTAAGAAATGTTTATGTCTTGAGATTCCTAAGAACTGCGAGATTTTGAGATCTTTTATATATTTTATTCATTAACGAGTGCGTGAATTAAGGAACATGCGTGAAATAAGCAACACGCGATTGCTATTAATTTTTTAATTAAAATACTTTATTATTAATTAAAGTAAAAATTAAATACTTGCTTATATAATGGAATAAAAGAAGTAAGAAATAATGTAATAAATAATAACGGTAACTGGTACAGAAAGTGGTATCAAATGTTACGCCGCACTAATTAGGAATTGAACTTCAATACCGTGCACAATATTATATTTCGATTAAAAGCTCGCGCTCGCGTCGGGCTTTAACGCGCGAAGAGAAAAACAGACAAGACGCCCCATCTCGCAAGAGCAGCAACACGGTAAGGCTGCTCGTTCGTTTCTACCGTGTAGCTTATCCATAACGATTGAACAGACTTGTCCGAGCGTAAATGTAACGATAATGCAATGCCCAGCTCGCACGTCCGGCTCTATCTCTCGCTTCCTTCGTCTCTCTTTCTCCCACTTCTATCTCCCTCTCCTCCTCCCCCGCTTTTACACCTTCTGCTAACCCATCCACTATTTGCTTTTGTCTCTCCATCGATTCGTGCACTCGCCATTATTATAGAAAGATAATGCTCCTGTACTCGACACTGGGCAGATGGCACGGTTGCTCGTGTGAAATGTGCAAAAGATTTAAGCAGAAAAGGATGAAGAATGAAAAATATTGCATCGCAACTCGTTATTTTCTTTCTAATGAAACGCATATTCACTCGAGTCGCAAAAATGTTACACAATCTGCTTTTTATTGAATTATCGTCTGCGAGAGTTTACGTATACATTAATCTGTCAGGTTGTCTGTAAAAATGTTATGTTCAAAATTTCAAGGAATTGCTCTTTTAAATCTTTTTGTATAGCAAGCGTAACTATATATACGTAATATGTAATGAGATTATAATAAAATTATTTCACTTGTTTATCCAATTCGATCGAATTATATGTGCCACCATAAATGCTAGTGCGTGTAATTACGTTGGTATATGCGCCGATAACACAGATATTAATGCACGATATTCACGAGCGTATCGATCCGACGACTCGCACAACACGTGGGAAAAGTGTCAACTGTTTAACGTATAAGTATTCCCATTAGCTACATTAATTGTGTAGTTTACGTCTCCATTCATTTTGCCTGCACTGTAAATATCGTGACGATGGATCGAAAAGGCAATCGAAAATGATAATAACACTGTCGAACAATTGTTATAACTTTCCCAATAATCGGTGCTTTCAACAAACCGATAGTAACAACACGATGGCGGTTTGCAAACATTTATCGCATACAAATGAACGTAAAATTCGCTGCAGCACGTGAAACATATGTGGGTGCATGCAATGAATCGTTCGCGGATCAGTGCGCCTTCATGAAAGTTTTAAAATGAAGAGTGTACCGAGAGAGAGAAAGAGAGAGAGACACTGAAACTTTCATACAGGAAAATATGGAATTTGCGCGCAACATTCATATGTACATACGTGCATCGAAATTGTGGATCAAAAGATTATAAGTGACTGTTATATCGTCGCGTGAGACTCCACCAACGTAATATTGACTATCTCATGAAAATGGTAGATACGAAGATCTTTACGTACATATCGTCGGAATAATGCGACAAATTGATTTCATTATTTATTAACGATCATTAAATACGATCTTCTCAACATCAATAATTTATATAAAACAGGGGAAAAACGAAACTGTGTAGCCCAAATTAATTTTTAATTAATCTTGCACAAGATTAGCCTCACATATTAAAGTAATTAAACACTATGTTTATTTTAATTTTTCAAAACTGCAAGCATTTATCACATTTTTAGAATTCTCCTCATGCGTTGTAAATATTTCTACTAACTCATTTTTTATGCAATATAACCTAAAGAAATGCAAGACTTTTTTCATTCGAAGTACGATCAAACTTGTCAATATAAGCCGGAGGACTGACATGGCTTCCCCCTTCGCGTTAGTTGTGTATTGCCTCAAGTTTATCGATTACGTAAGTAGAATTGTTCGTCAGACGAGAATCGAAAATGCTGTTAATATTACATGATTAATGGCAAGTGGTTTCTTAAGGCTCTTCAAAATTAATCGTTGATAACAAAATAGTACATAGAAGTAAAATCAAGAAAATACTTCAATAAGTTTATAAATAGTAACGTGTTAAAATCTTTATCTTTCGTGGAACGAAAGATAAAGATTTTAACACGTTACTATTTATAAACTTATTATATAAACGAGAATACAAGCATTTGAAAATTTAACAGTGTGATAGAGACTTCTGGTAACTCTTCGGTAAGAGCAGAAATAACAAACAAGTACGGCTCATCTGTTCCGAAGATCGGCATATGACTTCTTCAATCGATTTCTTCAATCATGTATCGCATTTGCGTTCGCCTTTTCTTGCCATCCGGAAATGCAAAACGCCACCGCATGCAATTGCGGACGGTGCATATGGTCGCTTGAAGAACATCGATTTCCCCATGTCG
Source organism: Lasius fuliginosus (assembly GCA_949152495.1). NCBI lineage: Eukaryota > Metazoa > Arthropoda > Insecta > Hymenoptera > Formicidae > Lasius > Lasius fuliginosus. Next base: position 9,456,856 of record OX424451.1, read on the forward strand.
CGTATGTCACGACACAGGTATATAAAGGCATTGTTGCCCGTACAGAAAAAGAGAGAAAGAGGAAGAGAGAATCCTTTTGCGGGCCAACGACACACCAATGTACTATCCATTTTTCTCTCCCGCACCGTCGTTGCCGCGAATGGCGAACGAACAGATAAACTATATGGAATATGTAGAGACGACGAAGGAACGAGCGAGGACGAGATATAGCAAATCAAAAGGGAGCATTAAAAGTTGTCGATGCGTTAGTCGCGCGCAGCGATCGTTGCCAGAAAGGACTCCCCCGGGATTCTATAGGGAAGGATGGAAAAGCCATTTCGCTCATCCACCAAGTCATAAAGCAGACACTACAGTTCTATCCTCGAAAATATATAAATCTTGCCCGGCGGCCTGGTGTAATGCAGGAGAAATGAGTCCTCGCGCGTAAAATAAATGATCAGATCAGCCGTCGTTTCCGGGAAAGACGTTGGTCTCGAAGAAGTACGACGGGATACCTGAGGTTGAATAAGATCTTGAGTCGTCTACGGTGACGACGATAAAATCGATGTTCCGTCGACTAACGTGACAAGGTCTAAGCGAATTAGAATTTAGCAGCATAATCCTAATGCGGATCGATTGAGCGTTTGATAAATCATATTCATACAATTACGTGGATTATATTGCGGTTATAAGTCGTTTCATTCGATCCACACACACACAAGCAAAGTATTATATATATCGTAATGCAGGTTTATCAACATTTTCAAATAATTCAAATTTTTTCAGTTTTTTTTTTGTTCTTTCGATTAATCAAACTGTATAATTGATAAAAATAACTTAATAACTTAATAATTCGGCAACTATTACGCAAAATGTTATTATGAGAGAAACACACAATCGTTTTTGTCAGATAACATTTCACTCGTTGATCAACATTACAGTAAAATCGTCCTCTGATTAGGTAATATTCCAATAAATCATAATTATTCACATCAATATCTAATTACGAGTGAATATCGAGAATTGCTCATGTTTCAGATTCCATTCTATACACTAATAATATGCAACTATATACTTAAATATCATGAATTAATATTACTGGAAAAAAGTTAATCAAGAATGTGAAACAAATATTACGTTGATTAATCGAAATTATATACATATATTTTGGATCATTAAGCAGTATTTTTTATTTCTTTAGTCTTTATGTCATGTCTTTACTTTAATGACAGAGACCTAATAAGCATTTAGATGTACAATAAATTCTTCTAAGATATTTTCTTAATTAATTCTTTATCAAAAAATATTCATTTCGGATACTAATAATTCATTCTATTGTCTCTAACAAGAAAAAGATCGTTTCTCATAAGTTAGTCGAAAATTCGCGAATTTTCAGTGACGGACTTTTTATCAACTCAGCGTTTCGAAGCGCCTATCGCACTCGTAAATCTCCTCGGCTGTCTGAAAGCACTTTTCTGCAGTACGCGCAAGTAACGTCCCGTTTATCAGCGCAGAGCGCAAGCATGACATTGCCGCAATCGCTGACATCCCGACGCCCAAATGTTGGAAAGATAGCGGAAGAAGAAGTGCGATCGCTATTTGGAACTTTCTTACCATCGCGAAGACAGATGTAATAAAACTACTGACAGGCTGTTTGCTCTCACTACTAAGACGATGATTAAAGATTTATATAAAGCGGCATATTTTATTTTTGTGGCGATAACGAAGAATTAATAGATAACTTACAATATTAGATATAAATTCTGAAGATGTTCAATGAAGATGTTTAATAATGAAATTAAAAAATGATAAAATTATGATAAATAAAATAATAATAATGATAAAATTATGACAAATAAAATAATAATAAAAAATTATAAAATATATCGCAATTTTTATTTCTGACAAGTAGACATTAATGTTTATAAATTATTATTTTTTTGTTTCGCAGTCACTTTTTAGATTGAAAAATATAATTATATAAAATGCGTTCCTTATTTCTTCAAAATAATAAAAATGTTTATACTTTGTATAAATGTAAAATGTGCTCTAATATATATATAGAATCTTGGTATACGCAAAAATTTGTATTAAGTTTAAAAATATAACCATAAAAAAAGACGCGAAAAAATAAAAATCTGTAGTAGGTACATAGAATAATTATTATTAATTTGTCAATGTTTGATAGAACAAATGTTAGCATTATATTAGTTACAATGTAATTAATTTAAATTGACGAGAACATTTCAGCATAGTTATTATGGGAATAGAAATACGTTAAAATTAACGTGACCGAAAGTTCAGCATTAAATGCACGATGAAGGCAGCATTATAATATAGTGATGAAAACAGTTGTTGGAGTTTGAATATCTATCACGGATTATTAATAAAGCCGCGAATATCAAAGATGTCGATTGTTTAAAAGCGGTGACGCAAACCGAGAATGAACTGTTTTGCGCCACAACCAACCATGCTGCAATGTGACTTGACAGTGACAGTGACAGTGACAGTGCCCCTCCCTCCCCCCCCCCCCCATCAACAAATGTTATACTAGACATTTCGAATATTCCAAGTGTTAGTAACGAGTGCAGTCATACACACATACATACATATCGTTCCCAAATATTAGAGAGACATAACATAGAGATATTTTCATCATGAGATGACGTAGAATTTACAATAGCCAGAGGCATTAATAACAAAAATCTTATGCAATCTTATGATAATTTTGTCGCAAATATTATATTATATGCATTATATTATAGCATTTCGCGGAAATTGATTTTATTTTTATGAATAATAAAAAACACGCAAACACGTGAGATTGTTTTCAAAAATAAAATCGTCTTGACAAAGATTATTTTGAAATCATTCGTGACCATTCTTAGAATTTATTTTTTTCATTAAATCGACAACTTTTAAACTTTTCGCTCTTTAAATTGAATATCTTCCCATCTGCCCTATATTTGTGTTCAGTAACAATTCCGGAATACAATTTTATGTGCAATCGGACTAGACAATTGGAAATACAATGGTCACACAATGACTTACGCTTTCGCACACGCGGTGATGCGTTAATATTCCAATAACAATGTTGTTTGTACTCTTATCAAAAGCATATAATTAATATTTACAGATATGGATCGACAAGCACATTGAATTTTAACTCAACCGTGAATGCGATTACCGATGTTACGAAGGGCCACGGAGTTGCTGTGAATTTCGAAATATCGATTATTAATTATTAATGTTGTTAACGTCAAAGACGCTAATTGTTCCGAACAGCACCGTCAAACTTAGAGCAGTCCTCGAACCACAACTCTAACTACGAACTTACTGACTGTCCTTGATTACGCACATTGGAAACTCTAACGAGGGTTTCCAACTTTAGCAACCAAACGCAAAAGCCTTTTACACAATATATATCTTTATGCCTAGATGTACTGGCATACATAGGTTATTATGCGCACAATATCTCAAAATCGATTAGAATTTAATATTATATATAAAGAATTATATAGAATTTGATATGATAAATAAAACCATTAACAATAAGATGTAAACCAAATATAGTATAAGATTTTCGTCATTTCTATTCTATGAGTTAAATTTATTTCATTTTTTGAAATTGTAAATTAAATTTTTAAACCTAACATAAACTATCAAGAAGCTACATTGAACTATCAAGAAGCTCTTCAATGACATTACGATGCATTTATTTCAGTTCATTTATTTAGTTCCGTTTTTTATTTTTTTTTAAATTAACTAACTTTTACGAAATATTTCAAAAATAAAAAAAAACGGCAATTCTGTTGAGAGTTCTGATAGCTCCCCGAAGATTTCTATCGATAATTATTAACACTCGAAGCACTACCATGCGAAATAAAAAAGTTCTGGCTGGTTGAAGTCGCGCGATTTCGAAAATTTTCTAAGTCCCGTAGCAGTGAAAAAATTTAAAAATCGATATCTTGTAAAATATAATAGCTACATCACTGCGGTTTCCACTACTTTTCTTGTCTTATCGAGTACGATCGAGTTCTCTAACAGTTTCGACCAGAATTCCTGATTTTTTAAATATTTCGTAAAAGTTAGTTTATTTTAAAAAAATAAAAAACGGCATTTCTGTTTAGAGTTCTGATAGCTCCCCGAAGAGTTCTATCGATAATTATTAACACTCGAAGCGCTACGATGCGAAATAAAAAAGTTCTGGCTGATTAAAGTCGCGCGACTTCGAAAATTTTCTAAGTCCCGTAGCAGTGAAAAAATTTAAAAATCGATATCTTGTAAAATATAATAGCTACATCACTGCGGTTTCCACTACTTTTCTTGTCTTATCGAGTACGATCGAGATCTCTAACAGTTTCGACCAGAATTCGTGATTTTTTAAATATTTTGTAAAAGTTAGTTAATTTTAAAAAATAAAAAACGGCATTTCTGTTTAGAGTTCTGATAGCTCCTCGAAGAGTTTTATCGATAATTATTAATACTAGAAGCGCTAGGATGCGAAATAAAAAAGTTCTGGCTGGTTAAAGTCGCGCGACATCGAAAATTTTCTAAGTCCCGTAGCAGTGAAAAAATTTAAAAATCGATATCTTGTAAAATATAATAGTTACATCACTGCGGTTTTCACTACTTTTCTTGTCTTATCGAGTACGATCGAGATCTCTAACAGTTTCGACCAGAATTCCTGATTTTTTAAATATTTTGTAAAAGTTAGTTAATTTTAAAAAAATAAAAAACGGCATTTCTGTTTAGAGTTCTGATAGCTCCTCGAAGAGTTTTATCGATAATTATTAATACTCGAAGCGCTACGATGCGAAATAAAAAAGTTCTGGCTGGTTAAAGTCGCGCGACATCGAAAATTTTCCAAGTCCCGTCGCAGTGAAAAAATTTAAAAATCGATATCTTGTAAAATATAATAGCTACATCACTGCGGTTTTCACTACTTTTCTTGTCTTATCGAGTACGATCGAGATCTCTAACAGTGTCGACCAGAATTCGTAATTTTTTAAATATTTTGTAAAAGTTAGTTAATTTTAAAAAAATAAAAAACGGCATTTCTGTTTAGACTTCTGATAGCTCCCCGAAGAGTTCTATCGATAATTATTAACACTCGAAGCGCTACGATGCGAAATAAAAAAGTTCTGGCTGGTTGAAGTCGCGCGATTTCGAAAATTTTCTAAGTCCCGTAGCAGTGAAAAAATTTAAAAATCGATATCTTGTAAAATATAATAGCTACATCACTGCGGTTTCCACTACTTTTCTTGTCTTATCGAGTACGATCGAGATCTCTAACAGTTTCGACCAGAATTCCTGATTTTTTAAATATTTCGTAAAAGTTAGTTAATTTTAAAAAAATAAAAAACGGCATTTCTATTGAGAGTTCTGATAGGTCCCCGAAGAGTTCTATCGATAATTATTAATACTCGAAGCGCTACGATGCGAAATAAAAAAGTTCTGGCTGATTAAAGTCGCGCGAATTCGAAAATTTTCTAAGTCCCGTAGCAGTGAAAAAATTTAAAAATCGATATCTTGTAAAATATAATAGTTACATCACTGCGGTTTTCACTACTTTTCTTGTCTTATCGAGTACGATCGAGATCTCTAACAGTTTCGACCAGAATTCCTGATTTTTTAAATATTTTGTAAAAGTTAGTTAATTTTAAAAAAATAAAAAACGGCATATCTGTTTAGAGTTCTGATAGCTCCTCGAAGAGTTTTATCGATAATTATTAATACTCGAAGCGCTACGATGCGAAATAAAAAAGTTCTGGCTGGTTAAAGTCGCGCGACATCGAAAATTTTCTAAGTCCCGTAGCAGTGAAAAAATTTAAAAATCGATATCTTGTAAAATATAATAGCTACATCACTGCGGTTTTCACTACTTTTCTTGTCTTATCGAGTACGATCGAGATCTCTAACAGTTTCGACCAGAATTCCTGATTTTTTAAATATTTTGTAAAAGTTAGTTAATTTTAAAAAAATAAAAAACGGCATTTCTGTTTAGAGTTCTGATAGCTCCCCGAAGAGTTCTATCGATAATTATTAATACTCGAAGCGCTACGATGCGAAATAAAAAAGTTCTGGCTGGTCAAAGTCGCGCGACATCGAAAATTTTCTAAGTCCCGTAGCAGTGAAAAAATTTAAAAATCGATATCTTGTAAAATATAATAGTTACATCACTGCGGTTTTCACTACTTTTCTTGTCTTATGGAGTACGATCGAGATCTCTAACAGTGTCGACCAGAATTCGTAATTTTTTAAATATTTTGTAAAAGTTAGTTAATTTTAAAAAAATAAAAAACGGCATTTCTGTTTAGAGTTCTGATAGCTCCCCGAAGAGTTCTATCGATAATTATCAATACTCGAAGCGCTAGGATGCGAAATAAAAAAGTTCTGGCTGGTTAAAGTCGCGCGACTTCGAAAATTTTCTAAGTCCCGTAGCAGTGAAAAAATTTAAAAATCGATATCTTGTAAAATATAATAGTTACACTACTGCGGTTTTCACTACTTTTCTTGTCTTATCGAGTACGATCGAGATCGCTAACAGTGTCGACCAGAATTTGTAATTTTTTAAATATTTTGTAAAAGTGAGTTAATTTTAAAAAAATAAAAAACGGCATTTCTGTTTAGAGTTCTGATAGCTCCTCGAAGAGTTTTATCGATAATTATTAATACTCGAAGCGCTAGGATGCGAAATAAAAAAGTTCTGGCTGGTTAAAGTCGCGCGACTTCGAAAATTTTCTAAGTCCCGTAGCAGTGAAAAAATTTAAAAATCGATATCTTGTAAAATATAATAGCTACATCACTGCGGTTTTCACTACTTTTCTTGTCTTATCGAGTACGATCGAGATCGCTAACAGTGTCGACCAGAATTCGTAATTTTTTAAATATTTTGTAAAAGTTAGTTAATTTTAAAAAAATAAAAAACGGCATTTCTGTTTAGAGTTCTGATAGCTCCCCGAAGAGTTCTATCGATAATTATCAATACTCGAAGCGCTAGGATGCGAAATAAAAAAGTTCTGGCTGGTTAAAGTCGCGCGACTTCGAAAATTTTCTAAGTCCCGTAGCAGTGAAAAAATTTAAAAATCGATATCTTGTAAAATATAATAGTTACACTACTGCGGTTTTCACTACTTTTCTTGTCTTATCAAGTACGATCGAGATCGCTAACAGTGTCGACCAGAATTCGTAATTTTTTAAATATTTTGTAAAAGTTAGTTAATTTTAAAAAAATAAAAAACGGCATTTCTGTTTAGAGTTCTGATAGCTCCCCGAAGAGTTCTATCGATAATTATCAATACTCGAAGCGCTAGGATGCGAAATAAAAAAGTTCTGGCTGGTTAAAGTCGCGCGACTTCGAAAATTTTCTAAGTCCCGTAGCAGTGAAAAAATTTAAAAATCGATATCTTGTAAAATATAATAGTTACACTACTGCGGTTTTCACTACTTTTCTTGTCTTATCGAGTACGATCGAGATCGCTAACAGTGTCGACCAGAATTTGTAATTTTTTAAATATTTTGTAAAAGTGAGTTAATTTTAAAAAAATAAAAAACGGCATTTCTGTTTAGAGTTCTGATAGCTCCTCGAAGAGTTTTATCGATAATTATTAATACTCGAAGCGCTAGGATGCGAAATAAAAAAGTTCTGGCTGGTTAAAGTCGCGCGACTTCGAAAATTTTCTAAGTCCCGTAGCAGTGAAAAAATTTAAAAATCGATATCTTGTAAAATATAATAGCTACATCACTGCGGTTTTCACTACTTTTCTTATCTTATCGAGTACGATCGAGATCGCTAACAGTGTCGACCAGAATTCGTAATTTTTTAAATATTTTGTAAAAGTTAGTTAATTTTAAAAAAATAAAAAACGGCATTTCTGTTTAGAGTTCTGATAGCTCCCCGAAGAGTTCTATCGATAATTATCAATACTCGAAGCGCTAGGATGCGAAATAAAAAAGTTCTGGCTGGTTAAAGTCGCGCGACTTCGAAAATTTTCTAAGTCCCGTAGCAGTGAAAAAATTTAAAAATCGATATCTTGTAAAATATAATAGTTACACTACTGCGGTTTTCACTACTTTTCTTGTCTTATCGAGTACGATCGAGATCGCTAACAGTGTCGACCAGAATTTGTAATTTTTTAAATATTTTGTAAAAGTGAGTTAATTTAAAAAAAATAAAAAACGGCATTTCTGTTTAGAGTTCTGATAGCTCCTCGAAGAGTTTTATCGATAATTATTAATACTCGAAGCGCTAGGATGCGAAATAAAAAAGTTCTGGCTGATTAAAGTAGCGCGACTTCGAAAATTTTCTAAGTCCCGTAGCAGTGAAAAAATTTAAAAATCGATATCTTGTAAAATATAATAGCTACATCACTGCGGTTTTCACTACTTTTCTTGTCTTATCGAGTACGATCGAGATCTCTAACAGTGTCGACCAGAATTCGTAATTTTTTAAATATTTTGTAAAAGTTAGTTAATTTTAAAAAAATAAAAAACGGCATTTCTGTTTAGACTTCTGATAGCTCCCCGAAGAGTTCTATCGATAATTATTAACACTCGAAGCGCTACGATGCGAAATAAAAAAGTTCTGGCTGGTTGAAGTCGCGCGATTTCGAAAATTTTCTAAGTCCCGTAGCAGTGAAAAAATTTAAAAATCGATATCTTGTAAAATATAATAGCTACATCACTGCGGTTTCCACTACTTTTCTTGTCTTATCGAGTACGATCGAGATCTCTAACAGTTTCGACCAGAATTCCTGATTTTTTAAATATTTCGTTAAAGTTAGTTAATTTTAAAAAAATAAAAAACGGCATTTCTATTGAGAGTTCTGATAGCTCCCCGAAGAGTTCTATCGATAATTATTAATACTCGAAGCGCTACGATGCGAAATAAAAAAGTTCTGGCTGATTAAAGTCGCGCGACTTCGAAAATTTTCTAAGTCCCGTAGCAGTGAAAAAATTTAAAAATCGATATCTTGTAAAATATAATAGCTACATCACTGCAGTTTTCACTATTTTTCTTGTCTTATGGAGTACGATCGAGATCTCTAATAGTTTCGACAGGAATTCGTGATTTTTTAAATATTTTGTAAAAGTTAGTTAATTTTAAAAAAATAAAAAACGGCAGTTCTGTTGAGAGTTCTGGGTAGCACCTCACGAATTCTACCAATAACTCTTAATGCTTGGAGGGCTGAGATCGATATATAAAATGTTCTCGCGATTTTTCATATGTTGAGACCAAATTGAATGACCAAAAATTTTTTTAAAAGTTCTGGCAGTTCTGTTAAGAGTTCTGGATAGTACCTCAAGAATTCTAAAAGAAATTCTAATGGCAAAATAAATTATTTTTAATACTTATAATATTATCGCTGATTTAGTGATTTCATTTTGTGAAGTTAGCACCCCCAAGATTTATCAATGGTTTTTTTAGCTTAATTCGCCAGAACTTTTATTTTTAAAATTAACTCTAGAACTCTTCGGGTTACATTCAGAACTTAAAAAAAAATAGTTTTTTAAAAGATGAGATGCCAACTTCATGGACGTTATCATGGCTACGCAATGTGATATAATGGGCTCGCTGTCGAGGGATTTTTCGAAAAATAAAATCCTCGGGATATGGATAAAACGTCGGCGCGATGATACTCATAATTTCACGGAGCCGCGTATCGATTGTTCCCGGTCCGATGGTTTCGCGAAAACGAACGCGATCCGACGCCAAGCACGGTTCACAGGCGTAATCTCTAATGCGTAATATCGCGCGTTCACGCCGGGATGAGCAACGCCAATAAAACGAAACTGGCCGGATCGGCATCCCGATACCGTGCAGGCAGAGTTGAAGTGGCCATGCGGTCAATGATTTCATAATCGCGATCGATGAAAAGTTTTATGAAAAAAATCGCAATTTGATCAATTCCGTATCTGTCGCACAGCGGCGATAAAACATTTGCCCTCGAATCGAGTTTATGAGATATGTAATATTTTGCAGAGTATTGTTCTCTCTTTTACGCGAGTTATTTTTTTTTTCATGAATGACAATAACGTCGATATGTTATTCCGGATAACTCAATTTTTGGTCGAAATATATACTGGAGTAATGCAATGCGAATTTCTATCTTACGCTTAAATGTACAATATCTATTTCGCGGATAATTTAATCAGATGTGTGGTGGATCCGTATATCTGAAAGATATCGATTTTTAAAATCCGCATGTCGCTCTCGTTATTCTTGTGAACTAGATACTGACATGAGAGATACAGCATTTTGTTATTCCATGAATCGAAATCTAGGGAAATAATGTGACATTGTTGCAAATGTGAGCGCAAGAGTATTGTTTACTGTCGATAAGTCTCTCGTTAAAGAATGAAACGGGAAAATCTGTCGAGGATAACGAGCGTTTTATTCGCTCGCGATACAAAAGCAGAGTGCATCGCGCGACTGTCATAAAATTGATTTTCACGTTCACACTATGTACATAGCTCCGATACACTCTCTCAATTTTTTTCCCTCCATTTACATTCTTTCGGAGACATGTAGCTGCCGAGAAAAAGAAAGCTTTCCTCGTGTCATTTAAATTATCGACGATGCATTAACACGAATTTCCGTGACGTTGCTGATGACGGCACCTGCTTTTTCGCGAGGACGACAGAAAGCGTCTTATGAACGATAAGAAGTCCCGGTCGATCTGAACCGTAAAAAGACGCAATATCAATCTCACCGGATATCGCCGAAAGAACTCACGAAGAGAGAGAGAGAGAGAGAGAGAGAGAGAGAGAGAGAGAGAGAGAGAGAGAGTGAGAGAGTGAGAGAGAGACTGCAGGTGTGTTCGCGTTACGAAGAAGTCGCAAACTTTTATTGCAGAGTTGGCAAAGGATGGAAGAGAGTGACCCAGAAAGTGAGAGACGATCTCAGATACTACCTGCGAATCCGTGTCGCGCCTTAGAGAATCTCGACGTACATTGCGCTAACGAGAATATACAAAAGACATAGGAGTCGTCGAGAAATAAGAATGTAGTTTATAGGCTTACGGAGAGAAATGCAAAAAAAAACCGCTCCGAAAGCAAAGAGAACAAGAGAAAAAGAAAGAAATAATGAAAGTGATAAAGAAAACGAGTAAAAAAATTGGAATGTAGTTGTTCTTTTAGAAGAATGAAAGAAAGGAAGACAAAATAAATGAGACTGCAAAAAAACAGATACGGTCTACAAAGAGATCGTAGATAGACGAGCTGGATAGTAATAAAGAACACATTTCGAAGAAACACTTTCGCAACTTAATAGATCAGTCTTAATAGAAATTATCACATCATATATCCAGCATTTATTTGTTACAATAATGGCAAAAAATGTGAAGTAAGAAAAATACCGAACAAAACAGAGCGATGCAAAGATAATTACAAAGCGAAACGGGTGAAGTACAAAGCACGTAACGTTTAAGATACATCTATAACGATCGGCTGCATTTTCGCAGAACCATTGCGACGTAGGAAAAGTAAAGGTATTATTAAAGATAACGTTAGGACATCGACTGTTAAAACAGTGCTTTTGATCAAAGTGAAGTCTCTATGTACCGGTAACGTTTCTCCGTAAAATCAAACGCGTCTTATTGAAATTCTGCTTGTGTAATGATAGGAGAAAAAAGAGAAAGAAAAACTATGTTATATTGGGACAAACATAATTATGTACGCGATTCTCAAAGAAAGAGGTCCAGAATAAACGTAGAAAATTTAAAACACGACGACGAGGTCGCACGGGAAAAAGAATAAGAAAGTTTTCTTCGAAAGAAGCGAAAGATTGAATAGAAGGAAACGAGGTCATTCGCGAATATTTTCCAAAAGTTCTGCATCATGTATGGGCACGATATTAAGCAAATATTAAATATTTTTCGAATTTTTCTACAAGTAAAGTATCACGTCGAACTTTTCTGTCCTACCACGAAGAATCAAAATTAATATTTGTAAAATACACGATTCTGACCATCGAATGTTATTTAAGCGATCAAAATTGGGCAATTTTTGAAAGTATTAAATATTAATAGAATGGTTTCTTGTAACATTAAATATGTGCATATCTATAATTGAGATGGAATAGTTATTCATTATTCTATGTGATACTACTTTAACTTTGTATTAATAATTGCTCAAACATTTATCCTGACATTATTATAATATTTACATAAGAATGTTTCTATCACTGTTAATGCATTGTTAAGTTTTCTACTTCGATACAAAAATCCAGAAGTTTCCAAATTTCAGTTTCACCGCGGCGTAGTTAATCCAGCAATTTTTCGTGGAACGTGACGAAGTCAACATTTAAACATTTATCACATCAGCTACGTTAATCAAGAAAAAACTTGCAATATATGGATAGAACGGAGCGAATAGAACGCCGCAAAGAATCGTGTGCGAAAAGTATGAAGATAAACCTGGGTAAAGAGAAAGAAAAAGAGAGAAAGGATCAAAAAACATAGTGTAAAAAAAAGGACAAAAATAATTATAGTATTATTCGCGGGGGTGCATTGCGGTGTGGCGATGTCAGTACAACGAGAGAGACGGACAGAACGAAGTGCGCGGAAAAAGAACATCGGTGGCTGCTGCTAAGCAGAGCGACGCGCAGTGAAAGGAAGAACGAGCGGCGCAAACGTAGAAAGGGAGCCCTCCTTAATAAAAGACAAGGGAATATCAGCGACCTCACGCCTGGTCGTGACAACGACGTCCGCATCCCATTCGCTTCAGCATCCTTTGAGCGAGAAGCCATCGTTCCTCCCTTGTTCCTCCCTGCGTTCGCGCCCCCCGCTTTCCCTCGCCCGTTCCATGACCCACCGAGATACAGCCCCTGAATCCAGTACAATCCGACAGTATAAAGGGAAAGGGAGATTATATTCCGTTGTGCGTTGTCCCTGTCTTTTCACGTTGCACCCGCGTACTCTCTCGACTAAACAGGCCATTTCATCATCGCGCGCAATACGTGTGCGCTTTTTTCTTACAATTTTAATCATTTTCAAAAAGCTGACATAGGGATTTTAAAAACGCCATAAACTGGATGCAATTGCAACAATGCAATTTTCGACTTAAATAGTTATCTAAATTTGATAAATTTATTTAATCCTCTATTAATAATATAAATCATATTTTCGTAAGCGTATAAGAATATAGAAAGCTTTTTCCCGATAATGTCGCGTAAGAGAAGCAAATTAAGTTTTCGCAGCAACTTTTATCGTAAGAAAACCATGAACGTTTTCGCACGACTCATAAAATCGAACGTAAATGTTCCTTCCTACTTTCTCGAGTTATAGATACGGGATGTATGCTTCTTACACAATTCGCTACAACTTCCACGCACGATTCGCGAAATATGCTCGCGCGTGCAATCTATTTTAGGAATGGCTGCTGCTTGCGAGAGAAATAGTTTACGGTTATACACGCGTGTTAATACATGCGCGGACGCGGAATTAAGGGCGTGCAAGGGAAACGGAAATATATGAGGTGAGACGGGGAGAGAAAGGGATATCGATGCATGCGCGTGACCCCGATTCGAATCAGCCGAAATGCGAATCTCGCCGAAAGAGAAAGAGAGAGGGACAGAGAAACAGAGAATTCAGAGGCACTCGGAAAATAATTAGACCCATCGAGTTCCGGTGCACGGTCTAATGAGAGGCTTCCTCGGGCGGATGCGACGGAATCTCCGCGATCTCCTCGCGCGGAATGCTAATCGCCCGCAATTATGCGATTGCATTTCGAGAGGGAAGAAAGCGAACACAAAAAAGATGCGAAACAGGAAATTTATATTACACTCGCGTAATTTTTTATTCCGAGCGCGTTGCTTTAAACGGTTAAAGACAGATTTGAATACCGTTTTATCTGAAATTCGTCATATATGCAGAAAAGTCAGTCTTTCAAAAATTTCGATAAAATTTTTTTCGTTTGCTTATGATGAGAATTTTTAAAAGAATCAACGTATATGTGCAGGCAGTTATTACTGCATTAAATGTCAAGTCATGTCTTTATAGTTCTAGTTTACAATCGCAATATATTTTCATTACGCTTTTTTATCATAATTTTCTTCTGACTTATAAGAATTTTATACACAAATTATATTAAAGAAGATATAGCTTAATATATATTCATGTTTATGAGAATTTTATTATATTCCGCTTAAATTGTTCTGTTATCATGTTTATAAATTCTAGTATATTTTATTTAAAATGTTTATTGCGTCATAATTTAAAGTCTTGCCAAGTTTAACGCTAAGCGATAAATATTACTAAAAATTTGTTAAAAAAAGAGAGAAAATTTTATTCATGCATTGAAATCTTTAGTGCGCCGTAAAATCATATTTGCGTTGGATAAAAGCAGCTATAAAACGCTCTAGATTAATTCAGATTATAAGTCTCTATTGCGCGTACGTGCATTATTGGATTGCATAGCTGAAATCTTTCATGTCGACGCTACAGTCAAATTATGCATTTATCGTTCATTACATGATCATCTTACCCTTAGCATGATAATATCGATAGAGTTTCACAAAAGGCAGAAAATGTAATAACGGGTGAAAAGCCAAGTTAACGTATGCCTTCATTTAGGACACATAAAGGCAATATCATCATTAAAATTTTCTGCATCAAAATTGCAGTTAAATTATGCAATCTATCATACATTACTGACAAATAGTACCTATGTATATATAGGTATTTAAAAATAAAATTTTTCAATGCCAAAAATTTTATTTTTAAAGATAATCTAATTCTGACACACATGGTTGAATCGTTCATAAATCGATTTGCATAATAAATACTGCGAACTTATTCACAGAAGAATAATTCCAGACTAATGAAGCCAGACTTACGTGTCGCGTCAGATATTTCGGCGAACAGCGCGACAGAGAGTAATCCAACCACGAGGAGAAGCGTGGTCAGGAAGAACGATCTCGAGCTGCAGCCCATCACGGCATCACTACTGATCACCACCCGATTCGCGCAGTAGTTCTCGCCGGATATCACCGACGGCGTGTCTCGAACTCTCGGCGACGCGAGAGACGACTCGTCTCTTCCCAGCTCAACTGAGCTCGAGGATCTCACTGTCAACCTCGCGGCGAAAACGTCCAGCTGTCATCCGCGCGAAAGAGTCCGCTCGAGCACCACCACCACTATCACCGCGAACGTACCGAGCGCGCGATTCAGCATCGACGATGCACCGCCGCACGAGGAGACTGCGGTTTCGCCGCGAGAAAACCGGACATTAACCTTTCGTTCGCGTAGCGCATCTCTTCGTGCATCACCTCCTCTTCCTCGGATTTCCTTTCGCAAATCGGCACTTCACAGACTAGACCACAAAAATCGACAGTCGGACGCAAAAAAAAAAAAAAGATCTGCAATCTACCCGCGAGCATCACGTTAGGAAATCCAACCGATTTCCAGACGCGATGGCTAATAATCGTTACGGAGAAAAGATCGCGACAACGGAACGCCCCTTCGAGTTGCGGTGAATCGGTTGATTCACTGCCGCCGAATGTATAGCCCGCTTGTCGGACTTTAGAAGATCCCGATCGAAATCCCCCGGGCGTAATGTCGACGTGAAGGACTCGTTAAACTTGGGCACTAAAACGCCATTGTAAGTGACGCGAGAGTCAAATCGCCGGGTAAATTCAGTTCCACGAAGAAAGAGCTCGTTTAGTGTAACGTGTGTGTTGTTAGACTAGATTTATTTCCGCTACTTTATCTATCTGCCGCTTACATTCACGGAACGGTGAGAAAAACAATTGTTCACGTCGGATATAAAATGCATGCGATTTTTAAACAAATCACGAATTAAGACATTAAAAGATTGCGCTATTAGTAAGTTGCTAATATTCATTTAAAATAATTATAAAAAAAGCGCGATTATATAATCATATCAGTCGAGTGTATTTATCACGTTGTCCGATAATGTGATTAGAATAACGCAAATATTTAATTCAATAACAGAGTGTTTATTATAAATTATTTGCATTACTGAAATGAACACGCCATTTACGATCGTAATTCACACGTGTGTACAAACGAGTATCAAAATCCGCGGCAAAGTGCGCGCATATGTAATACGCTGCGATCGTCATTATATTCAACAACAACACGTTGCGTTCGATTGATCCGCAATTTTTAACACGATTTCGCAGAATCATCCGAAATAGTCGATCACGCGAAATTGCCAAATGATCGCGATGTAATTAATGCGCGTCGTAGCTGTTATCCAACGTGCGATTATGTAGGAAATTATGTCCCACAATCGTGAAAATGGGAATGCAGCGCGAGTCATTTAACGTTTGATTTCCGTACCGCGATGATTTACGCGGCTAATTGAGGTATGTCGGGCCATCGGCTGCCAAAATCTGGCCTTCGCGAACGAACAAACGAGCGATTCGAGTACGCGGTATTCACATCGGACGGGAGCATAAATCATCTTCGCGTTTCGCGCAAACGGACGGTCTTTTAAATTGATCGTCCCGGTTAGCCGGTGGTCGTACTTGTAGATTGATACACCGATACGAGCTCCGCATGCCTCGAATATTAAAAAAGCCAGCCATAAATTATCTCGTTCTCGATATCGGCGCTGAATATACGTTCGGACTGATGTCGAGAAATTCACGTAATTAGAATAATGCAGAGAGAAATCGAGAGAGATCACGATATTATTTTTCGAAATAATTGAAAAAGCCCATCTCCGTCGCGTTACGTCTGATCCCAACGAGTGTTTTCTTTTTTTTTTTTTTTTTTTACGCAGTCACGAACTCTCGCGAAAAGCGACATTTCTCGTGGACCGGCGATTTTCACCGCGACCACCCTATATTCTAAAACAACAAACGGCAAAACGTGTTATTCGTTCCGAAAGTTGACGTCGGACGTTTCCATTCGCATCGTAAAATTAACGCGCTCACTCGTAACTTACGTCGTAATTCTAGGTTTCGATTGGTCGCGCGCGCGCGCAGTGTGCAAATGTTGATATTTGATATTACGAAACGAGGGAGATTGCCGAGGATAGACGAGTAGAGTCTCGTCGCCGTCAGAACGGATGTCCGAAACTTACGAAAGTGGGTCACGACGCGTATTTAAGCAGCAGACTCCGTATCTCGGAATCGGTTTATTCCCACCTGCAATCACCGACCCGCAAACCGGGATACACAAAGTCCCTCGTGCATATGCATGGCGCGGTCGCTTTGTTCCGACGATCCTTGAACCGCTCGTCTCCACGCGTGTTGTTCCTGCGCTACGATTGTTCTCGTAGCCGCCGATGCAAGGGCTCGTCGCATTCTCCCCCGCCCCCTGCCCTCCCATCCCGCGAGACCGAGAGTAAAATCACGCGTGCGCTTTCCCCCCCCCCTTCCCTTCGCTTCGTTTGCCCACCAAAAAAAGAAAGCGGATAAATATTCGACCGGGACGACGACAACATGTATGTACAGTCGACATTTATTTTAAGAACAAGCTACGCGTCACGGACAGCGAACTACCCTCTCGCTCATAAATCCCATCGACGTCAAATCACAGCTACAAACTCGTATGTATTTTTTTTCCGGACAAGAGGAGAGCAAGGCCGAATGGAGAAGGATTGATACGTGATCCGCTATAACGCGGCTGCGTCGGGTATCGTCAGCCTGTCGGCCTGTCGTATGTTTCGAAAGCGCGTTCTCAAGCGCGCTAATGGAGGTAGATAAAAAAAAAAAAAAAGAGAGAAAAATCGAAGTGCGTCGTCCGCGAGGCTGCGAGTACGAAAACAATCGAGGGCGACGAGACTCGGCTCGACTTGCCCCCCTCGCAACCCCCCCGTCTTCTCCGCGGCCGAGAGGCACGTGCACGAGCCTCCGCGATCGGCATGCGATAACGTCCGGAACACGTGATGATCGATCTCGCGTGAGAAAACAATTGCGATTCTCCGCGTTCTTCACTCGAGAGCATCGCGTCCTTTCCTTCGAAACGCGCGGTCTAGACGTCGAGAATCTTTGAGAATTCGAGAATATAATTGCACGCCGCTCTGTGCGATCGACGACGAGCTCTCTCTTCATTACGGTTGTCAAGTATCGGTCGCGGTATTTCTATTATGGAAAAATTCAGAGAGTCGACGCTCTCTCTCTCTCTCTCTCTCTCTCTCCGACATCCCGGCCCAACCCTCGAAATCTTTCTATCGAACACACGCGGGGCACGCTCAAAAATTATCCATAGCATCCCTTCTCACCAGGAAACCGGTTAAACGATGTTCTTCAACGACGAGAACCTTTTCGACACTCTTTATAATAAAATGAGTCCCTTTCTCTCTCCCTTCTCTCTCTCTCTCTCTCTCTCTCTCTCTCTCTCTCTCTCTCTCTCTCTCTCTCTCTCTCTCTTTCACGGCACAGCGAGAGGGACGAGCATCATCCGACGCACTAGGAGTATCGAAGTAAATCCCCGGAGTACACCGTGCAGATTCCACAACACCTCGGAACGGTTCGGCGGCGTCTCTCGCAGGGACGTTGCTCGTCGTCGCGAGCGTAAACGTTGCGCGTGAAACGGAACGGAACGGAACGCGCAAACGGACAAACGCGCACGAACAGGAAACGAACAGATTCGACGTGTATTTATTCACGCGTACGACGCGAGATGCGGCACGACCAGCGAAGCTCCGAATGCGCGTCGCGCTCTCTCGCCTCTCTGGCTCCGCTCTCGGGACTGAGAGTGTGGAGAGAGAGAAGCATCGTCGGACTTTCGAGGGATTCACTGCCACCCCTACCGGCGTGGTGGCCGATGCCCCTGACTGCCTCTCGACAACCCGCTTCCCCTGCCGCGCCGATCCCACCAACGGTCGCGGCGCCGCTCGTAACCCGCGCTTCCCTCGTCCATCTCCTTCTTCCTTCCCCTCTCTTTCTACCCCGCGCGACTAAACTCGTCGTAGAGGAGGACGACGCCACCCCGGGCGCTCCTACGCGGCCTGCACGTATATTCCGCTACTGTCGAATCGAGACCGCGCGAATTACGTATCTAATGCTTCCGATATTATTATCGAAATATTTGTGTGATGCCGTTTGAGCTTGCAACATTGAGAAAACCTAATTATTCCCCTAAATAAAGCCCTAAATAAATTTAAATATTGTAAAAGGAACGTTCCTTAACTAACGATTAACAGAGTCGACGATTTTTCTTCCCAAGATATACAGGAAGCTTTCTAATTATATCGCTGTCGATATAAACCTTCTGCCATCGCCATATTGAAATCATGCAAGTATAATGTACGTTCGCTCACCGTGCCGCCGCAAGCAGCTAATTCACCGGCGATTTTAGATCTCCATTCGGTGATTTTCTATCCAATCCGAAGTATATCCCAAGCACAGGTAGCCTCTCACAGGAAGTCCCTCAACACCACACACACACACACACACACACACAATGCATTGTATATGCACAATGCACTCGACACTGATAATCATTCGACACCGATAATCACTCGATCACTGACTATATATGATAATTACTCGACTCAGGACACTTCCCAAGTTCGATTAAACGCGCGATACACCGACCGAAATAATGTACGCTCCCGCGAAGCGTACATCGAGCACTTCGATAAGAAAAAACTCACGAACACGCGACACAGGTCCGGACCGTGCGAGGTAAAATCCGCGACTTGTTGCAACAAGACGCTTCCGCGTGTAATCTTACGCGCGCTACTACTTCGCGACGGGACTACTTTACGCTCTTTTTGCAACAATAATGGCCTATATAATATGTTACAATGGGCAACTGTTGAATTTATTCGGTAATTTGACGTAATGATTGCTTACGTGATATTGGTAGAGGCTCGACGTGGAGAACTTATCGCGATATTTCGATTTGAATTGCACTACTTTAATCGTAGCGGACTTGAACGAAGCCATGCTCGCGCCGTTGCACAAGTACTCCGAACGCTCACGAGAGTGCGACACCGATCAAGCATGTATGTGGTAGAGTGATATAAATTACATTATTCCTTTTTGATATTTATTTATACACGAACCGTTTATATATATAATTGAGATTATCTTATTTAGATGTTTAGATTATTAATTCTTAATTATACGTAATCTAATCAGGTTTTTAATAGGCTCATATGATGGCTTTAGATCATATTATGAAGAAGAGCAAGAGAGAGAGAGAGAGAGAGAGAGAGAGAGAGAGAGAGAGAGAGAGAGAGAGAGAGAGAGAGGGAGGGAGGGAGATATTCATAATACTAATTCTTCGGCAGATTCAATCTGGCCAGAAGATTTAATGGAATCAAACATTTGTAAGAGAGATACTGTAATCTTCCAATATAATGTTCGAGGATGAAATAAATCTTTTTCTATACTCATTGCTATATTGATATCTCTTTATTTAAAAGAAACAAAGAGAGTCTGTTGCTCGGCAAAAACATTTTATTTCTCTCATTAGAGTCGAATAATAACACGCTGAATATTCATAATTAATATGAAAATCGCGGCATCAGAAATAAATGTAATTAAAAATAGCGCATTTATTCCTTTTTGAGAGTGACATGGTAACAACAGTAAAATAACCGACATTCGCTCGGAAGATATACATAAATATATCTCGACAACTAACATATTTCGAAAAAAATGTACAATGTAATGTATATCGCGTCGATTTTTTTGAACCACTGATACTGATGACAGGTAAAATTCTTCACATGCACGATATAACAAATAGAAATATTTTACACAAATATTATAACGTTTACAAATTTTTTTCAATCGTATTAAAGAGTCATTTGAATCTCTGATTTTAATCTCTTTACTTAGTTTCGTCACTAAAGTCAAGGCACAATTTCTTATTTATATCTTGTAATGCGCGACTTAGTGGATAAATTAATAAATTAAACAAATATATCTGATATGTCAATGCCAACAATACTTTTGGCAAACGGCACTTCTCTCTATATATATACGTAAAATATATATGTAATTCCAGCGTATGTTTTATATAATATTTTAAATTGGATAGTTATTTTTTTCCATGGGAATGAAATATTAATTGATCAAATAATTGACAATTCTCAAAATATATTAAATAAACGTACGCATATATGTACATATGTATGTATTATATAGAATATTTTAAATAAAATTTTGGCACACATGTATTAATCTAAGTTCAAAATTTCTAATCCAATTAATTTGAATCACTGAAGATAATTAATACTTTACGTATGTACATATGGGTAGTCACATTTCTGGATTATATTTATATTATATAAATACATTATTTTCTATATTACAAATATATTTAAACTCTGAAAAAATTTGTCAGAAAAACACGCTGCGTATTAATATATTGTTAGTGGATATATATTTTTTTTCAATTACATTCATTTCAGAAAAAAAGTATAGGTGTTTATACGATAATATAACAATAAGTACGACATTATGAAACATTAACACATTCACAATAATTCAAATATACCTACACATATTTTGCTAAGGATAAAGCAAAAAATTTCATCGTTATCGCAACAGTAATTATCAATATGTTAAAATTATTATTATTATTAAAATAATAATAACGAATATACTTCCAATATTTTCTAAAATGATTTAAAAGATTGAGAATATTAGAAGCAATATGTTGAACGTAAAATCGGCTGCTTAATATCGTACTCATACATATATAATATTGGACTTTTCAATTATTAAAATGGAATAAAAAGCCATATTTCTCACTTTAATAATATAATTAATAATATAATTTACTAATATAGTTTAATAATATAATTAATAAAATAATTAAAATTAAATAAAATTGATTGAAGTACATTGGAAGGAGAATTGAGAAAAACTTCCATGATTACAAGCCATTGTCTAACACTTTTTTAACTTTCAATTTCGGTTACGTTCGCAAGAGAAAAACGAGGATTTTTTTTATATTTTTTTACTTAAACCTGTCAACGAAGAAAATAGGGACTAGGCAAAATTAATATCTTTGTTTCTGAAAGACATTGATCCACCTTCGAAAGGTGAATCAAATAGCCAAATGAGAATTGCGCTATAGTGTGAAAAAGTTTTAGTCGTAATAGAATAAACAAAATTACATTATTATTTTATCAGACTCGCAGAATTTCACTACCGCATTATCTGTCGAAAATAGGAACCGTACATCACATTTTATATATGTGTGGATATAAATGAAAGGTTGATGATGAACAATGACTTTTTTTATATGAAAATTTTTACATTGACACTTTACAATATAATCATTGTTTATATTGCACGTAGAACAGAAGTAAAAACATTTTTCTTATACAATTGAGACCTAAACTATTGATTAAGCTTAGTAATAACTTGATTGGCCTAACCGTTACTGAGAGATCCGAAAATCTAAGATACTCTGAACCGAACGGCTCGCGTATAGATGCATGGTTGGCCTGCCTTTTACTTTTATACACGATCAGATATTATAAATTTGTTATAAATAAAATGCATATAAATGCCAGATAGATTACAATAAATAACGATTATAAAAGATGTAGAGACGTAAATTACGGGAAAATTTTTTTTTAATTATTATTTCAATGAACATTATCTGGACGATATGTTTATATATGTAATAAACAACCGTAACGTCTTATGATCTTTACGAATATACATTTTTTACACTTATTTGTCAACGATCAGTCGGCAATAGAAATTTTTTCTTCTTCTTCGATCTCCGGCTTCTCGATCTAAAAATCGAGTTCGAATGGATATTCAGGAGTAACGAAAGATAAGTCAAACACTGACCAAATATATGCCTAGAGTTACATACACGTCGAAAGGAATTCGAATAATTTAGGTCTCCCAAAAAGCGTTCACTTATAAGCCACGTGCTTAAAGCAAAATTGAACGACGGTAATAGCTTACAATTAGCTGGAAGACATCTGGCGCGGGCAAAAAAGTCAACGAGGACAAATGCGAGCTTAAAAAACGACATTGCTTCTTTCCGTCGCGTTCACTAAAATAACTCCGAGGCCGAAGCGATGATGCTTTATTTTTCGGTCGAAAGCGACAAGGAGACACGGCCTCGACGCTGGCGGACAGAAGGACTTGTCTTAACTCCAATCACGTCCCGGGAAAAACTCTGTCTTGTCTCCAGGGTGCTATTTCCTATTTTACGATATCTACAGGGTGCTATAAACAAGCTCTTCGTAGGAACGACGTGGGGTATGAAAGGAACCGAATGCGGAGTCGGAGAAAGGCTCTCAGATGAAAAGTTTGCTTAAAGTGTGTAGCCCCGCGTATTCTTTGACGATGCAAGGATTCAGAATCATCCCCGAGAGTATCACTTGCCAACCGCGAGCTTTGCATACACCGTCCCAACGCGAAAAGTTCACGGATACACCGCCGTCTCATGAATGATCCACAGTGCCATTACTATACATATATATATGTAACTCGAGTCCCATTATTGTTACCTACAAAAGTATCGGCTAAAATGCAAGTTTCGTTGCGTGAGAGGCCGAGTTTTGAATGCTATTATGATTTAAAGGCCATATACGCGCGTGGTGCGACATTAACACCAAATTTCAATTCAAGTCGCGTATACGCTTTCCATCATTATTACTTCTATAGCTTCGTATTCTGGTTGCTATCACAGCTATTAATCTGAAAGACTGCTTTTATTAATCTAAAGCGACATTTATTGTGATGAGGAATAAAGTCTTTCTACGCTTATTTGCAAAAGCAAATTCCAATTGTGTAAATCAATCTCCCTCAATTTTGTTTATTTAATTTCGAGGGAAAAAATAGAGGTAAAATTTATCCCTCTATTTTTCGAAAGAAAAATAGAGGGATAATATAGAGAAAGATATAACGAACGATATTAAAAAAACAATAAGATGACCTCACTGCAGGAAATAGTTGGTACCAAACTATGGTCACTTTTAGGATTCTCGTCCCGATTTATCGTCCTACATATCGTGTAAGGGCAATGTGCTTGTCCTACTGGCGACTACCATCGAGTTTCTCATAGTCCACTGTAAAGTTCATTGTCGGTGCCCTTTTGTCAAAACAATGTACGTTGCAAATGCAAGCGTACGCGCTGGCGACCACACTTCCTAATACGCCGATATTAACATCTTCGTCGACGCTATAATTTTCGTCGGGTTGATATATTGTGGCGTCTCGTTGTGCGGCGATGGCCGTATTACGGCTAATATTTCTCCTTCTTACAGAACGAAAATTGAGTACTTTATAAGGAGGCGGGACATTAATAACTCGTACAGCCGGCCGGTATTTTCAGGACAGCTTAAAAGCTTCTGCCGCATCGATGATATATCGTATGCTCGCAAAAGTAGTGACACGAGCTCTGCCTGCAACGCGTAAAAACTTGCGAGTTTGCGACAAAGAAGCGAACAAAATTCTCGTCTCGCGATTCGTATTTCGCTCGTTGATGGTACATTAACCAGGCTCGTTTATACCTTAGGCACTGTATACTGTATATATATGTATATATAGTTTGTTTAGAACCTACGAATGTCTGAAGAACCCATGGAAATGTTTGATATGATCTGAAGAAAGAGTTTATCGGTTCTAAAATACGAAAAGAGAACGCATAATTTTATATACATATAATAATAATGAAATTTTTATGTCTATTCAGTTGTATGTTGGACTGTAATTTTAATATGCTCCAAATACAGCAGAACCCAAAAGCAAGAGTGCCGAGGATATTTACGAACGCCTTAAGATAGCCCTGATGCACTAAACTGTAGCACGATCATATTGTGTCATTAATCAACGTTATCTTTTTATGGCTACATTCTATGTGAGTAAGAAAAATTTAAACAGTTATTTCCAAACCGAGAAATATTCAATATAAAAAATGTGTATTAAGTTCATAGTGTAACTGAATATACCAGATAAAAACATAAATCTTTATGTTATATTACTTATTGTTGATAATATGTTTATTATTTAAGAAATGGCTAATAATTGATCATTGGTATTCACACCTGTGTGTTTTACAATCTATAATTTACAATATAAAATTCTCTCTCAGGATTTAATTTTACATATAATTTTATTAGATATTCTTTGAAATACATGTGTGTGTATACATTTTTCCAATCTTTAAATATACTCTATACACACACATTTTACACAATACAATGAAATAAATCTGTAAATCTTCTGAATATTATATATATATATATATATATATATATATATATCGTGAGAATTATTATTATGGATAATAATAATTCGCCTAAAGAAGTCTAATTCGTTATTTCAAAAGAAATAATATATTATGAGTATAAAAGCATCGAACGAAAATATGATGGTTTTAATTATCGATTTCCACCCGTAACACCATATATTTGCTCTCCATTTTCCGACGCTTCGATCTTTTTCTATTTTATTTGCGCGAATGAAACCTTAAGCCTCGAGAATATAATCGATTAATCTCGTCTTGATAATAATCTCCTTGTGATTATTGGAAGCCCCGCATTCACGCATAGTTCGTGGCATGAGAGCAATTTTAACACGTAATACGTGATCGAATTCGACAATTTTATTCATGTCGGACTACAAACGGAAGAAACGGCGCAATTAAACGACGCGAGTTATTATGATAATGATACGTTCAATAGTGTGTTTTACCGACGATTCTGCATTCGTACTCGCGTAATTAAAGCACCGAATGTTAAAAAGCAATTCTGTTGGCGGCGCCGGCGGTGTGTCCGCGCGTATAAACTTTCACAGCGACATATCAAACGCAATTACCGATCAGGCTGTATTGCAAGAGCTATACCCGCCCTACTCGGATTACTGGGACTACAAACCCCTTAATTACGATTGCTTGTGCTTGGTACATAAATCAACGTATGATATTCGATGCGGCAAATCTCTCGCGCGATTTGCAGCGTTCAGTTTTCTTGTCGTTAAAGTACCAATCACAGTAGATATCTCTTTAAATCTTTCTCTTTCTCTCTTTCTATGTGTACGTGTGTGTGTTCCTTCTTTTTTATATTTTTATAGAAAGAGGGAAAGCTTAAATGTAATCAAATTTATACTTGAGTTATATAATGAAAGAATATGAAATAGTTGAAGAATAAATATACATATGCATATCAACAATTTAACAGAGATGACAACACGTTTTAAGTAAATTTACACGTTAAGTATTTATCTATCTTTACTAAATATTTTATAGTATTGAAGAAGTCATTAACATTATTTAAACTACACTACATTAATGTAAAATCATAATTTTACATTATTAATAAAAGACAAGTTTATGTTAATTAATATAAATTTGTAACTTATATTAATGAGTAAATGAAACATAAAAGAATTTCATATTTCCTGTGTATGTAATAATTATTTTATATTATATTTATTAACTAATATACTCTTCAATACAATTCGAAGTTTGAGTTTCTATTTGATACTTTTATATATACTTTTATACTTTTATAATTATATATATGTGTGTGTATATATATATATGTATATATATCTGATTTTTTTCTTAGAATAAGAAAATATATAAGAAATATAGGAAAAAGCGGATCAGAGAAGATAGAATAAAAAAAGAAACAAAGATTTATTTTACACGCAATCAGCGTTTCGCACGAAGTTTAGTCGCAATAAATTTTACAAAATATTACAGAATTCACCGTGCACGATAATGAAAATTATGAATACAATGAAATATTTAAAGTCTTTTTCCAATCGTATGCGTTACAAAGCCACGTGTGTTAGTAAGGATTATGTATCATTGATCATTAGTCGTGTTCAATGTCCATGCTCATTGGAAACGCATCCTGATTAAATTACCAACTAACGATTCATTAACGCTTGCGCCAAATTAATAAGCCGATTTAAATTGACAAACTTTTGATCACTTATCATTATTCTCAAGGTAGTAACTGTACGTTAAGATAAAGATCTTAATACGAATAATTTAAATTTAAAAATTAAAATTTAGAAAAAGATATGGACAAATATTTTATAAATGAAATAAATATATAAAATAAATTAGAAGTACCTAAGGTTGTTTTCAACGAGAAAGCGACTTTTGTTGCAATTCGATTTATTCATAGAGATACCAGCATACGAAATTAATTGCATTTTAAGAGAAGCAATTTTATATCTAGTGCCGATTTATGTGTTTCAGTTTGCCCTTACATCATTCATCATCTGTAATTTTATCCTAGCTTTATTAAGGTTTTTTCTCCGATTAAAAGAGGATAACAACGTGACAATTTCTATATAATGTATAAAAACCATATTCTATAGCAGTAAATATTTTTGCTTTTCTTGTTATATTAAAGATTCATATCATGATTAAATATTCTATATGATAAATTTGCAGAGCAAAAGATATTATTATGTGATATAACAGAAAGTTATTAATTGATAGAAATATATTATTATATGACAGAAAGATATTATTATATGGTTATAACAGAAAAATTATCGAATATAAATGTTCGATTATTTTCATATTTTTAAGTTTCTAGTAGAACAATGATATTTTTAATATCAATAATAATTTTGAACTTACTTCTGATAACACTAAAGTAATAAAGCTATCTAACTAAACACAGAGAGCACAGTAGCTATCGCGCAGACCTTATTCCCGACCTTAATCACGACTTTAATCACGATTACTCGCGAATTAGCGGACGGTGTTCGATACTAACGACACTCGCTACCATTCAGCTACTCTTGACGCAAGACGAAGACGCTCATCGACCCGTGATTAGAGGAGAAGAATCAGAGAGAGACAGAGAGAAACGTCAAAGAAGAGCACACGGAGGGAGGATGAGGGAAAGGAAGAAAGATAGGGAGACGGGAAAAAGGCCGGGGATAGAGGAGATAGAGCCCTTTCAAACTCTTAATTCGCCTGCGGCCAGCCCCTTTCTCGACGCGACCCCTCTCGAACCCCTGCGCGCATCATCACCAAAAGGGGGTTGCATGAGGCGTACAGTTCTGGCTCCACTGTAACCATGGAAACAGACGCACAGTCGATGTGTCGTTGTCGGCATCGCACACCCGTTATATAGTCTACGCTACGAGATATACACGTGCGCGCAGAAACACGTTCACAAATGACATTTGTGCGTGGTTGGAAACTCAAGTTACACTGAGGTCTTGGACTCTCTCTTTCTTTCACTCTCTCTCTTTCTCTTTGGGAAACAAAAGAAATGGAAAACGGAATCAATGAAGACACGTATCTTTGGGATAGCTGTATGATGAAACAACTGGCGTATGATGACAGCGCGTACGCGCGGCCTTCTGAAATTTTCACAGGATAAAAACTTATAAATGCTTTACATCTGTCTTCCATATCGCGGAGAGCGAAACGTCGACGTAGTATCGATCACTTAAGTAATTTCTTCCTTTTTGAAGATCGACGCAAAATATCTGGATAAATGTCACTGCGCGAAATATTGGAACTGGATGTATCGTCAAAAAGATAAATACGATCAAGATTAGATTCCGATTGGAAATCTTCCTCCATAAATAACGAAGAACACATTATACATAAAATTGTATTGTCGAAAAATCAAAGCTAGAAGAATAAGTTGAAATAATTAAATATACGATACATTAATGATGTGATTGATATTATTGATATTATTATAATAGTAAATTATATTGAGAGATATTATCGAGGCAATAAGACTTCTATTGTATTATGAAATGCGAGATTATGAAGTGATTGATCGTCAAATGGAACACGATGTACATTACGAGACAAATATACAGTGGCGCGGATGTCCCAGCAATTATTCTTTTAGAGTCCGGACTCGAAGCAGATCCGTAAATTACAGCCTGTTTACGGCCTGGGGAAAGGCATTACCTTGAGAGCAATAAATGTCGACCGCCGAGAGAATATCACCTGGAGTGTGTACACATGCCCCAACGATTAACGTCAAGATTCAGGACACTTCGCCGCGGCTTTTCCCTCGCTGACTTATAAACCGAACACTCCTGGTCAGAGGTGTTCGATTAAAATCAAGAGAAAAATTCTTGATTCTTTAACGTCAAGTGAAATCATTCCTTTCGGAAACTGAACATTTGGTAAGCCGTAAAGTGATAATGCTAAATTAACTTACACACATAGTTTCTTGATCAAAATAAAGTAAATTTTGTTCTTCAAATAAACATATTACATTATATTTGCGACATTATATTTTATTATCTTATTTATTAACATTAATTTAAAATATAACATACAGAATATTCGTTAGCGTTAATTTTTATATTACAAAATAATGTATGAAATGTTATGTATTTCGAGGACGTCAGCAAATTAACTGTAACATATGATATTTGATCTTTACAGCGTATATATTATTGTTATCACAGGCGCTCTCAGCGTGTTGTCGAGCAGTAAGGTAATGATACGAGACACTCCGTATATTGTCAACGTTCTTTTCGAAACACGATCGCGATAAGTATCGAGAAATAATTTGCCGTAATGATTACAATTGACGATTAATTAAGTTTCAATAAACGATTGTAACTATCGCGACGACGGCTCTTTATCAAAGAATGTGTGTGTCTATTTCTCGTGATTTATTCATTTATAATTTCTAACAAATGGAGTTTTTTATTTAACGCACATAAATTGATTTTATTTCGTTCGGTGATTAAATTAATTTAACGTTAAAAGTCGGAAATAACTACACGGTACTTTATTGCATTATTTGCACGTTTCGAGTTCCACAGGATGGAAACGCATACCTTGTCCATCCATCCTATCGTCTTTACCTCCATCGCTCTGCTCTCGCAACGTCATCTCCAACGTTGTAAATTACAGATCATCCAGAATGTATCAAGTAGACAACACGTAACGTGAGCATCGTGGCTTCGGCGCGTTTGTACTCTTTAAAAATTAATACCAATACAGAAATAGTATTGACACTTACACGCATACATGTCTAGAATAATACTGCGAGCATTAATATAAACGAAAGAATATAAAATTTATCAAATGATTTATTTGTTTTATTACATTCTAATTTTGAATGTAGACAATAATATATATTAGTTTTCAACAAATGCAGTCAAAAATATTACTGATGATGTAAATAATAGAACGTAATAACACCAGAAGCGGATGATAAATTTTTGAGACTTAATAATTTTTGAAGTTTATTTAATAAGAAAATTTGACGTAATCTATATAATCTCTTGAAAAAGCTAAGTAATACATGTGGTGTTATTCTCCTTGCCATAATTAAAGACTTGAAACTTAAGTCTCGTTTCAGTGACAAATGCAGCATCATAAAATTTCACACTTACGTATAGATATATGTATGTACACGCAATATGCTATTTTCAAGAACGATGTGTGTGTTGTTATCCGTAATACTTCGGAATTGCTTCGCAGCCCGTGAAAAAGTTTCGAACGGGAAAGAGATCAGGAGCAGATTTGTTCGAAGTAAGTGCGCGCAGCAACGGGAAATCGCGGGTGTAGCCATACGTCGTCGTCAGCGAGCCCCAAAAACAATAACGTACCTTATTGCCCCCCGTATACTTTCTGCAGGAAAGCGAAATGGCACGTGAAAACGTGTTCCTAAGAAAGAAACGCGGCAGCTCGACGTAAAATGATTAGGCGATTTAAATGCATCTGTCTTACGCGTCGACGCGGGAACTAGACTTTGAAATACTCATGCCCGACACCCTCTCGGACCGCTTATAAAGGGAGATTACGCTGCGCTGCCATTCGAGCGAGGAATTTTTCACCCGGACAACATCTGCCGGTATCTTGGCGCCTCGCGTCGTCGTCGCCGTCGACGAACCCTCGCAGAATAAAATAACAAAATAAGAATCATATTGCGCGTTTGTCTAATTCAAATCATCTCACTTTATTTCGGTTTTAGAGAGCAATTGCAACAAATTAGGCAGTTTGAAAATGATATGTATGTATGTGTATGTGTATGCAAAAAACCAATATTAATTTTTGATATATTTACATTTTGTGCGCTCTCTCTCTCTCTCTCTTTCTCCTTTTTCTATTTATCGAATTGCGCATACAAAATCGCTTCATCTCTCTGATACATACACGACCAATGTTAAAAACCAATTTCTATTACCGTTTACACTTAACTCGGTTCTATTGAGTTACACACTAAAAAACGAATCGTGTTCATCTCCCAGATATAGATGCGACCGGGGATTAAGGTGGATTAAGTTCGTAGGGACGGAGTAGCAGCGCCGTGAAAAGACCGTGCGATATCTCGTTGACGGGATCTCTCAGGAGTCCGAGAGCGGGTCGGTAACCGAAAGAGCGGACGAAAGGAATTCCTCGGAATTCCTAGAAAGGTTCTCGTTCTTGTGCCCGGATCCGCCGTTCTTCCCCGCCCGCAATGGGCTCTCTCGCACAAGCAGAGAGACTTTCGAACACCTAACGACGAAGGGACGACGGGAATTTACGATAACGAATGACGGAGGACACGCGGGGGAGGACGACGAGGGCCGCCCGGAGTCTGTGGTTATTAAATCAGGGCTCGACGGTGTAGCGTTTCATAAATTCGTTAGATACGAACTTTACAACGATAATCTCGTTCCCCTACCCGAAACAGGCTCTCGGTTTACGGTCGCCCTCTCGTTTTATCCCTTTCGCTCGAACCCCTTGTCGCGCGCCCCGCCATGCCTGTTCTTGCTCGTTCTTTTAAGTCCTATTGCCTCCGTCGAGCTGTTTAGAGACCGACCGACATTGTTACGGCGTTATTAACACAGGATTGCCGATCGATACGCGAAATCAGGAAAACGCAACGGTTGTCTCGTAATTGGATGGAAGGAAAATGAGGCTGAGCGGAGGGAAAGTTTCACTGGAAAATACGATACACAGTGCCAATATGAAAGATAATTAACATCTATCTAATCTAATAATAATTACAAAGAACATGTACAAATTAACATGTACACAGTAACGTATTTGTGTAATATAGCTCTAGCACAGAGATTAAATATTATGTATTACACTTTTGTTTCTCCTTTCACAAATAATTAATATCAGTCGTTATAAATGCGATGAATGTAATAACTGTATTTCTCTGTTAGTCAAGCAAATTACACGTGTCATAATATGACACGTGTAATTTGCTTGAAACATCTAGGTATAATCCAGACGTGCAACACGTGCACAGTCCATTTGGCTAAGAAGCAAAATCCACGATGTACGCCAGCGAGAAGCCATATAATATAAAATTTATCGGTCAGATGAAATTGCTCTCAGTCAGTGCATTAGCATAATTCAAGTGTCCTTTTCGAATTCTTCTTATCACTGGGATTCCGGCATTTAATCTAGAATCACGTAAATAACCGGACACACAAGATATCCCGAGTGCGCGTATATCTATGCAACTCGTTAATTAACTTTGGTTCTGAGATATTGCGAGATTCAGCACGTGGTTGTTCAACAGCGTCGTTAAAGAAAAAGATTCCCGATCGACATGCTCTCGCAACGAATTCGAACAAAATCAAGTCTTATACAAAAACGTACTTTCGGATTCGGTAGGTGTGCCTCTTTGGTTATGCTTTCAGTATTCACTGCAACAATCGTTCTTTTATCTTTTTTTTTTCCATTGTAAATTGGTTTTTTTAAATTGGGATTTTCTACGATAGGAAAAAAATAATTTGTCGAGAAGCAAGGTCTGGAAGTTCTGTTTATTAAGATATTTTTGAATATGCGTGTATAAACTTATTTAAAAATTCATCACGATCGTCTCTGAGTTTGGTGCCAAAAATTACAGATGTGTTGGCACGTTGGGATATCCTGCGATAGGAAAAATATAATTTATCGAGAAGCAAAGCCCGGAACAGTTCTGTTTATCAAGATATTTTTGAATATGTGGGTATAAACTCATTTAAAAATTCATCACGGTCGTCTCTGCGTTTTGTGCCAAAATTTGAAAACGTGGTTTCATGCCTTATGATCTCCTGCGATAGGAAAAAAATAGTTTGTTAAGAAACAATGCTAGGAACAGATCCAAACATCACGATATTTGTGCATATACGCCTAAATAACCGTTTAAAAATTTATCACAGTCCTCTCTGCATTTGGTGCCAAAAATTGCAAGCATCATTGCATGTCTTGGGATCATTTATAATAGAAAAAAATTAAATTGTTAAGAAACAATGCCCGGAATAATTTCGTTTATCAAAATATAATTGAATATTCGGGTTTAAACCCATTTAAAAATTCTTCACGTTCGTCTCTGCGTTTGGTTCCAGAATTTTCAAACATGGTAGCATGCCTTGTGATCTCCTACGATAGAAAAAAAAAAAATTTGTCAAGAAACAGAGCCCGCAACAGTTCCGTTTATCAAGATATAATTGAATATGCGGGTATAAACTCATTAAAAAATTTATTACGTCTTTGCGTTTGTTCCCAAAAATTACTATCGTGTTGGCCTACCTTGGAATTTCTTACGATAAAAGAAACATAATTTGTCGATAAACAAGCTCCAGAAAAGTTTCGTTTATCAAAATATTTTTGCATATTTCCATAACGAAATGGAGGATATAATGGATGAGACAGAATTTGCGAACCCCTAACTTCGCAATCATCTATCGCGTGATCTGTGTAGTATGGAATCCTGCGTTGTTCTGCAACAAAGGATCTTTTCGACTGACGAGAGCAGGTTACTTGGAGTTTTTCGTGAGCTTGTATGTGGTACAATAAATCACTATGATAGCTTGGCCTTTAAAACAGCTAAAAATAAAATATTCTTGTCGCTCTCGAAAAGATTACAAGAAAAATCTTTTTTAAAATAAATTAAAGATTTAAATACTTTACACAGTGGCTCATCGAGTTTAACATGATTATCATGTATTATTATAAATGATTCATGTCTTTCGTCACGTGTAACAATTCGACCTATCAATGACTCGCTCTTATTTCATTGAATTGTTATTGTTTTCTCAAAATCATATCTTTCATATTGCACATAGTACACGTTTCTTCCCACACACTGTTAAAAGAGAATCAATATCCTACAAAAAATAAAAAATTTTTAGAAATCTCAATCTTTAGATCCTTGCATAATATTAAGCATCTATGTTATATTCGATTAATTTTCTGCGTGTACTATTTCTTCTTATATATTAAAAACTAAAAAAAATACAAGAACGATTCAAGAAATATATTCTTATGTGTAAGATAGAATTTTCATATCATATGTATGATCGTTCGAATATCATTACAAATGTCATTACAGTGTGAGAAATGAGATTCCTAAGCGATGTTTTATCGCGTGCTTACTTGATCTTCCTTTCAGAAATCAATGCACCGCAATAAAACATCGATGCACTCAGCGTGCTTCATCGCACATGAAATCACGACATTCAAAAAGCTATTACGTGAAATGAAAGTAGGTTTTTCAAAAAGCAACGATTGCGTGGGATAGGGAAAGGAGAGAGAAGAGAGGGAGGGTAAAGAACGATGGTAGATGGACAAAGCTGTCGGCCAGATGAACAGGAAGGGAGTGTAACATCCCGTGACATCCTCTCTCACACGCGTCGACACCATCCGATCCCTCAGGGGTTTTGCTCGGGTTATAACGTTTTCGAGTATAAGTTAGATGGGCCATGACCTCGCCCACAGTTTCAAACTTTGGACGAAATGCATGAAAGTTAAGCGCCGCATTATACCGGAAATTTCTGACGACGTATGTGACTGCGTATCCGCACGATTCTCGTTTTATTTGATTTCAACACAATGTAGACATAGGTACATACACACACACATTTGTCTAATAAATTTAATAGAAAATATCAACAAAACGTGACATCGGCGGTCGACGTTTACATAAAAGCAAAAGTGAACACATTTAGAGAATTCGTTTAACTCTTGTATGCAACTCTCTTAAATTTAATTAGTGAAAATATCACTGCTTAAAGCAGCGATAAAATTTCACCGAAGATTAGTGAGTATTTCACTGATTTTCAGTGAAACACTCACACTTTGCTCCTCCTTTGCTCCACTTCACCCTTATGTTCTACTGATTATAGCAATAAGTCACTGAAAAATCGATTACTATTACTAACTGATTCTTTTTAATGCGATTTTACTGTTTGCAGCACTGTTTGTTATAATTATAATTGAAATCACTGTTATTAGTGATAAAATACATTGATTCTATTTAAGAGAGCACGAATCATTTCTTGCTGTACACTTTATTCATATGATGTCTTTTGACAACAATTTATTTTTTGTATTAATGTTTTAAAATACGTGTTTGATATTTTAATGAAAACATTTATATTGCGTTAATAATAACGCAAAGATAAAAATCCAGATTTCAACTTATGATTCTAAACTAATAGAATCGAATAGAACAATATATCGTGTATATCTCGTATAAAAACTTAATATACTTAAAAAATAATATACTTATGATAAAAGATTTAACTTATTATAAAAAAAATCAATACTCGACAGAGTATTAAATGATTGTAAAACTAGCGGTGGGGAAGCGCGTGCTGCAAACAATCGTAGCTTATGATGATTGATTCAGTGTCGGTGTGCGGATCAGAAGGGTCGGAAGCGAGGTGTAAAAGAGCCCCCCATTCTCCCTTTCTCTCCGTCTCTCTCTCTCTCTCTCTCTCTCTCTCTCTCTTTTGGTCCCCCATAAATCAAAGAACGATTACACGTGTAAATATACTGGTCCTCGCCCCAGGCGCCAGCTGTGCTTTACGGAAATGCCCCTTATGTTCTGTTTACCTACGAATCGGTGCGCGTGAAAAATCGCAAACGATCCACACGTTTCGCCGCGCCTGAGAGCGGAGAAAATCAGCTTGTCACACGCCGACACAGCGATCAGCCCCGAAATGCCAAAGATAAACGGACTAAGCGGCTTCTTCCCTCGCAATTTGCATGTCAGCGACGTGCTACCACTAATATTGGTCACAAATACATTATTATAATATTAAATATGCTGTAATAAAATATATAATGTATTTGTGCAAAAAAATATCTTTTTTAACTAAACAAATGGATAACATATTATATCATTAACCGCATCATGAAACATTTGATATTTGCGTTTAGTATGCTTATAAATGCACAACATAATTACATAAATTGTATCCTATTATTCTGTAGCCATCTATGTCACACATATGAAATTAGATCGCTTTATCATTACGGCCACCAATCATTCTATCAATATCATAATCTCGTTATAGATAATATCAGAAAATCCTTCTATATATTCGTGTGTGTGTGTGTGTGTGTGTGCGCGTAGCATACAAGTAAATTTAAATATTAAATAGATAATTAAATTTTGATATGGCATTTGCAATTTTCATTTATGAACTGTATAATAAAATTTCTAAAACGGGAAATATCGTTAGTTGACGGTATCTGCATGTATAGATCATATGCACCAGGACGAGAAATTTAATTTATGCGTTCATTTGTGTAATACCGTTGAGTTGTGACCGCCGAGGTACAGCACTCACGAAGCCATATTTGTATGGAAATTCCGACACGTTGCTTTTGAGAACAGTATAATGCAAACGTAGTCTCTCAAACTTCGTATGTTATGTGATTTACTCGAAGGACGAAAGAGAGTATAATGTCGCGAAGTTTATTATATGTACATATTTCATTATCAAACATAAAATAAATATAAATATAAATATAAATAATAAATATATAAATTATATATATACCGCGAATTACATATACTATCTCGCGGTATACTGTGTTGAACATATAATATAATATGTCAATATTTGCAATTGTACGGCATCTCTTTAAGAATTATGCGCGCAAATTATTGTTTGCGCGTTATCGAAGTTTTTTGCTTAATTAACGCGTCGATCTCGCGCGATAAAATCTTCGTTCGTAGAATAACGCTATTGTTTCGTTTCGCCTTTGCCTCCGGAAAATTCGAACGAATCCGCAGGATCGGGAGTGCGGGTTCGTAATAATGGAGGCAACGACCGTAGAATCATACCAGAGTCCCGATTTTTCCACCGACAATGGAATTTCCTGGATGACTGACGGCTCGGTCGCCAACCGATTCGCGGAGCGATCATCCGTGAATTCCCTCGCTCCTTTACATTCCGCAATAACAACAGGGTTCGCAGATACCGGGAATACGATTCCTCTGTGTGCGTACATATTACACGAGACGAAAGGAAATGCGCGCGAGCGGAAGATAAAAGTAATATATTTTAGAAAAATATGAATATCGTTTTTGATACTCAACACGACTTATCTACTGCGTTTTCCGCGATTTTTGCCCTTTTTCACCTTCTGCCCGCGTCACTGGCGAATTCTTTTTATGAGATATTTATCATTATGTATATAAGCAACTCAGAGTTGTGATCTGATTGCACATCTTTGCTGTCTCTTATCTTTGTCATTTTTTATTTTTGGGAATTTAGGCAATTTTCTATTGAAATGTGATTTGCGGAATGTTGCTCAAAAGCATTTACCACAATCCATAACTTACAATAAATCGTTATATTTAGTAACAATGTGCTTAATGCAAAATGGGAATTTCAATATTTTGATTCACACTTAAGACCTTAAGATATTAAAATATGATGCGAGAATATGATTGTGATAATTTGTGTAGTAAGCTCTCGAATTATATTGTTCACCGCAATTGTCATCTTTTCGATAGCTTATATTTAAATTAACTGTATATTAATTGCATGCATTTTAATGTATTCACGATAACTTAGGCGGTGCACCCAGCACCACACAATTATGTACGGACATAATTTTAATTCTATTGATATAGAAAGCACTATCTACATAAATATATCATAATCATATTAATCAAATCAAAATATATTTTTAACAAAAACTCCAAACGCACTCATTATTTATTATAACTAAAAAGATATCAGTCTTTTTTATCAAATAATTTGTTCAGAGATTTTACAAAAATTATTTCTTTGTTTATAGCGTGTTTATTTTGCGATATAATATCGATATTCCTATAAATATAATATATACCGCAATATCATATTTCTAGTGTCACTCTCTTCGAATATCAATAAAAAATTTTTGTTTTGCCTCCCTTTTTGATAGAAATATAAAAAGAGAAATACATATAACGAGAAATGGATTTTTATATAAATAAATATCTCGGTGTTATTTTATGTATATAATTTTATGTGTATTGCACATCCGTACAAAAGTCTAGATATTAAAAAAGCAACAAAAATAAAAAACAGCTTGAGAAAATGGCATATTTTGTAATAATACATATTTTTAGATCCTTTTCTAGAAAAAGACAATCTTGAAAATATCACAGTTTTTACAGTATCGAGTTTTTAATTTCTCTAAACTGTCAAAGTATTCTTGCATATCATATGCACATATATATGTATTCGTTAGTACGCTCTATATATAAGAATTCTATTCTTTTCATCTCACATTTTTTTTTTACACTTTTCGTTCTTGAGATAAAACAAGTAAATTATAAATTATATTTTGTAATATTTTGAGATACAACAATTAAAGACAAAAAAGAAAGGATAGCTGAAAAAATAGATTTCTATACATGTTATGACATATTCAGAATGATCAGCTGTGTGTTCCAATATAGATTGTTAATACTGCTACGGTACTATAAATAATCATTCAATACGCATACTTCCATTCATTCATTGTTGTCACATGTCTATATTACTACTATAGGCATCTGTGATGGCAGTACATATGTGCATAACCTTACGTAACATAACAGATGATCGTATTTAAAAATGGCCGGCGGAGTAGCACGCGCGAGTAAGACCGCATTGCGATATCTTCTTGGAACATGCGTACCTTCGTCCAAACAAAATGCTGCCAAAGTGAGAATATCACAATTGGAATTCAATGATTACATTCATATGGTTAGTACATGTGACTATATCATACAATAACACTTGTTTAGATTATTTGTTAATTGAGGTTACGTTTCTCTTGTCTATTATAGTATTACAAAAAGTACGACTTCGTTTATGCCAATGATCCGAAGAAGCTGTGCAAATCCGGCGATGTAATCTTGGTCCAAGAATTACCAAACAAATTAACACGTCTGATTACACACGAAGTATGTATGTTATGTTACGCAGCAATGTTTAATTATTGTCATTTTAATAGTGTCTCGAGAGAGAGATTACATATAAAATTAGAATTTGATGTTATTTGAATTTTTGGGTTTATAGTATTTTTAATAAAATCATATTATGCAGGTGATTGAAGTGATATATCCTCTAGGTGACATAACAGATCCAGTTACAGGAAAGAAAGTTGTCGCAGGTCAATATAGGTATGTGTATTATTAAAAGTTTTACAAAGAAATAAATCCACAGGGATATTTATAAATTAATGTGAAAAGTGAACAGACAGATATTTGAATCTAATCTTTTGTTTAAATTTAGGGAGGATATGGATGAAACCAACAAATTGTATGGTAAAAAAGACTCAGTCTTTGATTATTCAGAAGCACCAAAAAGAGGAAGATTGGAAGGTGTAAGAGATTTCACTCATAAGAAAATGTATTTGAAATACTATGATGATCCTAATAATCCACAACCAGATACAGTATAAAAGAATACTTGTTGTATAGCATCAAAACAAAAAAAAAATTAATAAATTATAAATATTCAATAGAAACTGTGCATGTGCTGTGTGTATATTATTGTGCAAATAATCCATTTACTACAGATTTTTATTTTTCAATTTTCTCTAATACATCCTAAGATTTTGATAGAAAAGCTTATGATTATCAACATTAATGTGATAGCTTTAAAAATATTAAAGAAAATAAATTTTATTCCCTAGTATTTTTTTGTTACAATAAAACTGGTTTTTTATGTATTCTTTTTGCACAATATCTCACAAATATGTTCAATAATATATTATTTACAATGCTATTACAGTTGCCATTTATATAAATCACTCTTTTTTTCCAAGAATAAAATTATTTATTTTTAAAATTTTTTCTTGCCTGTTGCATAAGGATATGACTGATGTCATGTACATTATTTGTATACATGTACATTTACATGCACATTTGTATACATATAGACTTGTATGTATAACTTGAAAATTCATATATAGAAATTATTCAACAGAGAGAATCTTTTTCCATTTTTTTATATTTCTGCTTTATATATAGATTAGTCATTTTAACTTACTTTCTTCAAACATTTAATGTTTTTATATCTTGCTCTGATTAAATCAGAGTACACACAAATAATTTATTACCATCATAACATTTATTATTATCAATAACCCTGCTTCAACTATCGAACTTGAAATTTATAAATAATACAAGACATCCTGAGTGAAAGAGAATCATCCAATAACCAGAATACTAATATTCAAATCTATCACTCAGAAAGAAACTCCCTTTCAAGCGCAGCACCCAATGCGTTCCATTCTCGATCATCTTCATTATCTCCTTCGAGGTCATCTATTGAATCCTGTGAATTATCACCAAGATCTAAATCATCAGGTAAATCTTGTCCTCTTCTAAAACATATAACAGGATCATCATCATCATTGTCGTTATCATCATCATCATCACTGTCACATTTTTCATCTTCCGAAGAACTTTTATCAGAGTTGCCATTGTAAACCTTTCTCTTCTTTCTTTTTGACATGTGTGATTCACCTGTATGAAGAACATGAGAAAAACATTGTTTAATCTTATGAGAATAAAATCACACTCGAAAATTATGCTTTTTTGCAAACTAAAACATTTTAGATCATTTATAATTTACGAATAAATGTAGAATATTTATTTTTAATTTTAACTATGTATTCTCTCTCTCTCTCTAACATGTATGTATGTATTTATGTATGTATATTTATATTATGTGTATAGTGCTTCTTGTATTTTCTGTATTACACAGCACATAAAATTATAAATAGAATTCTGTCAACGAATAATATAGTGTCTTTACCATTTAGAGAATCCTCGGAATCAGAACTCCGATAATGTATCTTCGTTCCACATTCTTCCGCGTCATCCACATCTTCAAAAACCATGTCTTGTTCTTCCATATCCTCATCTACTTCCTTATCCATAAATTCGATTTCCTCTTGAGTGAATGACATTAATGGATTGATAGAATTAGCAAAGGAATTTGCGTTATCGCTTTCTAGATCTTCAACACGTTCGGGGCTACTACAGTGTGGCGGTGGTACTCTTGATCCGCGGGCCTACGATACTTCATGTTTATTATTAATGTTAAGACAATGTATATATTTCAAACAGCAATCTTGAAAAATGCAAAGGTGCTTAAGTAATTTAAATCAACATTGCAAAATTACGGTATCTATACCTGTGATGTGAGAGGAAACAAACGTTCGTCCACACGCTCCCAGCGTTCCGCGCACGTCCACAACCACTCTGGATTTACGATTTTTATGTTTGCAACTTTTCTGGCTGTGTTCGCTTTAGCTGTACCCTTTCTAATAGCAACTAAATGCGTACTTTTTTCCGTTAAATCCTGATAAAATTTTATCGTTGTTTATAAAAATACAGTAAGATATGATAAATAAAGCGAATACAATCAAGTTTCTTACTTGAGTTACTTCCGCTCCAAACGCTCTCGCGACTTTATATACGCGGCTTTGGTGAAGCTTTTGATGAGTGGGTATCAAACCACTGAAAGTTAAACGCAATCCTTTCAGCACTTGAGAACGTACCCGCGGAATTATATCCCGGAGAGATTTTCGACCATTCCCTTGATCCAATGTAGCGTAAAATTCAGTATGAATTCTCCGAAGAATATCTTCTAAGTATAATAGGTAATCATCGTCATCTTCGTCTATTACATTACTTTCTTGTTTTAATGCCTCTTGTTTATTATCCTTTTCTGTTTCTTCAGATAATGCAAATTCCATCACTTCTTTATTTATTTTATCATCCTCTTTTGCAATATTGAACATGATAGAATGAACATTGGAATCTGCATCTTCTTCAATATTCACTTTAGCATCTCCGTTCTTTATTTCTTCTACTTTATTCTCAATTTTCCTATCTTCCTCATTTTTTTCATGATTTATTTCTTTCATTGATAAATCGTCTGATGACAACTGTCCGACTTCGCTTAATGATTCAGATACTCCATTCTTGTCCTTATTTTGCGAATCATTTACATCTGATTCATTTGTATTTGCAGGCTCAGATGAATGTGGAGTGTCACCCTTTTCCAATCCCGGTGGTGCGTTAATATCACCGGTGTGACGGAAAAAGTGATAGGGTTTAACCTGAACCAGATTTCCACATCCTTGCCATACATCTTCCCTATCATCTATGATACATACTAAGTCATCGCCACATGGAAACAAAGCTCTACAATAAATAAAACACAATAGAAAGAATAAAACTCTATCCCTATAAATTTAACATTATACACAACAAAAGGAGATATCTAAGAGAGAATAATTTATAAACTTACTTGAGATTTGCAGTTTTTGATGCTGGATCAAAACATTCGTCTCTAGAAAGTATCCTGTGAGAGAACAGAACTCCATCTTTATCTAGCAACGATGCAACAGTGTGTGCATAAA
This sequence comes from Lasius fuliginosus, assembly GCA_949152495.1. NCBI lineage: Eukaryota > Metazoa > Arthropoda > Insecta > Hymenoptera > Formicidae > Lasius > Lasius fuliginosus. Next base: position 9,499,338 of record OX424451.1, read on the forward strand.
TCCTTGCTCCAAAGGTGCAAATATGTAATTCGTACAAACGACTCATTTCTGAGAGGAAATGTCGAGTGTTTGGTCTAAATCTGGTATGATACCATGGGGAGTTTGGTCCATACAATTGAAAATGATAAACATCCTTAAAAAAAAAAAATACAAATAGAAATGTATTTAATTTGACATTTTGTACCATGGAGGTTTATATCAATACAATAAAATATCCATTTACTTTCAAATTAGGTGGAATATTATCATTTGTGGTATGAACTATTGTTTGATCAAGATCCACAAGTAATACTAATTTTCGATCCTTCAAAAGACGTTGCTCATCCTCCTTTCCAATTTTCTCAGCTAATTCAGGGCATACTTTCAGCTCTGGTACGCTGTGTACCATAGGCACACTGGCTTGCGATATTCCAGCTGTATTTCCATCCTTCCCAGTTTCTTGCACCCTCAAATCTGCCCCACATTCAGCACACAAGTCTATCATCACAGTAGGATGTGTACACCCTTCCAGTAGAGCTATCTCTTCCCTGGAACACTAACAGACTATGCAGATATCGCAAAATTCAAGTATATTTATATTTTGAGTCAATGAGAAAATGCAAATACTTGTTTAGTCGATACACATTGGAAACTGTAGTTTTGCAATATAATTTATTACATTTATTAAATCGTTATTTTAAAAACAGTAATTTAAGAAGAAAGATAAATCAGTAAATCAGGTAAAATATATTTGCAGTCTTTTATTTCGAAATGTTTATAGATATATGAATTTCATAAATTTTTGAGCGTAAGAGGTGACAATATACGTAGCATACCCAGGCTGGATGATGTCACCCTCCTTGGCGAGGATTTGCTTGACGCGACCGAAATTTGTGGCACGTAATTTTCTCTCGGGTTCTTTGACATCCTCGTTCTCGGTACCCGGCGTCGTATTTTGATATAACAACAATACTCTACCCGCCGCGACCATCGTGTCTAAACGTACTCTCCATTTCAATATTTTCCCGGGTGGACCGTCCGATGGGAATGTAACCTTTATTGTCGCCATAATCGCACGCTCACGCTCATCCAGGATATGATAATAAATGTTATCTGCGTCTCTAAAGAGACGACGAAACTGCGCTCCTTAACCTCCTCGAAAACTGTTAGGTTTTTGCGCGGGAGACAGAAACGCTGCACAACGTAAACACAACTGACGTTCACATCCGCATCGATCGGAGCACGCTCGAAAGTTTACGCACGATCGTAAAAGCGGAGCAAAAAATAAATGCGTGCTTCGAATGTGATTGGCAGACGTCTATTTTGGCGATTGCGTGGACTAAAAAAATGAGTGAATCAGCTGTGAAGGATGTTGATTAATCAGCTGTATGTATAACGTACTCTTTCATTCATATATATATATATATATATATATATATATATATATATATATATATATATATGACATATTGCAGTAAAAAAAAAAAAAAAAACTAGGACAGTCTAAACAAGAAGTGCTTAGTGACTGCTCATGCGCATTTCGAGCCAAAGTCATCTTGGACACAGTTTTGCGCTCCTATTCCCCTTCCATATTTATAAGTTCTATGGTATTGGCGCGCTCGTGATGTTTATAACCGTTTTCAAATCTTTTTGCACACGATAGCAACTTGAGATTGGCATAAAAAAATAGCACACGCATAATTACGCGTTCTTCGATGTTCTTGTATATTTAGTTTCGTTGGTCGATGATTTTTCATTAAAATGAATCACGCTGGAGAAAATACTAGGCCTAGCGAAGTCATGTACACACCGCGGACACCGCAAATGCGAGAACGACAACGATTTAATTTAAGTACCAAACCAGTCGACGAAGTGATTAGTGTTTCAGGAATGGAAGGTATATAACGCCCTATATTTCATATTTGAAAAAAGAGATTTAGAATTAAATATATAGCTAATAAAATTGCGATTTAATGCCGCAAAAATTTCTCATCTTTGACAATTATTCTCCAAAATATTATCTCATTTCAATGTATGGCTCAACAATCTCCTGTGCTTGATATATATCTGTCAGAAATATTTACAACATTTATTTATATGTTTAAATACTATAATTGTTTATATTTCAAATGTTATTAATAAATAAACTTTACAGATTTAGTTGGCAAGACATGGAATATTTATGCTGTATCTGTTTTATTTGGTCTTCAACAAGACGATATCCATTTTAAATTGTATTCAAAAAGGCTAAGAGAAGAAATTGCAAGCACTTTGTCACACGAAGATGTAACTTACGATGCAAAGTTTTCTATGATGGAAGATATTGTAGATATCTTTCCAAATCATGAAAATTATCCAGCAATTAAGGTTAATAGAGAAACATCAGTTAATATTTTCTCTTTTATTTAATGACATTGTTATTAAATGTTTTACTCAAATATATTTAAGGAATAACAAGATTTGAAAGTTTTTTTTAAATTTTTTTAGATTGAAGTTCTAGCCACAATTAACGACCACGAGAAAAAGAAATCTCTTTATCAAGGAATATTATTATCCTGGGGAATAACACAGCCTGAACTAAATGTAAAAAATCTCATACGATTACCTCTTCTGTTATGCAGTGGTACTAGTACTTGTATAGATGCAGTACATGCTACAATTAATCGTATGTTTGACTGCTTAATAATTGCGTTACCAGCCAAAGAACATGATTTAAGTTGGCTTATTCCTATTATAATTATGACTAACAAGGAGGAGCCTGCAGTTTCTGGTGAAGTTAAAATGGTATATACAGTACCAGAATTACCAGTTACAGATACTATTACAGTTAAATTTCAAAGTGCAGACCTAAGGAAGATATTATTAGCGTATGTATATAGTATTAATATTTCATTATACAAAAACATCTAGAAGATTATTTGTAATGTATACTTTATACCATACACGCACACATACATATTTTACATATTATTTTTTAATTTACAGCATTATTACAAATCAAAAGGATGATAATATATTTCTTGACCGTAATCACATAGAAATATTTTTTGAAGTCTTACATAAGCAAATGTTAATATTGGGAGGTTTGGAATTAGGATTATGTACACTGCATAGGATTGATCTGCCTGGAATAACTATAATGGAGAACAGGGTGAGTTTGTGTGTATACATATATATATATATTTTTCTCCCTCATTTCATATTAAAATCATTCTATTCTCTTAGAATATTTATTTTATTTTCTTGGAATATATTTGCACTTAATGATACATAATTCTATAGTTTGTAATATATCTTTTTTGTATTTTTGTTTTTAGATGAAAATAGTGAATGTAGAAATCATGAATAATGTATTATTGTATTTAAATGAAAAAGCTTTTGATATATTTCATACAGTGCACATTGATACATGAATTTTTTCATTTTGCATTGATTATAGCTATTGCTCTTATTAGCAAAAAAAAAAAGATATCACATTGGTTTTTAACATAAGACGACTCATTAATGATTATTAATTTTGTTAAAATACTTCATTTTATTAGAATAAAAGATTTTTATATACACATATATGCATTTTATAACGATTACAAAAATTAAATCAAAGAGATGAGATTATTCTTATATTCACACTCCTATCTTAATCATAATCATAATTATATATTAAGCGACATATTCTATCTCCATCTGTAAAATTAAAAAAAAGAATATTATAAAAAAGCAAATAATCAGAATCAATATTCATTACATAACAATATAAAAACTTACAAAATTTTTGACAATCCTTTTTTTGTAATCATTCTTTTTGGCATTTATATTTTCCATATAATGTTCAAAATTTATATAGTCATTTGGTTTCTCCTCAAGTGATGAAGGTACAAATATGCCAAGCACTTCAGATAACATAAAAGATTTTAACCATGTCACTAGTGGAGTACATCCAAAATTGTATTGTGCATTGCGATGATAAAACAAGAACCCATCTATGCAATTTGATTCAAAATCAAGATGTGTTAAAGCTGAACTTAAGTCTGAATTGCAATTAATATTTTGTAGAGGTAAAATGGGATATTTATTTATGTCAGCATCACGTTCTTTGAATTCTGTTGTCTCACGGATTTTGCTATTGATCCAGTATAACCTGAATTCGGCCTAAAATTTATTTATTTAATTTTTATTAATAAGGCAATTGACATAAAGTCCTAAAATATACGAACAGTGTGTGTATATCTATATATGTTACCTCGCAATTTGTGAATGGTAATCGACTCCAGTACAATATGTCCAATATATAATAGACTTGTTGACTCTTTACCCATATGCAATCTAGAATAGCAGACTGATGCATATCTGCATCAGGATTTCCACCTGGAAGTGCTGAAGAGAAAGTATCACATAGCACACCTTTTCTAGAATATGCCTTTGTTGTGCCCTAATTTAAATTAAAATCATTATTTCATATTTGAAATAAAGATTTATGTTAAATAAATATAAGTAGGTAGAGGTCATTACATATCTTGAAACTATTCTAGTTCGGTTTCCTATAGGACATGGAACCATAATCCAGCTCTCAGAAAAATCTTGTGGTACATCTAACATCCATTCTGACAACATCATTCGATTCATTTTTTTATATTTTTGTGGGTATTTAGACTCTGAAGGATATTCTTCCACATCCATGTTTTCTAATTCAGAGAAATATAACTCTTGGAATATACCACGTGCAGCATTGAATGCTTCATCTCTGTGTCTATAAATAATATAACTCATTATGCAATAAAAATAGAAGCTAATAAAAGCTTAAGTGTAATTATAGAGTGCAATTAATTATAACAATTGTTAATATGGTTAAAAATACAAAAAACATTGAACACTTTAATTTGGACACTCTTTTCAATCACTGAAAAGATTAAATTGACTATTAAGTTGCATCGATCTTTCTTATTCCATATTACAAAATTTCTCATAAAATAAATATTGTATATATTACATACATGTAATATCATAAATATTAATCTCTTCCTATACAAAAAATAATATAGAAATTTAATAAAATAATTTTATAAGTTATGTAAAATATTATACATACTTTTTTTGATATTCCAACAATAGTTTACGTCTTTCTTCTTGATGTGATTTTTCATCTAGTTCCAACTTGATATTGTCTTTCTTGATCCGATTTTTATAAAACGTCCGACGTATAGTTTCCTTCGTGTCACAATTGGTCTTGTCATTTAATACTTCTCTTGCCATTTTCTCAGTCTGTTATAATAAGTAAAATATAATAACTTCTTATTTTGACAGCACAAATGAAAAATGTAACGACAAATTTGTACTCATATATATATTTGTATCTTTGTACTTATGTATATTTTCAGAAAAGCTATTTTAATGTATTTTGTTTCAGAAAATTTACTGATTAATAGAAACAAAATATTAAAAAATACAGAGTTATGATGATTTAGAATTACAATATTATTTTTCGGTATACTTGATAAAATCGCATCACAAATTGATTATAAGTGAAAATAGCTAAAAAAATAAAATTATAAAAATATAATTACATTTTTCAGTTGACCACATTAGGTATTTGACAATACCTACATCACAAGTCAAAAAATACACAATATAAATCTATTCATCTTATTATCTTAATATTTTCTCTTCTTATTGCAAAATCGATTATTTTCAAATTACATTAACATCATTGTTATCATATATGCGATATTTCTTTTTTATATAATTATTTGCATCTTTTTCAATGCATTATATATAACAAGCATTATACGATAACACTATGTGTAATAGACCATACTTGCCTTCTTTGATTTTTTTTGTTCTTTCAACTGATTGAATATAAGGTTCAATAATGCGTCAATAAACAGTGGTCAATGGTTCAATAAACAGGTTAAATCAAGTACTCATTTATCAGTAACATATGTTTAAATACATTTATTCCTGTCCACCTAATTGTAAGAGGAGTAGACCTAACCTATCGTACACTAATAAATAAGAACCCGAATGAATGATTGAGATCTGTAAAGGCCGTATTACACTACGGATTGCGAGCTCGATTGTGATTGGGAATTCCATTGATGTTTACGGATTGACCAATTAGAGCAAAGCATCTTGCCGGCTGATTGGTGCAGCGCCACGCCGTGATTTCATAAATCGTTTGTACATCTATATAATGTAGATTCCCAATGACTATATTTTATATAATTTATAAAGAAACTGTGGGGTTGTTCGGATAGTGAGATTATTATTATTAATATTTTTATAATTATTTGAAAATTGTACTTGTGTGAAGTGACAAACATGCCAACATATGAAATGCCGTTGATGTTACGTGTCATGAAAAAGGTATTTTGTACTATAATTTATTATATATATGCTAGGTTATGCTTTATAAAGCATTACGCTAATTGCATCTGTAATCTAATTTATTATCTTTCAATTCTCACGAATAACATCTTCCTGTATGACTTTTTCATGAAAAGTCATGCAGGAAGATGTTATTCGTGAGAATTGAAAGATAATAAATTAGATTACAGATGCAATTAGTGTAATGCTTTATGAAGCATAACCTAGCATATATAATTATGATAATTATTAGCATATATTATTATTATGAATTTGACAAATATCTTTTGTAGCCGGAACTGGTTGCAACTTTAAAAAGAGCAACCACAACAATATTTAATACTGGTGGTTTTATCAGAAAAATTGAGAATTGGGGAATAAAACCGCTTCCATGCAAAACCAGTGTTCATGGTCATATTTATAAAGAAGCAAAGTAAGATTATACTTATAATATCATTAATCAGAGTTGTGACTAGAGTATAGTTGTAATGCTTTATATTTAAATTAGGATACACCAAGTGCAATTGATCATTTTCTTATTATGTGTTTAATTGGAAAAAATATTGTATACATATATTTTTTATTTTATATTTTCAGTCATTTTCTTATATATTTTGATGTACCTCCAAAAGAAATAGATAAAATTTTAGATGAATGCAACAGAGATATTGATATCGTTAAATCTAGAATATTTAAACAAAATAAACTAATTAAAAAAAACTGTACGTTCCATGAGGAAATATTGCCACCATCATACAGGTATACCATACTTGTTTTTTTTTATTTTTTAATTTACAATGTAACTTAATAATTGAGATATATATCTCAATTATTCTACTTTATTTACATAGGCCTAGTGTCCAAAAACTGGTGGAATTGGCTAAGCAACGGCACAATAAGTACGAATTTAAATATAATAGTGGATTGGACTATTATCCTTTTAATAAATAATTATAAATTTCTTCTTATCGTACATAGTATTATTTGTTTCAAAATAAAATGTATCAGAAAAGTCGAATATATTAAACGTTTTATTTGGAAAGAAAATTAGTTGATTTAACTAGGATAGAACAATTAAAAATGCAACATAGAATTGTATTTCATCATAAGTAACATTTAATGTAAAAATCACTTATTGATGCATTGTTTATTAACTCATATCAGCACATTATGAAAAATTATTATTTCTTTTAACCATCAATATATATTTGTACAAAATATATACTTAATATATAATCATTCATTATTATATAATAATTATAATAATTATTATATCTCACGTGCAACATGTGTGAATTCGTAAAATAATTTGGTTAGATGTGAAAAGTGTTTAATTGCAATGATAACATGGCTAGCCAAGTCTGTGGCTCTTCTCTCGTTGTACAATATACTTTGTAATATTTAACAAATGTTATAATATTGTAGTTGCCCAAACTAATGCTAATTACACGATATCTTTGTTCTTTTGTAATGTATGAGAATGTTTATGTATTTTCTATCCTGAGAGCTAGACAGTCGCGTTGTAAATCATGAAATACAATAACTTACACATCGGTAGTATACGTATTATACACACGTAAACGGTTTCACTTTAAGTTGTCATATAACCAGGAAACGGGATATAAAGCACTACATACTACTCTCCCAGAGTACTCACTTTATCATACATATACGATAACTATGACATCATATATCGATTCTGAATCATTAACGCGATGCAATCAAAAAAATAAAAATAATATAACAAAGAAATTAAATAATTCATATTGCTGCAAAACTTAAGTACAGTTTATTTAACTTTTGGATGTGTACGGATTCTTAAATTTTTATCAAGAATCCAAAATTGATAAAAATTTAAATAGCAAAAAAAAAAAATAAATTTAATATATATAAATTCACATTGTGTGTGAGTATTGTTGAAAGACAGCTTAAGAAGAAAAAAATATGATCGATGATATTAAAAATATCATAAAAAAAAAATTACAGTCTCAAAAATTCCACTTGTGTATCTAAGAGTTAAGTAATTTTTTTTCAAATTACGTTTTATTACTTTTATTTGAAAAATCTTATACCTTCTTATCTGTATCTTCTCGCCTATTACGCGCACAGAGAATATTTTATGCAACATTCAATATATTTTATTTTGGACCTCGAAGAACATGTATTATGCGATATGCTATGTCTAAAGGAATACTTGCGTGTTGCGGGAACACAGTCAAGACAGCTTAAGAAATAGAGTGATTTTGCTTTTCAGCGAAAATATGAAAGTAGTGGTTTACATATGTCTGGTGTTTCCGAAATTAATGCCACTTTGATTAGCACCTTTATTGCTACCGTATTGTAGACTTATCACGCCCTGTCCGGCCCTAAGCTGTTCCTCCGTGAAATTGCGTACATTCTTATCCGCTTCTTTAGGACCAATACTTGGTTTGCCGTAATTGCCCGCCTGTAAAAATACATTCTATAAAACATCCGAATATTTTTACGACATTATCGTGAATTAAATAATATTCTTCTGGCATGCATTAACAGCATATACTAACTTAAAATTTAATTCGCGAAAAGATTTTCGTTTTTACATGTTTATGATTCAGAAATAACTGATGTTCTAACAATTTTATTAAAACAGCGGCTACACAGAGTGGTAAAGGAATGTGCATGAAATTTTCAGTCACTCGGTATATTCGTGTTTATGAAATGGCACTGTACCTTTCTTCCAAGAGATTGTAAGCAAATAACAACGGAATTTAAATTTTGTCTTTCCCAAAGATCTACGGTCTGGAAGGTCTCTTGCGGCGGGACACCTAATGTCTTTGCAGCCTCCAAGAAGGCGTTTATATTCTCCATGCATTTAAAAGCTAGCGACGTCCTGTTAATTTTCTTCACCGCGCCTTCCTTGATGTCATTTACCAAGCTAGCGGAAAACAGAGCAAATGATTAATATAAATATTTTTGTCTCGCCGATGATCTTTAAGTCGATCGGCATTTTTCGTCCATTTTTCGATTCTTTAAGTACATGCAAAGTAGGACGCCGTCCTTCAAGGTTTCGAAAAAATTGTCCATGTCTCCGTTGGTGTTTATATTTTCGCCGGTAATCGTTTTGATCCATTCCAGACATTCCTGCGCCAGTTCCTCACTGTACTTGCTATTGATCTGTAATATAAGTAAATCACCATGTTATCCTCTTAAGAGTAATATGCAATAAAAGATTATTATATGCCATTATATTTTCAAGTTCTCAGCCGCAGGGCACAATGTCGGCTTTGGTATTATGTGGAAGGCCGCTTATTAATTATTGCGATGTTCTAGTCTGTAAGTTCTTTAAGTAATGCTAAGTAGGGGCTGCAACCATGAGTATGACCGGAGTCACTGACCTGTAACTCGTTACAATTTCTTTCAGCAGATAGAACGCGCGCATATCTTCTTCTGCGAATACAAATGCTGTCTCATTTCAGGAAATGCGCAATTTTTTCATATTTATACGTTTGTTACTTTTAATATTAAATGTATAATAATTTCTAATAGTAGAAAAATCAGTTTGCCACAGATTCTATCATTAAATTATAATATCCGATGGGAATTAATTTAGCTTGTATAAAAGAAATCAACAAATAGGCATTTCTATTAGGACGAACGATTTCTACCTGCCTATAGGCGTGATTGCCTAAAAAGGAAAGGTTTCCAAGCATGGACTGCCGGCATTCATCTTCCTGTAGTATGCATATTCCGTTAGATATACGGTGCCTTGAATCGTGATGCACTTCGAGGGAGCCAGCTATGTAAAGGATATCTACCACATTCCTTTTATTAAGCTCTAAGTTGATTCTGAATTGTTCAGAAAAAAATTTATCCTATCTTATTTTGTTCAATATCTTAATTATTTATATACATCTTAATTATATCAAATTTCATCTTAAAATTCTACGAAAAAATCGATTCACGAGTAAATAAAAGATATAATTTTCTTCATCTGCTTCTCTCTTTTCTCTGAAAAATTTAATTTTCCAAAAGCCCTCGAGAGCAATCATTTATAAATTGTAGCATATATTAATAACTTCGGCAATTTTAAGATGAGGTCGATACCGAATTAATTGTGTAAATATGGAAGTCTTATGCAGTACGTCGCATTATCGGGTTGGGCACATTTCACATACGCGTTTAATTATAATAATATACTATGTGTATTTGTATATCGTGTGTCTGGTATCCGCGTGAAAGTGTTTTTTTTTTATAGCGGATGCAGTTTCAGATTTTCGGTGCGTCACTGTAAAGCGATTCGATGTCAGCGCGAAACTATTTCTGCGGCGTGTTTCCTCTGAAAACATTATCGTCCATAAAGAACATAAATGAATGCGCGTGTAATACACAGATGTATGTATTGCATATATATCTGTATCTTTACCTACCAAGGAGATGCATTTAAAGTGTTTCTCTGACAGAGATAATCACGCGAATTAAAATTATAATAATATCAATTCTTCACGTAAACATTTCTAGTATTTTGCGAAAAATAATTAGTTATGATCAAACGTCCGCATTCTGTTTTTACACTTTTTATTTAAAATTATTTTGTACTATCTTCTTCTTTACAATAAAATTACCGGCGTTTGTATTTATATTTTTTTATTTGTTCTTTTACAGCACAGTCATTGGTAGACTCTATTGCAGTATGTCGAATATTGTCAGATCACGAAAAGTTCGCAAATGAAATGCTGTAACATAAATCTCGTAAAAGATATTCTCATGTTCGTGTATTTATTTCTCATGTTTATGTATTTATTTTCATGAAATATCTTGTGTGTGATTGCCAGAATTAATCTATATTTAATTTAATCATTCGAAACTTACATGTATATATTAAGCTTTGTTAATTTCAACAACAATTTTACTGATACTGATTCAGATCGGAAGCGAATAAGGATGAATATTGCCATCGCATGTCAATAAGTTGCGCAATATATTTTCGGTTTAATGAAAATTCCTTTTCAGGGATTTGAGTATACTCTAATAAATTTTATTATATAAGATGAAAAATAACTTCCAGTGTTATAGACACAAAATTTATTACTTATTATTAAAAATTAAAATTTTGTAATTTATAATTTTATTTCTCTAAATTGAATATATTTAGTTATATTTAATAAATATAAATTTTAATTGTATTTTCTCTCTATTATTAATTAACTGAGAAAATTTCTATTTAGTACTCTTAAAGTTTTTGTAATTTTTGTAATGTTATATGTGCACAAAAAGTATGATTTTTTTACAATATAAAGTCAAATATCTTTATTAGATCAGTATTAATTTCAAAGATTACGGAAATTGAAAAGAATTTCGCTTGATTAATATCTGAGCTCGGTCATTTACTTTTGTTCCGCATAGTTGCACATTCCTCGATGATATCAAGGCACTCTTTTTTAAAGAGTATACACGATACACGTGGCCATCGTCGTTAACAATATAGAACGCGATCGCTTCTATATTTAGACATTAAGTAAGCGCACGATAATTTCATTAATGTGAAAAGAGTGACAAGTTTTAGCATAGGCGCGAAAGGCGCGTGATACTTTGGACCGCTTTTTCGTGCATAAAGCACAGTGCGTGACGCAAATTTCGAAGACACCTGACTTTACGTAATTAAATATTTTATCAACGTCGGAAATATTTTATGGGATTGTTTTTGTCTTTAAGACGATAGTATGAAGTAGATTAATAAGATATATAATTATAATAATAATCGTTAATATAATTTTTTTTTTAAATTTCTTTTATAAAAGAATAGGTTGATTTAATACTAGATAGTTTCTGTATTATTAAAAAAATTGTTTTAACATTACTAGTAACATTGTTAGTAAAAGATATAAAGATAACAAAACAATGTATGAGCCAATATAGAAAAGTAGAATTTGAATTGTAATTTCACATATTAACGATTCTCTCTATAAGTATGATATCACTGGATAACTGTCTATCTTATCAATATCAAGGTTAAAGCTGGTAAGAATAATCAGTATTATAAATATATTGTATATCACAGAGTATATATACATATATATAAGTCAAAGCAGGCAATATTCATTCAAATTTAAAAAAAGAAGATGCAGTAAATTTTTTGAAGTAATTTACCAGTAATTATATTTTATGCTATTGATTCTAATTCATTATCAGTGTACACATTTTTTTGTTTCTTTTTATCTATGAGTACTGACTAGTTTTTTCACTTATTATAATATATTAGAATTTGGAAGAATTATATTTTTAAAGAAGGCTATATTCGTGGCTGCATACCAGAACAAAGAGATTTTAAATAAAAAGAATAGAATTTTAAATGTAAATGTTAACAAGAAGTTTCTAAATACTGACGGTCCTACGAGGAAGCTCTTATCTTTGGGGAGTGTTGTACAAATAATTCGATTCAACAATACGATCAGCAGCAACGGTTTTCTCGTATCGAATTCCAAGAGGCGAGAGAGTTTATCGTAACCCTTATATAGAAACGGATGGCAAAAAGAGAGAAGCGAAAGGAAAGAGGTGTGATACGAAGATATTTCTTCGGCATATTATACGATCTTGAACCTCGAAGCCTTTCGAACAAGTCCTTAAAATATGAAGGGTGCGGAGAGCTTGCTTATGTTAAAAATTATGTGAGGATCACATTCTTCGTGTAAACCGCATAACACTCGCCACGAAATTTATATGCATCCTGAAGCTGTAGAGAAAATCTATGTGTATGTTTAATCACACAAAAAGATCCGTTATTAACACTGAAAGAAATTCACCAACTTTTGAATTAGTGGTCACTGATCCTCAAAAAATTCGACCTTTGAAAAAGCCTTCACGCATTTATTTTGTAAAAATTGCATCGCAGCTAGATGACACAACAGGCAGTTAACACAACAGTTAGTGAGATTTATGGAAAGATTTTTTCAAGATTACATTTTATCGTAGATTAGAATTATTTTTGTGCGAAATGGGAGCGAAATATTGATTATTTTACAAGATAATTCTCACATTGTTTATATCCATATGTCATGTGTTATCCATACTTGCGTATGGATTGTTAGAATCCACGAATCGATAGATTCGATTTTTTTTTTTTAATTTCGCTTATCGATATTTTTATCTAACGTTATACTTGTGATATTATTGTGATATTATCAAGCTTTCGTTTTATCCAGCCGTAAATAAATAATCTAATTGTAAGTGCGTTAAGAATGCAAAGGGCCAAGTTTGAAAAAATTTTTGGAGTTACAAAAGGGGTTGTAATTAAAGAATTACAATGCGTTTTTATCATGTGCTTTTAGAGACGACATTGATACTGATGTGTAATAATCACACGTTCATGGTCGCAAGAATTAGGTCAAAGGCTTGCTGCCGTCAATAAAGCGCAAGCTAGATTGAATTGCTCGACTATGTCGCGATGAACAGAGTTGTTTTGCTTATTGACTAGGGTAATCTTGATGTTCGACTAAACAGCTTGATATCGAAACATCTTATCGTTAGTTGCGACCAATGCAAATACGCCAGTGTTATAAATTATTAATAATCATATAAATAATGATAAAATTTATATATTTTAATTTATTTACACATACAGATATATATTAATAATTGCGAAACGCTGAGAATAATATATATCATTGAAAAATATAATGGAATATTATTTGTAAGCAATTATCCTGTGATCTATTTTTACATTTTCGAATGTGATAAAAACCGCGTAAATTTACTTTGGTTCTTCAAGGATGCGCGGATGTGCAAGACTTCAAACACTTGATTGATTTGCATGTTAGTATGGCGCACTTCTTGGTCGACGAGTAGAGGATCTCCTTTCTAAAGGAAGTTTGCGATCGTGCTTAACGACTGCCCTTAAAAGGTGCACGCTCGTTACGAGATTTTAACTTATCGTATACAACACGTATATGTATTACCGTCAAAATCGTTGACCTACTTTGTAAGACCGATCCATTACATAATCCCCTTATGCGATTTGCCCGATCATACGCGTTTCTCAAGGAGTTCTTAAACGCATATTGTGAGCGAAGGTTGCCCGGTTGCTCTTGACCGTATAAGGACCTCTAAACGAGAAGAGAGAGAGAGAGCGGTCAGCTCGAAAGAGTATCGCATCTCCACATGTATCGGATAAAAAGAATACAACATGTTATTATTAAAGGAGCTACAAGTCTCTTATTTTAGAGATACAAATTAGATATTTCTAGATCTTTTCTTTAACATTCTGATTGCAATCTCGTTTCTCAGGTTGTCTTGACGTTCACCAAAATATAAATAATCAAAAAACTAACAATAATTAAAATCCATCATTAAATAGAAAATCGTTAAAATTGTAATTTAAATCTCTTGAATAATATGTTGAAATATTCTTGGCTTTGTTTGCATATAATATGCCTTGTATCTGAACTGAGTTTGTAAACTGTTTTAATTTTTCAGTATATAGCAGTTAACATCTGGTATTGGATACATTTAATTTCCAATAACCATTCGTAATTTTTATCTTATAATATAGTCTGGCTCATTTGTTGTTGTACAATTCGATAATATATAATAATTGAAGCGATATTATAATTTAGTGTCAAAGTCACGCGAACCGACTCGATCACTTAATCGTCGATGTGTTATCGATTCTTCCATATATGTGCGAAATGTATGCATGTGTACATAAATTTCCATACTGACTATTTAAGAACTTGAATACACATTAAAATATTCATCATGACGGTACATGGAATAACGTCATCTTTAAATTCGCACGAGCCACGAACGCGATCTCGTCGAGGTTTTGTACGTTATAAGAAACTGCATTCACTTCGGATATGAATAAAAGTAATAAAAAGACGAACGAGAGTTATATAGAAGCGTGAAATAAGATAGTACGTAAGTGTATATACGTACATGCTTTATAATTTTAATTTATCTTTTAATTTTCAACAAATTCTCTCTCCTTCAAATACGATATTCTTTCTCAAGAAAATAAATATATATTATATTAATAAATTTGTCAACTTTTTATAAACATAAAGTAGGTACAAATAAAATTTGCTCCATTTCCAATGGTAGGTTTTCTGCGCATGGAGAACTCTGTTTCGACTCGCAAGAGTCATGGGAACCCATAGTCGCTAATTGAGAAGAATGCAAGGTCAAGGGGTTCCTGTCGAGATCGTGACGAGGTCTTCGAAACTCGGTCATCTTGTGCACTTAATAATTTATTCATGGTTCTATCATAGTCGACGATATTACATAGCCAAATTAATCATGCAATTGTTAAACAGATTTACAATGGATCTTTGAATGAATTGTTGAGAGTGCACTAAAAATACTTATCTATTGGCAATTTTTGCATTCAAAATTTAGTTTAATAAATTATATAAAGAAATATCGTAATATCGATTTACGTAATGTTTTTTTTCTAGTGTTTTATTGCTGCAATTGTGATTTCCATCTCTATTAATATGTCTATAATCTATTTTCTCTCCCCTCTCTTTTTTGTGTCTGATATGACTGCACGATGTGTGATTTCTATTTTCTTTTTTAATTTAGTTATCGATGAAAACTGTTTCTCCTTTGACAATTTTGATTTTATGATTATATTTAAATTTCACAGATTTGACTTGTTTAATATATGAAATACTATTAAAATTTTTTTAGGGAAATATGTACTATATAAATTAATAATATTTGTGAATTCAATTATTTTTTAAATTTTTTATCATGTTGCTTTAAATGTTTTTGTTTCATCAATTTTGCCAAGTTATTAGTTAAAATTAACTATTAAATGCATTTCTTCTTAAAGCTTATACTTTGCTTAAATAGATGTTACACATACGAGTGGCTGGGTAATCCAGCATTTTCCTTGAAAGAAAAATGTTTACTTAAGCAATAAAGTATATGTGCGAAATATCGATAATTAAAGTCGTCTATAGGTCTTATGTCATCCGACAGGAGTATGACATAAGAAAGAAGCTATGCTGTGCAATGAGTCACAATGTGAAGAAAGTTTTCTAATAGAAACTTTACGTTTTGCATTACGTTTTCATAATATTCTGATCCGACGAGTTAAGTAATTAAGTACTTTGTGCAACAACATCATTTCGTAAACATGGGCTATAAGTAAATACTTGTGTATCCTCCTAGATAAGCTTAGCAGGATGTATGATAATGAAATTCAAACCAAGCTGCAAAGTATGAAGTGTTTATGCATAAATAATCGGTAATATTTAAGGTGTTAAATGTTTTAATGTCAAATTCATGATGATAATGAAAGCTAATTTGTTTATCTAGATTTTATATTATGTAAGTTGAAGTTTGCAATTACAGTATCTGAAACGTGAACTATATTTCTTTATTACTTTATTGTATCGAATAATATTGGAAGGAAGAGGAAGGATTAAAGAAATAAGCGAAATGAAAATGAATATCATTCCATTCACCGATTCTGACGCATGTAGTGCATTTCCGGGACGCGATAATGCTTTTATCAGCTGTACAGCTCACGTAAATGATATGTCGAACGCGATCACGTTTCGCTAATTTTTTTATGGTCAGTTAGATCGGTTTTACATTTCGAAGATGAACTCTATTTAATATCCTTTTAACGCTAGAATAATTTATATTCCGTTATATATTACATATAACATTTTGTTACTATTTTGTCACTTAAAATTATATAATTATAATTATATTATGACACTACTAAATTGAGGCCCTTAATACTTGTTAGTTAACTATTCGAAAATTAAATTTAAAAAATACAAATTAATATATTTTATCGTAATTTAATTAATACGTGACTTGATTTTACTTTTTTATCACTTTAATGAAATTTCAATTTTAAGCTAATTACAATCTTGATGTATTACAAGCTTAGAATCAAAAGATCAAATTGCATATCAAATTTGATTTATCTGCTGTTTGCATGGAGACGCGTAAGAATAATAAGGCGCGCGCGCGTAAAGAATCCTTATTCTTCATTATTCGCTCCTAGAACGGAAACCACTTTATTCTACTTCCGGCCGTTAATACAGATATCCTCTTCGGGGGTGAAGCATCTCTATTTTTAGAGTACGGTTATAATACTACACATTCATCGTATGGCATGGTATTCGTAGAAAAGATTGTACTGTCAGTAAGTTACTGCGAAATTATAATTCTGGGGAAGATTATTATTACAACAAAATAACAGCAAAGAATTACACATATATAGAAAAGATAAGAGAATTACATAAAATATATTTACCTAGGAAGTAAAGAAAAATAGTTTATCTATTATCATAAATAAAAATGAAACAAAGAGAATAAAAAATATGAGATGCTCCGAGATAAATATATTACAAAAGATCATACAATCTTGTATATTATCTATAGATGTGTATTCTGTCACTGTTTAATATATATTACTTCATTATAATATCACAGATATATGTATGCTTTCCATGTAAAATTGCAATATGCTGAAATTTGCTTCATTCGACCATGATAATAATTAGCTATTATATTTAAAAGAGCGCTGATATTCAGAGGTTGTAGCATGCCATGCGATAATTTTTGCCTTCGTGTCAATAAATGGAAATTAATTCTTTTCTCAGAGAAAAAAATAGGTTTGCTCGAGATCGTAATGTCTATGATATTATCTCACCTAGTGTCAGTAGCTGATAATCATATGTATTTATTTTTCCGTTGGCTTGTATAAACAGATAGGCACATTGAACTCTAGCAATTATGGGAGATGGTCATGGCTCACAGGTTTTAATTTACAGCACCGATAAGCAGTAATTACGTCTTTAACGCTACCTCGGAATCATAGCGTGTCGTTGCTATCTTGGAGTGTCATATATTTATGAATGCTCGTAGCTATAACGAATTTTAATTAACGTTTGCACCTCGCTCTGTGCACAATAATAATACCCTTTTTACTTCTCTAATTATTAGACAATAATAACTATTAATGACATAACACATTTTATTATTAATGGCAATTTTAATTCAATTAATGTGTGTCCTTCGCTTTTAATATAATATATATAAAGTCATTAAATTTTTTTACCACTGAATATGGTATCATTGCTGGAATATATTGATTTTTTATAAAATTAATTATATTACAATTATATAATTAATGATTCTTTTGCTTAGTAAAATTTTAATGAGAGGTCATAATAGCATTTTTTAAAATGTTAAATGTTTCTCAGTGATAAAATTTTGAACAAACTTTAATGATAAAAAAATATGACAAGTTTCGAATTTAATATTAAATTTTTTTTTTCTTTATAAGGCTCTTGTACTGGCAGTTCATAATATGCAACGTCACACTTAATCTTAATGCATACGCGTCACAACGTTCTGAGACAAATGATTTCGTACCGGTGAAGTATAACGAGCTGGCTTGAACTGCATTCCGCAGACGATAAGCATATCTTAGTTCGTAATGAGTGTGAGTTTCTCCACAAACTTATTGCGACGAATGTCTTTCAATATTGCGATTCGTAAAATATGTATTCTCATCTTAACAATTTTCTTAGTCTCATTAAAATGCAAGACAATTTTTTATAATTAACTGTACTCCTTAATTGTTTTACAAGATGTCAAAAAATTTTTCTGTTATAATATAAAAATATATATTTTGCGCAAATTGTGTGATTGTATTATCGAAAAAATCAGAGAATGCAATTTTCAAACTTTAATTTCATCGTGATTTTTCAATATATCTGTATAACGTAATATATAATTTATTTATAATTTTATCGCAAATTTTTTTAATATATCTAGAACGAAATATTATAATAGTAAGATAGGAATAGCGATAAGTTTAAAAATTTACAAGATTCACAATGGGATTTAGGAAATCGTAGTATATGGAGGAAGGAAAAAACGACTGATAAAAATGACTCACTGTCCATATATGTGGTAACATTCAGTATATTTCCATTCTTGAGGAACATTGATTATGAAGTGCCACTAAAATTTCTATTCCTCTCGAGAAATATGATGTTATATGTTTCTAAGCGCAGTACTTGAAGTACTCAATGCGTTAAATGCTAACCCACACTGAAGAAATTATTGATGAAGAAATTTCTCTGTCTGTACAAAAGATATATTCTTCCTTATGACCCATTAAATATAATGAGTTCTCGAATAAATTTGAAACACTATGAAACTAACAACGTAAAAATAACGCACGAATTTATTCTATAACGAGGAATAAGAGGCAAGCACACAGACGAGCATTGATCATGCTGCTGCGTTTGGAGCAAGACGAGAAATATCGGCTATCGTTGTAGGATAGCGTAATTTCGAGTGTGGCAGTATAAGAGAGAAATATTGAGGAGGGTTTTATAGAGGGGGAAGGGTTGTGGCACGAACAGTCGAAGAAGTGTACCATGGCCATCGGGTTTCGCGAGGGACGCTCCCTTCTTCGGCAATGTGTGGATCTCATTTTAATTCCCCTCGAAAGAGACGACCGCCTAGCAGCTGTTGCCGCTTACGGAACGAAATGCAACGCTGAATTCCACAGAATATCTGAGGCGAGGAAAAGGAATCAATGTCACAAAATTACGAACGCATCTTTTGTGAGTACACATACAAATTTAACTTTTTGATTACATGCTCGAATTGATGGAATTTATAATTTTTACTTATGAGAGTGATTGTCTTTACAAAATGTATAGAACATCGTCAAACGTTCGATTTTTATTGAAGTTTGGAATCGATTTTTTCTTAACAGAAATATTGAGATACTGAATATATAAAAAAATATAATTTTCGAATAAAATTAAATTTTTACTACGTGTACAATTTTCATTATTCCTGGTGTTGATTATCACCGCATAAGATCTTAATTTACCACCATCCGAAATTGCATCCGATTGTTTATCGTCATTATCTACATTGAATGCATAATTCAAAAGTTACATGATTATTAAACGATTTACGTCAATAATTTTTGCATTCTAAACATTCAAGAATGCATAAAATAGCTAATAATTTCTATTTATTCCTTATATTTAGCAAATTAAAATAATAATCTTTTCGTAAAATTGATTGCGTATTCTGAATATTCCGCGCGTCTAAAATATTCTTATTAAATAAAAAATAGGACACTTTTTTTTTAATAACTGAAGTATCTATTTTTTTATTTTACGAATAAATATGAAAAAAAAACCAAATATTTTTAGCTCTTTTATCAAACCTCACAAAAATTTGTAAAAGTTATCGTTTATCATAATCGGTCAAATTAATTTATGACTGTGTAATAAACTTTCGAAATCGTATCACGTCACTTTATACATAATCAATTAATTTTTTTAAGATTTTTTAAGGAGGGCGTTTTATTGTCAATTATATTTCCAAAAATTTTACCTCAGGTCATATGTATATACTTGAATAAACACCATACGCGATTAAGGTACTTACACGAGTTTGTGTTACAAAGTGACTTACGGCTGGCGGGAATCATTTCGTCTCAGAATTGTGAAAGCGGGCACACATTTAAACACAGCTGCGAGATAAACGACTCGCTTGTATGGAACTTAATGCAAAGGTTCGCCAAGCTGGATAATGTATCGCGAATTTTTGTTAATCGTTGCGCATATTTTCTTTCAATAATAACGATATTCCTTGCAAAATCATAATGCATTTCAAAATTGCTATACGATTGAAACCATCGGATTATACTAACTAATAAAATAAGAATTTTTAAAATTGCAGTAAACATAAGCTATGAAAAAAGATAATTGTTTAAAATCTGAAATGGTTTATATCTCCATGCTTTTATTCTGTTATTCATACGAGTTTCTCTTGGTACTCTCACAAATTTATCTACACGATAGAGATAAGGTAAACACGAGCTACGTGAACGAGAGTGCGAGGATACGAGTAGCGAAAGCCTACCTCATTATTTACTGTGTGTGCCACATTATATTGGTATGCAAACTTCGTAATTTTTTTTGTAATAATATATTTGACAGAAAAATTATGATCACGTGCAGCTCGAAATAGAATTGCAAAGGATGATATTTATTAATTTCTTGCAAACAGCTATAGAAAGTAAAGCAAAATGCTAAATATATGAATAAGAAATACAATAGATGAGATCTAATATTTAAGTAAAGAAATTAAATATCTTCAAGTGTTGTGAAACTAGAAAAATTATTGCTATTCTATCTACATATTAAAAATCGTAGACTAATAATAATCATTCCAATGTAAAATATTAATATATTTGACATTAACTTATTAGCGACAATCTATGATTTCTTGATGGTATTTCATATTTTCACAACTTCGATTATTAATTTGCTTTTAAATCAACCTGAACTCTCACCCTATCTTAAAATCACATCTCAAAGTACAAAATATATAAATAAAAGAATCAATGTAATAAATCTCAATTTCAATACTTTAATTATTGATTTAATTAAATTATTATTTAATTTTTATTTTATCAAAATATTACTTAATTTAATTATTTATTTAATCTATTAATATATCTATTAAAAATATGTAGTTATCACTTCTAAAGATTTGATAATGCTATTTCAATGCCACATTTGTCCTCATTAGTCTTGTCACCTCAGCTGGGTAACACCACAGACCTACAAACGCGCACTCACGAATACGTTCAACGAACGGGGCTGCGCGTGTGCGCCCTACGGAAATGCACCCTCAGTAGGTCGAGTCCACGTACCCTGGCGTTAAGGTGGGGAGGAGGGTAGCGGTTGACTGGGTCAGGGTGGCAGGAATGCCAACGATCGTGCCAACGAGAATCGGGTCGACGAATCCTTTTCGCGCGGTCCTCACCTTTCTCTGCGCCTCGGCGGCAAATCCGGACTTAGCAGCTCTGTTACTGGCCATCTTCTCTTGCTCCTCAGAGGATCGAGGAAACGGATGAGCGCGGAGCGTTTATAATTAAAGATAGACGAGAATTCGCGGGGCTCAATCGGAGAGGACACGAACACAACATTCACACTTCGACGGCCGCGGCTCGACTGAAGCTGAAGAGAACCGGCGACGAGACGGCGCGACAACACGCTCCGCCGGAGTTTCTTCGACGCACCCATTGGCGGTCGCCCGCGCCGAGTATCGAGCTTTCGTGTCTGGCGGCGTGTTCGCGACACACGTGACCTCCGTTCTCCAAGCCGCTCCGGAGATGACGTCAGACGATAAACAGATTCCCAGAGGCGAGGAGGTAAGAAGGTCTCTTTCTCTCTCCCGCGATATTTCCATTAAATTGACGTACGCGCCGGCGGCGAATACATATCCATTTATTGTAAAATGCATTTTTTTTTTAACTCGCCTGCCTCCTTGTTTCTTTGCTTCCTCAAAACGTGAATGTGTATATTCTCGTTTTAGAGTTTTAAAGATAGTTTCGAAGTTTTTTAAAAATGGAAAGAGCGTGAAAAAAATACAATTAAAATCAATGGATCTTTAAACTGAAATGAGATCTTATGATACCACCAGGATCATATGTTTAAAGTATCGTCTGATATGCAGTGCATTTTTGCTTTTTTATTCAATGATTAGTTTGAGTTGATAAGGGTGATGCGCTGTGAGATATCAAAATAAGTCTCTTTTTTTCTGTAATTACATAAACTTATAATTGTTAAATATAATTATATAAAGAGAAAGTAAATAAACATTATTTTTTTAAAGATTTAAATAAATATTTTATATAATATGTGTATATAAGAGAAATAACATTCAAAATGCAGCGTAAAAATTTCGCTACAATAGTGCACCTAATGGAAATTTGGATCATCTCTCACTTGTCGTTTCTTCTCTAATTAATTGTAAGCTGGAGATGATGTCAGGCTCAGAATTCTGAGAACTAGCCTGGTACCGTCTGAGAATTCAAAAACTCTTTATTCAGGTATCGTGACTCTGCATTAATTTTTGCGATGCATATTTAATGTTGTAGATATCATATTTCATTCAAGAATGTCGATAATAAAATTTGAAATAAAACAAATTCAAACATTTAATCAATATAAAGTAAAGATTTTTTTGCATAAGGAAAGTTCAATTATCTTTTACTCTTTCTTTCACTTCTTTTACATCTTATTGCTCTCTCTTATAGTAAATATATATTTTGATATTTAATTTTAATTAATCTCTCTCTCTCTCTCTCTCTCTCTCTCTCTCTCTCTCTCTCTCTCTCTCTATATATATATATATATATATATATACTATTGTAAGTTTCAGTCTAAGAAATATAGTTAAGAGATTTAGCTGTAATGTTTCTTGCTTGAATTTCGGGGATCCCGATTTTGCTGGAATTTCTCGCACATGTCTCCTTCGATTATGATCGTCGAAGAATGAGCGACCTTCTTCGAGGTCTCTTTTGGAGACTTCCTACATAAAGCAAAAAAGTGCCCGCTCTGGGTCATGAAACCTTCGATAGATATAGGCTATATGTAGGTCCGTATATTTTTACCTGGCTGGTCCTGATTGTTGCTGCTTCTCGACGGCACGATAGGAACTCGTTCTGGAAACAAAACTGGTATCACGCTGGCAGTTTATATGTATGGGATGTGAAATTGTGAAATGATGAATTTTGAGTTCATATGTATAGAATGAGGAAAATAAACATTATATAAATTTGAGAAACTGGCGCTATGCGGAATCGTATTATCAGAACGATGAAATAAGATTCGATTCATCAGGAACAGCTTCTGAGTTGTGAGTCACATAATTTATAACTTATAATCATAGTAGGCAAGTTATTAAAAAAAATATTACAAGTTGCTTTTATAGCTTCGAGAAAAATATTTCAGTATTTATTGCATAAAAATTGAAGGTAGAATTTAATACTGGAAATATTGAATTCGTTATCAGAGATTGGCGTTATTGTATAAGTGTGATACAATAATATACTATAAGGAGTCTCAAAATTTCTACAAATTGAATTTTTCGGGTAATTTAAATTTACCTCAGATTTTCGCAAAATTCACGGATGAATAATTCAATAGACATTAGTTTTGTTTTTTTTTTTTTTCGAAAATGCATGCTGTGCACTCACTAGACTCCTGCACATTTTACAACCGTGCTCTGATCTATTTGCATTTCTAGCAGCTTCTAAGAAATCAGTGTTTCGTGAGAAAAGCAGTGCCATACCGAGAAGAATGCTAGGAATTTACTTAATAACAACTTCCTTTTGTATATATGTGGCGCACAAAGTCAATCGAAGAAATCTGAGCTCACTTTCCGATATTGTATATATACACATACTCTTACGTTTGTATCTCTTTCATTAGATATACACGTTTAAAACGTTCATTTAAACCGTATCATTTAATTGCAGTTCGCACACGATACATAAGAAATGGTAAAACGTACAAGTTTTATCTTAACTGTACAAAAGGAAGAGACACTTTTAAATTTAGAGAAACTCTCATTACATAATTTCGCAAACTTTTTTAAGATATATTATTTTTAAGACACTTTCGATGAATTTTTATCATTGAAATATTCATATAAGAACTGTGAACAAAAGTTATATGTTAATATAACATAAGTAACATTATTTTTGGCGTCAGAATAAAGAAAAACATAAAACGCGTTATTATCTCGTCCAAAAGACATTGATTATATGAACATAATTATTATGTTTGGGCATTTAGTTCGATACTGAATAAACGTGTGCTGTATTTGAAATCGATTACGATCGGCCTTCGTGCTGCCTTCGGCATGCACTAAATTTCTGTTTATGCACATTGATACACATGTCACGTATCACGATGACTCAATCGCCTGTATTGGAACTTCTATGGATATACATACGTGTCTCAAGATAGGGTTGTGGCAAAACGTTAACTCTGTTTTTACAACCGTGAGGATGAAATATATTTCTTGTGTTCGCGAATACTTATAACAAAATATATATTTGCATTTTTCAAAATGTCATATACATCCAAATATTAATAATAAATGGAGTATAATAAGAAGAGAGATATAAAACCCTGTGTAATTATAATCTCGTGATATGATAATATCGCGGGAAATATTTATAGCGTGTAATATCGTGATACTTTTTTATATTTTGCGATTATTCTAATATGTGCATCTGATTTTCATTCACCATCCGCAAAATTAGTGCGAATTAGTGCGATTTCCGCGTATTACGTCATTGTGTGAAATAATGCATAACGCAGTTATGCGATGCACCAAGGTCGTGACCAAGTATGTCAGCAGTAAGCAAGTAGTGTGTATAAATATATATATATATATATATATATATATATAAATATATATAAATATTGAATCTGAGTTTGAGAGTACAATTCTTTCACAGTCATACAAGCGGCATTTACACACATACCGCGTGTGCATTCACGCCATTCATGATAGTCGCACGCAAAGAAACTTTAAGGGTAAAGGTCTTGATCGCTTTCTTTCAAGAATTTATATTATGAATGCGACCGAAAATCTTTGACAACAATGAAATTATATATATATATATATATATATATATATATATATATAATATCGAAAAATTTTTGTTATGAAATATTTTTTTCAAAATTTATTAAATTAAATTTGTGTGTGCTTAAACGTATTGCGCTATAAGCATAAATTTCCAGGGTCTCTTCATGATTCTCATGTCAAACTGCTGACAGCATTAACGAAATTTGAGTTAATGGAATGCGTTTTTAAGACATGCTAGAATTTACCTGGCTATGTTTGTGAAAAGCTACATGCTGCATGCACGTGAAAATATCATGCTTTATTGCCAAATAAATTTTGTTGAAGGGATTAGATTATTTCATTTTCTTCTAAATAATTTGAATAACAATTTTTATATCTGTAAGAAGATATATTTCGTTATATTTGTGTAGAATTTATAATTACATATAAAATATATGTTGCATAAAAATCGTAGCTTATTTTACAAATGCAGAGAGTAAGAATAAATGGAGATTTTTGTGTTAAATAATTCCGAATAAAACTATGTACATTTGAAACTAAGTCAAGTCCACGTTTGTTGTATACTTTTTGCTTACCGGTTCACTTACGATTTCTTCCGAAGGATGAAACCGGAAGGTTAAAACCGGATCAAATGAATACCAATTCAGGCAACGTCCTTGTACCGTAGAGATTCTGACCGAGAATTCACTTTTTATGTCGATAGATATTCACATAATCTGTTTGTATTGAAACAAACTTTCAATCTTACATACAAATATATTTAATTTAATTTTTTATTAATTTATTTCATTATTCAATATTTTGTTAAAATTGTTTTATGAGATATCATGGCGTAAACAAACTATATTAATAATTGAAAATCTGAATGTTTCTGAATATATATATTCGGATTTTTCTAAATGTAAAAATCAACATCTGCTATTTCTTTAATACATGTGGCGATATAGTCTTTTATATATGTATATATATAGTATAGTATATAGAAACGTTGGCACCCATATTAATCCTTATACTAAATAAAGGAGGTACGTGCTAAGGCTGCCCAAAGCACAAATGGTAACATTTTAAACTTGACTTCTTCGGATGTACCATACAGAACATGACTAACAAGAAAGAAGAAGCAAATAAATCATAAGTAGCTGCAGACAAGTAGGATGCCTGCTGTAAAATGACCATATATTTAATGTTTTAACTTTTTTTTACACTTCCATTGAAAAATGACATGAAATTTTACGAGTAATGATTTATCAAGCGACCCAATAGAGCGTCGCGACGCCAAGTACATAAGATAAAAAAGAAAATTTTATACAAATTTGCATAAAGTGACCTTCAAACAAAGTAAAACTTGACGTGCCCGGATTGCACGCATTAAAATGCACTCTGTTTCAAATAAGTAAATTATTTGCTAAATAATGAGAATTGAATTACGTACAATATTTATTTATTATACAACATTATATAAAGTTTTATATATTGTAGACAGTAGATCACAAATCTTATGGGCATTTATACATACGTTTCTCGGAAAAATGACAATTTTTTTTTCAAACTGTACAATCATTATCGTTTATCAAATTTTATTGTATATACTGTTCGTTATAAATTGGATTCATTATCAAGAATCGCATACGTTTTAAATATGTTTTTATCTTTCTTGAACAGTTTTTAGAAATTTCTTTTTTTAATGGAATCCACAATATGACGTACTTAATTTTATCTATTTGACAATTACGATCAAACAAAGATGAAAATATAATTCACTAAGTTTATTACTCACATCATGCATGTGATGTGTTTTTTATATATTTATATATTTTTTATATATTTATATATTATATATTTTCCAATAATTAATTAATCGATATAAATACAGAAATGCATATGCAGATTTTATAAGAACCAAATCTAAGGAATAATTTTTAACATCTCTATAGACTTACCTTATCCTGTTTTCACCAGAGAATTTATAGTCGTATAAGTAATAATTTATGAATGTAATATTTAAGGTTTGTTATATCGATAATTATTATAACGAACAGTTGTAGAGAAAAAAATATGTAAGAAAGATTTTCTTATATCCATTATTATTTTTATTTAAGCATTTTGTCCCATATCATTTCAGTCATATTACAATATATTACAAGTAACGTAGTTACCTGTTTGATGTATGCAGTATATAACTTCATTTTTATATGACTAATCATCTAAAATTTTTTAATATGTTATATTAATGTATGAAATCGCAAAACCAACAATCTTTCAACAGACTACAGACGGAGCTTGAAAACATATTCGATCATTTTACACTCTGTAAAGTGAAATCAATCTTTTTATGACCTAACGACGGCAAATAACAATACATTATTATCCGACATTTGTTCGCAATGTTTATCGAATTGATAAAATATGATATTTTTTTTTTCGAAGATATGTATTTTACATTTCACAAGCAGCGTCCGCTCATAAATATAATAGTAATATAGTAGTATTATTAATATATGGCATCTATGATATGCGTAAAAAAACGTGTTGCGCATTTAATTCATTCAAAATATAAAAATTATCCGCTTGAGGAAGCAGATCGCAGACTGATTACTTAATAACAGAACCACAGTAAGCTCACATTTCAATAATATCGCGATGAAGTATTTTCTAGACAACTTTATTACATATCAGAGAATACAGCCTACAGTTTATTAGTTAGGTACTTATCAATATACTCTTAGATATATAATAACATTCGGCAGGCTTAAATAATAGACATTGCCGGTTAAATTTATTTAGAAAATATGAAAAATCATGTAACTGGATAAAAAATAAACTTGAAAATCGTAATGCGCATCGCTCTGTTTTTATTATAAAAGATTTTCTTTCTTTCGTGTGATTTTATATATGTAGAATTTAAGAGCGTCGAGAACAGGAGGTCAGATATATGTATTCTGTCTATTTCCCATTATGTGTCGTCTAGAATCGCAACATGTACATTGTGTAAGTTACGTCGAGGAAGAGCCCGTGGCAGTGAACAGAATGGGTATGTAAATATAAGCTACGATCTATAATAGATTATGTGATTTGATACATTGCTTTTGCATGCATTGTTAATGATATTTCCTTCCGTGTGTATCTCCTTTATTCTCATTATATCTCTTAATTGTTTGTATAGTTTAGCTAGCAAGCATAACAATTGATTTCTCATTACAATTAGTTTTATGATATGACATGTCAATATGTAATAAAGTTACTCTCAGGGGACAGCGTCGAAAGCCAAACCATAATCGTCTTATTGATATAATTCAGCTATACAATGACGTATATCAAAACTTATAAAATACCCAAAACCACCACGAGACGAGTCCCCTGACCCTGCATTTGCGCGGCAGATATACCATGTACTTGTCTCTGATATGCGTTTAGAGCCAGACTTGTATGTTATTGGTCAGTGATTACGATTAAACGTTTACAATCGTGGATATCAAATGGGTAGCGCGTCGATTTAGTCGACGTTGTCTAGTATCAGCATTCGTTGATGGAACGAACTTCCCGGTTGCAATTGTTATTTGAATGCCGGTGGTGGTGCTCGTTGTCCGTTCGTCTTCGATGTGTCCTCTGTCATAACTGTCACCAATTCGCCTACAGCTTTTCCTAAGTCGCCTAAAATAAAAAGAGAAGACTCTTTACCGTCCACCTATTTTCTCATTGTTGTTCCTGAGATCCAGAGTTTTGCTGTTAAACTCACAATTTATATTTAGACAATCAACGCATGCACACATATTCAGAGGTATATAGAAACGAAAAGATAAGCGTGTGAAACGAGTCGAAAAGAAGAATTCAAGCATACGCAGATATATTATATAAAAATACATGATCAATATTAAAGATTTATGCATTAATTTAATTAATGCGTAAGATTGTGCTCATTGCATTATCGATAATTGTGAATAGCTGTTTTATTTTACATATCTAGTATTAATATATCCAAGCAAATTTTAAGCCCCTATAGGGAGAAGCATAGCGATCTCACCTTACATCCATTCTGTAGCGTGAAAACAGGAAAGCAACATTATTATAGTTATATCAAGCAGAAGTGATACATGCATGATAGAGATTGAACATAATAGTTGATTATACATGATTGGCACACGATCACAAATTCATTTAGACTGAACGAACCTGCCATGTGCAATAGATTGCCCACATTATGAGCAACACTGTGAGAATGCGGCGGCGGCGGTGGCCTCTCTAAACTGCTGACTCTGCCCTCGTTCGAGTTTCCACCACCTATATCCATATACCCAATAGCAATAAGCTTATCTAATTTTTACAGTATATGATTAAATGTGTATACAATAGGGTATATAATAGGGACTCTCTTCATAATTCATAGAGATGATGCTAAAAAGTTACAATATTCTAATTTTGCATTGCATTTTTAAAATTTTTGTTTTGCGATGTAACTTTTTCAGCAACTTTATTAACTTATTAAATTTTATTGGTTAAAAGATAGAACTGGGACATATCAGAAAATGATTATTTTTGAAAATACGAGCAAGATTTGCTATTCATTCACTACATCTCAGTGTAATATAGTATCTATCTGATTGAAATAATTGAGACCCTATTGTATTAATGCAGTTAGTGTAGTGTCAATAGAAAGACGTTAACATCCGGTTGTTGCATACCAGTTATAATAGTAAATATGTATAATAGTCTGATTGAATGCATTAATAGCGATCCCCAATTAAAAAACCTTGATATGTTATCCCACAAATATTATCATTTGTTTATTCACCAAGAATTGTAATCAAAAATTGAGATGCTTTATACCTGGAGAATCATGATAATGGCCATTCATTTTTGCCGGAGAATCGGTCGCCAATTGTGATGCTGTTACACTTCGAGTTTGTAAAGTTCCGGTCTTCGATGGTGAAGAAGCGTTCGGCTAAACAAATTTAGAGATAAATTGATCATATTTTCTAACAGTTTTTATTTCGCTTTCAAATAATTAGAAAAATTAATATTGAAAGAAAAAGATATTTAAAATGCAGTATTTTTTGTGATATACCTCATCTAGAAGCTGTCTAAGTCTCTGTAGCTGCGCCTCTAATTGGCGATTGTGGTCCTCGAGTAATTGCATGCGCGCTTCTAATCTTCCTTTGTGCTGTCTCAGCAGTTTAGCTTCCGCAATCATATCGCAATCGGGTTGCCTAGTACTGTGACCATCCTCTGGCGTCGAACCCGGGGTTTGCTTCGAGCGCAATCTCTCGTATTCCGCTTGTAGCGTCGCGTTCTCCTCTTCCAGTTCCCGTATCATGGCCTCGAGCTCTTCTCTCTGCTCGGCATCAATCGCGGCCATGACCTGGACCGGACTTCTGGGTACGTTAATGTTGTCGCCGCCGTTCAGGCTCTGACAGTAGTGCGCTATTAGTTGATGCTCGTCATCGCTGTCCGGCGTGGAATTACTTCTTGTGCGCGATAGTTCGACTTCGGCGAGTCGAGAGGCATACATCTCCAGACGGGAATGCATGTCTTGGCTGAGAGAGCTGTGCTGGGGCGAAGGTGCCGGGCTTTCCAGCGCGTCCCCTTCCAAGACAGTTTGCACAGGCAAATAGCCAACTCTGGGATGTTTCTTGAAGTATCGTTTGGATTTGAATTTGTTACGCAACGCTCGCGTGAAGTCGCGTACATCTTCACCAGACGTCGTCTATAAAGCAACAAATGTCATTTAATATACACGAACCATTTCTTTTGATATTATTTAAGCGAATAAAGATAGACTTCGTACCGCAGTGCAATATTCTTGCATCGGATGTGTTAACTTATGATTTTTTGCTTTGCGTCCTGAAAAGAAACAGTTCTGACACATGTCGAAGTTGAAGCATTTCAAGCAACGGTATCTGAAATTCGAATATTTTTTATGTCAATATGTTCCGACAATTTTACATACTATCGATTTTTTTCAGTAAACAAATTTTAGGATTATCTTACCTGAATCCTATGATAGGATACTCTTTGCATATATTGCATTTAGCTTGATGTTTGGCTGTTTCTGCCGCTGATAGTCTATGCAGCACTGGTAGCCAGACCATGCTTTGCGGTTCTTGCTGCAGCCAGCTTAAAAAGTGCACGGCCTCTATCTCGTTCTTATCCTTTCCTGCCTTCTCGAAGCAGCTACGAACGCTGGGCTCGATGTTCGAACCTCCGAATGCCGCGACTTCACCCAATTGTCTCGGCACTTGTATGCAGTCATGCAACAAAAGCCCCAGTTTTCGTTGATCTACCAGCCTATTAGGATCCGCGATCAAACGGAATAGATCTGTAAATAATACAAAAGCGTCCTTAGATACATCTTAAATATATTTGTAGATTATTATTATTAGAGAGAATTTTGATACATTACTCACATCGGTACTTTTCCTCCAAGTGTCCCTTGCACAATAAAACCAGACCGACTTTGAATGAAAGTACTCGGATCTGACCAGTGCGTTGGCTGAAAATTATAATGCAAAAGTTCATAATTATCATATTTTATAAAAAGACTAGGGATAATGTCTTAAAGATCGCTAAAAGTCTTAAAAATTGAAGACTAAAGTATATTAGATTAAAAAAATGTATATATATGAGAGCAAGACATAAGTCGGATTTGAATAGTAAGTAATAAGATAGTAAGAATTAGCATATAGTTCGATAGTTTTATATTAATTAATACCAATTAATTAGAACATATATATTCTTCCACAGAACGTACCTATCATATACATTGAGCAGCCAGTTGATGGCTAAGTCAATGCATAGCGGTACGGACACCTGCGCCGGATTGTCTGCTGCGATTACTTCGTACAGCGATGTTAGTACTGTTACCATATCAGGGATGTCAATCAGTTTGTCATTCTGTGCCCGAAGCCCGTGTGAATCGAACTGTTCCAACGCGGTGGAAAGGCTCAACATGTCCACTGAAACGACAAAAAGAAAAGAGCACAAACATAAAACATTTGTCTATTTCATAAGTTTTCATTTTTATTTCAAGATATTAGATCATGAGACATTAAGAAATAAAAATTAGAATTCTAAAGAATTCTCATCGATGAGTTTGCTAAACGTGCGTTAAATGTAGTTAAGAGGAATGACATCTAGTATTATTGCGGGTTCTAACAGAACGCCACTACGGACACATAGAGTGTGATTGATCGAGAAAATTATGATAATTAATGAACACATGGTGCTAACCAGGCAGCAATAAAGGAATGATTGATAACTAAGAATATGCAAATACTCACGGCACAGTCGTTTCTGAACGGTACGCAGCTTCATGGCGGTTCGGTATGCAGAAAAGCGAACTTCGTTTAGATCCGCGAGAGAAGACATCAGCTCTATCATTTTCGGATGATCCCAATGCGTAGTTTCCAATTGATGGCTATAATAAATAGATTTCGTCTAAACACCTAGGTCTTAATTGTATGCACAAATAAATATAGAATCGGACAAATCTCAATAATTTTCTATATAAGTTTTAAATTTAAAAAAGTTTAATATAACAACAGTTATGTCTTTTTATAAGTTGAAAGAGAGAGAGAGAGAGAGAGAGAGATGTGTATATTATAAATATAAATAATTAGATATTTGAATAAATTTGTTTCTTAGCACAAAATACAAAAGCCGACTGTATTATAGAGAGTAAAAGCTCTTGATCGTGTCACGGAAATAACCGTGTTGTACAGTTTGGGAAACTCAAGGTGACTGTACGAGATGCAAGGAAGATCGATTACTTGATATAGTAAGGCACTTTGGCGGGTGTGAGGGCTCTCTCCCATGGTGCTTCTACGCTGCTCGCGAGGAAAGCCTGACTACCCGGAGTGCTGCCATCCTTCCCAAATCCGCTTAGCAACTTGTAACGCTCGTCAACCGCGACTTGCAGCACCTTCCACCTGCGAAAACACACGAAAAAGTTAACAACCTTTGAACGAATTCAACCTGAATTTAAAAAGCAAGGAACACCGTAGAAATAAATTCCACACATAACGCCGATCTAACTTTAAATGCTCGTCTATCTTGTGATACTTGTGCAGAGGGTAATGAAAAAAAAACAAAAAAAAAAAAAAAAACAAAAAAAAACAAAAAAAATCCTTAGATGGTTGTAAAAAGGATATTTCACGCGAATATTTCTGCAGCATTCATGTTGTTGTAAAAAAACAAGATTTGCAAAGCCGATTCTAAATTGCTTGAAGAATCTGTCATAAAAATGAAATAACATAGTGTATATGTTGTAAAAGCAGCTGTGTGCAAGATAATGAACGATATGCGAACTCTGTTTAGAACTCTGCTAGAAACCCGCGAGATAAATTCTTGTGCGGTTTTCAAAGCCATACCTGGTGTTCAGATCTTCGAGTTTCGCTAGTAAAGCGTGAGAAACGATGACGCTGCTTGACGCGAAGACGCTCGCCTGATCGTTCGCATCCTCAATGTTCCTCTGAATAGGTACCAGCCGTTCGCCAAATTTCTGCAACTGCTCGAGCAATTCCGTTGCCTCGTTGGCGTCATTTGGATTCTGCCAGCCGCTCTGGATCGCCTCGGCCGCGGCCATCCGCGAAGAGAGATCCTCGAGAGACTTTTGGAAGACACATATTTTCTGAAATCAGAAAAGAAATGTTGTTCAATTAAGATGCAATATTTATTATTTAAATCTACAAGTAATCAAGATAAATATTGTTTCATACATTAATTCATTATCTAAAGAATCCATACCATAATTTATAAATCTAAAGTCGTAAAGTCAATATTTGTTTTAATTAAATTTAAATTTGAAGAAATTACATTAATGCTTTATAGTGACATATTTCAATAACCACTGCTGCTAGAATCACATAAATTTGTATGTTTCATAATTACATATACTTTATTTATTTTAATATATTATTGATTATCTGGTTGGCTCTTAATTAAAAAATAATGTTAATTGGTATATATTTATATTTCATTTATGTTAGAAAATTTTGTATGGGTGTGTTGTACTTTTATAGATTGATGCATATAACATTATTATTTACAAAAATGTTTCATCTTTGAAGAAAAAAATCTTCTGTTTATAAATCTTTACATATCCGTGAATGTTAGAAATCATATTGTATTAGATATTACCTGATATTTCTTAGAAAATATTTTTCAGTCATTATATTTTCAATTTCGTTAAATCACAAGACGGCGCATAATGAATCAAAGAAACTAGACTACCGTTTGCTAAAGTGAAAAATTCGTCTTCCATGAAAGGGACAAACGATATTAATCCGCCAAGTATAACGAAGCCAGAAAATACTTCTATCACAGATAGAATGCGAGGAAAAGAAAGCATATGGATAACTACATATTTATGCAATTAATATAGTTATTAAAAATTACAGTATGTGTGTGTTTAAAGTAGTCAATATTTCTAAACATTTAAATAGCAATGCATAACATTTTTAATTGACAAACATTTTCCATCTAATGTTTGAATACGTTGCTGCCACACCAATAGTAACTCGTTTGCAACTGATAATATTCAATGGAATTGTATTCGTTAATAATAAATAAAATAACGAACGCAGCAACGTTAATTAAGATATTCACTTTTACGCGATGTAAATTCGAATTATTCATTCAGAGCAATAGTATCCGATGCAATGTATAGTATGCAGATGCATGAAACGTCTAGGTTGTTCTTGTTGCCGTAATTACGGCCAAAATTGGTATTCCCAGTGTAAGAGAAAAAGTTCACATGAACGGCTATTTGCGAACAGACAGAAAAGTCGCGGAAGCATAACTATATTTTACAATCGTTTGAGTTGTACTTATCGTATTATCATTTACGCATATACTTCAGAAGCCAGCTGATATAATTGGATGGAGCGTAATCAAATTATGACCGTTTTAATTTTGTCTTTCGATTTATAACTGGTCCGCGTTGTTTACTAATGAGACAAAATCCACTTTAAAGGTCTCTAATTAAGATAAACTCGGCAAAATATTTAAAGAATAAATCTTTCTTTTTTATATGCACATTTCTGCATTGAAAAGAGGCAGATATTGCCTTACATATATTATTGATATATATTTTTGAGATTATTAGACAGAGATAGCTTGGAAAACCCAATATATAAAGTGTTTGATGAAATAAATTCGAAAAATAAAAATATATTGAATCGTATTTTAAATGATGTCCTTATCCGTTTATAATAGCTGACAGTGAGACAGATTCTATATGTAATTTTAAATAAACGTTACTTTATTAAAATTAACAAATATAAAATTTAATTACTAAGATATTTAATAATAAAAGTTAAAAAAAACGGAGAAGAAACGGAGTCTAATTATATTTTCGTTATAAAAAAAATCTATTTCAAACTGGTCAATATATACAATATATGATATACTCATACAGAGAAAGGAAAGTTGTTAGGTATTTGTTACTGTCTAAAAATAAATCCCATGTCTATTTAAAAAAATGGCAGTCATAAAAAAATGAAGAAGAATCTAAATTGACGAAATAATAAAAATAAATAATTCCTTTGTCGCAAAATAATTTTCTCTCCCGTTCTTTTCTGACACTTTACGAGAGAGCGTGCAAATAGAAAGGTACGAGACAATCGCTAAGTACAAATGGCTTGCTCTTTCAATCCTTTCAATTTTCATCCTCGGACAAGGCGCGGTAACTGGCGTCGCGATAAAATTCTCCGGACATTTATCAGTCGGCGATATACGACACGAGAGAGCAGAAAGAGCGGAAAGAGCGGAAAAACGGAGGACGGTCTCACGATAGCATTTGCATTCCAAATAAAAGCCGACGACGAACGCTAAATCGCTCTAATTAGTCGTCTCCCTATGGAAGTGCTTTAAGCGTCTCTTGTTCCGAGACCGGGATAAGGAAAAAGGCGGACGCGTAAAAGCAGAGCGTGAATACAAAGAAAGGAAGAAATACAAGAGAAAGGAAGAGGAAGAAAAAGAGAGATATCGGAGTCTTACTTGCATCTGTGACGAAGGAAAGTGGGACGACGATGATCAGACCGATGAAAATGTCGCGTTCGGAAAAAACTGAGTTGTGCCTTTGTGCTCAATAATTTAGAGAGAAAAATATTGTAAATGTAAAAAATACGACGACAAAGCGTGCAATTGAAAGGTGACAGTTCGAGCTGAGTCGCTTCAAAATAAAGCTCCTAGCATTTTGCAATATTGTGTTCTGTGCTGCTAAAAACATTAAATAGCTCGTAACAAATGTTAATGTATTAATTTCTAAATAAACAACATATAAATGCCGTTTGTATAATATTATTCTTATATAATTGAATTTAGCATACGTAACGTATAATAACTTAATATAGTTATATGAAAAATAGCTATCGCGTAATTACTATATCCCGAGCTAAAATGTATATTCGCGCGTTTAGTTGATTATATATCTATATTATATGATAAATGTATATTATAAATATTATATTACCCATGATGCGAATTGTATCCGACATAAAGCACCTCTAATAATATTCATCGCAAATGCTAATGAGGAATTATTGTGTTCAATAAAAATGTAATTATATTTGGAATGCTAAAACGCGCTAGAGAGCGTTCTCGCATCGTTCTCGTGTGCATCTGTACGAAACTGCGTGAAAAAATTAATATAATGAGCGGGAATCTTGTTGACCAGATTTATTTTAGTGCACGCATGCATGCATGCATGCATGCACGCACGCACGCACGCACGCACGCACTTCGCATTCCGATTACGTAAAAAATACGAGATTAAAACAGTAATTTGATTGTACAATGAGATCTTTGCATGTTCGCGCAAGGTCAGAGTGGAAATTGTCTAAATCAGCACGCGTGGCACGATAAATGTAATATCTCTAACATTGTTGGAATATGAAAAGAGCAAATTTCAGCAAAAGCAAAATCAGAAAATGATGTCTGAGAAATTTTATAATTATCTTTTATAACATCAAACATCTTTGGGTGAGATTTGGGAAATAGAATTAAAGTTTTATTGATATAGAAAAGAAGATAATATTTTGAGTAATTAAATTAATTTGTGTATAGTAACTCAAGTTGTATTTCAAATTTTAATCGTATGTAGAGTGCTTAGTTTTTCTGTGTATAAATACAAAAATGTAAAACACTTTCAAACCCGAAATCTATAGCTCAAAATCATTGAATTGGTACTGGTATTCTATTTTTTCATAAAGGCTATATAATAAAACGTTTACAATTAAGCTATTGGTAAAAAAGTATCTTTGTGTATAGAGACTATTCTATTTTTCATTGCTCAATCCTTAAAATAATAAAGATAATTGAAGAGCATTTATGTGTCGTAAAAAATGCAGGAAAAAGTCAATCTTTGTGTGTGATGAGTTTTCTTAATCGGCCACAATAATTCCATTCGATAAAGTATTGCAGGAAGTAACACGGCTCCGCTCTGTCGTAAATAAAATTACAACGGATAAGGAAAATATGAAAAACAAGAAAGAAGAGCAGATATTGGAACCGGTTGGAAATGGAGCACTCGAAAACTCAATTCTTAATTAGACACTGTCTAATAAGAGTCACGAAGTAATTCCTCGATTCTGATTTGGCTTCGCCAATTTTAGCACAACAGAATTGCTCTATAAGCAAAATTTTATAATAATTCTGTAAAAGAAAGAAAAGAAACCGAGCAACGTAGAACGACGTAGAACGTAAAAACTGTAGTAAAACAATTCTGCGCGAAAAGTTAGTTTAATTTTAATTTTGGAATACAAGGTAGCGTGGACTTTTTTTTCCTGTATTGTTTTTCTCGGTATAAGTGACATAACTGTTTTATTCAAGACCCGAGACATAGAAAGAAATAAGAATTCGTTACCTCCGAAACTTTTGCTCTCGCAACACGTTGTTTTCGCTGAAACATGGCACTGGGAGCAACTTTGTTTCAACGTTACTCTTCGCGACTCTCATTAAAGGTTCTCCGCTTGATTTTCGCGATAAATCGCGTCGAACGAGTTTTCCCGACTTTCACTGAAGTGACGTGGACGAGTGACGTGGATCGTGCACCTGAACGTAAAATAATCAATGGGTCCGTCGATAGTGTGGGACCTTCGCGCGTGAAATTGTCGGGGCGAAAAGGCCGAGGCCGAAATAATTTCTCGCCACGGCGTCTGCAGTGTCATTTATTATGTAGCCAACCGGGCAATTAAAGTTAACTCGACCGTTCCAGCGTTGTTCCTGCTCTCTCGCTCTCTGTCTCGCGATTTCTTGTGTCCTGGCGAAGAGAACTTCGTGGAATTTACTAAGCTAATTGTCTGGCGCCGTCCGATATTCTCCTGACTGTATGCACAATTCGTGCACCATTTGGCAATTAGCTGTTTGACTTGCAAGATCTCTCGCAAGATCTCTCTTTCTCACTTTCTACCCTTCTTTTTTCCTTGCATTTTTTCTAATTAATTATGTTCTATATATGTATATGTATATGCTCATTTGATCGTATAATAATTGTACTAAATTAAATAGTAAATAATTTTAATATTAGCTTAACTTGTGTGTGACATACTGCGCACATAATTCATTAAATATCTTTACGTTTTTCAAATTAATGTCAATCCTGTTCAGTTCAATTTTCGTTTTTTAATTATAAGATCATAATCTACAAATAAGCAGTCAACCATCTTGCCATAAATTTTTGAATATGTT
The DNA here is from genome assembly GCA_949152495.1 of Lasius fuliginosus. Taxonomy (NCBI): domain Eukaryota; kingdom Metazoa; phylum Arthropoda; class Insecta; order Hymenoptera; family Formicidae; genus Lasius; species Lasius fuliginosus. The sequence goes on from OX424451.1 coordinate 9,538,794, forward strand.
AAATAAAACAGCATGATAATTCTAGATTGATAAAAATTAGTATCAGTATTTTAGTATAATTAGTATATAAAAGAAAAAAGATATAATTTTTAATAAAAAAATAATAGATAAAAAATAAATAAAAAATAATAGATAAAAAATAACTCATGTATTTTTTACCTATTATTGAGTACTGGTTGAATTTATTTGTGAAATATTGTAGATGACAAATAAGAAATCGGGAGAAAAAAAATTTTAAAAAAAATCAGTATTGATATCAGTATCTTCACAAATTATTTTATAAAACTTTAAAATAGATGTTTGAAAATGTTACCAAACAAGATTATTTCTGTTACTTTCGTTTAAATTAACATCTCTGTATTATACTTAGTTTTCATATAACGTTGTTTAAACTCAAACGTGAGCATTATTTGAAAGGAAGGACTGACAGTAATATGTAAGACTTATATAGAAGTTTCCTTAGGCTAACTAAGATAGTTACAGATTATATGCTAAGAGACTTAGCTGTTGTGATATTGGAATACCATATACGGTGAATCTTGGTAAGCAGCTTACATGTTGGTTATATCACAGCTTAACATGTAAGTTTCTGCGCTTGTCCAGCCTATCATAAGGATTAAAACAACGCAAACAATCGTTGGTATATTTAGCAAAACTCTGCATAACCATCGTCGACTATTCGTACAGCACAAAATTTATAGCATTTATTGATTACATTGCACTTCGGATAAAAATAATGAATTGAAAATAAATTGTTTTAAACGATTGCAGTTAATGAAAATTATGTGTATACATATATAGATGTATTATAGAAATTGCCGAATATGATTGTTCTTATAATAAGAGAACAGAATTATATTAATAATAGAGATGAGCGTTAAATTAGCTCTTCTTGTTTACCCTTAATCTTGAGTTGAAAAATTGCACGAGATAGGGACCGAGAGCAAGAAATTAACACTTAGCGAAGGATTAAGCCATAAAATAATTTGCACGTCTCCTTACACGTGTGTCCTCTGGAGAGGAAACGACGGGCAGCGAAGAAAGTGCGAAACCGCACGGCGGCCTACCGAATTCTCTCATAAATATTCAGATTTTTCGCGGTGGTTCCTTATTATTTATCGCACTGCGTCATCCAGAGAGGCGCGCGCCAGAGCGGCGGACAAAGAGGAGTCTGGCCTGAAATGACTAAGCGGCAATATTGTGGCGCCTTGCCGTTGGCAATATGCCATATCCATCTATTATAAGTCTCGGGTTCGCGCGCACGTACCCTAGACCTTAACCTCGGCTTTAGTCACAATTCTGAAACGTGTTAGTTATCGACGCCCTTACCTAAAGCACACCGGTTATAACCCAATGCATCATCACGATTAGAATTTTTAAATTACTTCCTTATATAGTTGTGTCTTCATTAATCAATTAATTAAATTTGTGATTTCTGCTTTTCAATAATTTATACAGTGCTTTTCTAATACCTTTGTTTGTTGCAATGTATATAAAGAGTGTCTAATTTTTTAATTTTTAAAAGTTTAGAGAATCTTTTGTTTTGTCAAACGAGGACGAATTTTCAATGTGTTTCCATTGTTGAAACAATAAAACTATAATATGCGCGATCGATTCGTGAAATAGATGGAATTCGAGTGCATTTTAAATGCACGTGACTGTCGTAAACATTTAACACGCATATGACGAATCTTAAGGTTACTACAAACATTACTTTCAGAGAGCTTGATGATGGAATTAGTAAACGGGCTAACATACGTGTGTCAAAAATATGCGAGACACGTGTCTCTTAAGAGATGCGGGTAGTCTACGCGATTTAAAAATACGCCGATGATTGCTATAACATCTCGAGTACAAAAAAAGAAAGATTTATGTGGAACTTATTTACAAAAAATTGAAAATTACATCACGATCAAATAATTTTAAAGATTATAATCCGTTTTAATTTATATCGGATTTTTATCAGACTTATGTATTATTAATAATTAAAAACTTCTCCTATGTTACACATTTTTTAATTATATAAGAGTAGGCACACAATTTCGATAATAATGTATAAACTCGATTATCTTAAAATAAGATAAATGTTGCTCAGAATATATTTATCGTGTGGTCTTCAATTAAACAGGATTAAATATGTTGCAAAAAGTTAAGAAAGTTATAAAACAGGAAGATCAAAATCGCAGCGTAAGTTCATGTATATATCTCGCAAGTAACACATCATGGTTAAACGAATGAAGGAGGGATGATATTCGTGTGAGAGCTCTCTAATGTAAAGACTACATATATAAAGTAAAGAAACAGCATCTTGCATGACAACGGAAATTAGATACTCTGCGGAGAAACGCTATTATGTGGGTAAACTTAAGAAGGCCGATCCCTCTCGAATATCCATCGAGACAAGATTTTGTTCTACGGACGATAATGTTTCATACTGAAAGGTTTCCGCATAATATTGATCCGCTATGATTGGCGCTTATTATATGTGAAAGTTTTAATACATCACAAGAGAGGGAGAAGGTAATTTTCTATATAAAGTTCTGTCATCTCAGGATACAAGATTATTAAGTTTATGAATAGCACACAATGCTGCATTTTGTTGATAATGATGCAGATAAATTCGAATTAAATAGAGATAAAATTTAAAAAAGTTCACAAATTTTTATATTACATGATAAAAGAATATTCCTTTGAAGAAAGATTTGCGTAGAATATATTTTGCAGGAATATACGACACGACAATATTTCATGCGAGAATGCGCAAGGATATTTGGTTCGGGCGACAAAGGTGTTCCCTGAAAACCGAGATGCATTTCTGAAGTGCGAAATATTTTATTGATAGGCATGACAAGAACGATTTCAGCAAGAGCGAATCGCGTTCGCATTCAATTCTGCGAAATATGCCGATTACGACCACTTCTGATATTTTCTTTTAAACGCCATAATAATAGAAATAGGTAAAAAATAAAATGTCATCGAAATTATATAAATTATTAAAAAGTTATTAAAGTAATCACAAGTTCACACGCTTCGTTTTGCAATGTTCCCTAGCTTACAAGCTTCAAAAGTGCAATAATTAATTAATAAAATAGCCGAATAGTTTGATTAAAGTTAATAATATTTATTTTCATTAAAATTGTGTTAAATATCATGTTTCATATCAAAATTTTTTTTATTCCCTCTTTGGATTTATGCTTTTCATAAAGTCTGAAGAAACTATAAAAATTCTTGCAGTAATTTGCAGTTTAGACCGACGATTCTTCGCCATTTACAGAACAAGATCGATTCGTTTACGCTCGATATAAAACTTCCTCGTGTGACGTCTGCGATTTTTACGAGGCGATAGTCTGAAGACGAGCCGAAGCTCATCGTACTCTCCTATTCTAAGTCGGTCATCAGCTTCTTATCTGGAGAATCAGTCGTCTAGCTCTGGTTGCGAGACCGCACCGCACTTACAATTGGCGCAAAGAGGAAGCTCTTGTTTTGCATGGAAATTGAATTAACAGCCGGAGAAACGGTAAGAGCAATTTCCGCGATAGTATCTGTACACGAGGAAGGGCATGCTAATACGCCACACGGGAGGGCGACTGATAACGATATGCTCAACGTGAGGATTGGATGCGAATGCGATGTACATAAGCCTAATCCACCGTCGACGCTAAATGAACAGTAGTGTTCCCCTAATTTGCATCGTAATGTCCGGTTATTCTTTCGGATCGTATCGAGATATCGCATGACATTATCATAATCTCACCGACAGCATCGCGCGACAATTTTGCAAATAAATCAGCACGATGTCAGCTATATGGCGCCTCGAAGTCTGGCCTTGATTTAAACGAGTCCCAGGCAACGCAGAATGATATCTGCGCGCGGAATTGGATTAATCGCCGGGGAAACGGTAATAGAAATTTCGACGATAGTATCTGTACACATGCTGTGGGGCGTAATGTAACAATGAGTCTCATTGCAAATAATGGATGCCGATGCATGTATATACGTACGCGTAGAGCCTACCGAGCTCGTTTGTGACTGCCTTAGGGCAATTGTCATTGCAAGTGAATGTAGACCCCCTTTGTCTTTGCCCATTGCTTCATCTGCATTGCAGTATAATAATTTTCCTCATCTTACGCAATTAATTATATGAATGCTGAGAATGTTGTTATGCCGTCGGTTATATTGCTCCTTATTATGAGTAGTCGTAAATAAATTGTTAAATATATATAAAATGTATAAATAATAATTTTAAAATATAAATAATATAATTTTGAATTTTATAAGGATCGCGAAAAATTTCACAATTTAAAATAGATTTTTGTAGTGTTTATAAGAAAGATTAATAATGTGAAAACGGTGCACAAGTAGTTAGAAATATCCGTATTGCGTTATGAAAGATACGTCGATTTTACCTTCACTATTCACAGCTTCATTCGCTTTTTATTCAATTATCTGTTTCCCAGATTTTACCTAACATCTTATCGAGTGTCAGTCATTTACTCATAGTATGATTATACAGCGGCCTATACAACACCCGTCTATAGGTTGTATGCAGCACGGAAATTGAATCAGTTGCCGCTGGAACGGTGAGAGCAATTTCTCTGATAGCATCTACACACGATACTTAGGTCAAAGGAAAATGATAATCTCTGCAATAGGTTGTGCAACAATGAAAGTGCATTGATTTATATATATATATATATATATATATATATATATATATATACACATATATATATATATATGTGGAGCATTACTTATATGCACTTTGCAGCTGCTTAAATTCTAATGCTTTTTAGAATAGAAATATACTGGAAGATCATGGAAAAATAATGTATAAAATGAACTAACTATTAAATAAATAAATTGTAAAGTAAAAGAGATAATTATAAAGAGCATAAGTTTGCGAACATATATTCAATGACATGTATGCTTCAATCTTTTAATCATGTCATTTAATTATTATATAATTTTCTTCTTCCCAAAATATATTTTCCATCATTTCTTCTCTCTGGGAATCAGTATATTGTAATTGATAAGCAGTAATTTCAGTTATAAGTACAGCACTGCAAACAGTGAAATCTCACCGAAACTAATTAGTGTGGTGATTAATTTTTTGATGAAATCTTATTGCTATAATCAATGAAACATAAGACGGAGGAACAAAGTGTGAGTGTTTTCACTGAAGATCAGAAATATTCACTGATCTCCGGCGCAATCTTGTCATTGCTTTAATCAGTGACATTTTCACTGATTCAATTTAAGGGAATTCTCTTCTTAAAATAAAGTTTAGTGCGACGAAGATTCCAAAGCAGAATCTACGGAAATCCGCATGTAATTTAGGATACGATATAACAAGAATCTGGAAAATCGTGGACCGAGATGTGGAAAATTGCGAGCGTAGGACGCGTAAACAAAAACAGTTTAGGGCGTACGCTGTCGTTAGACGTCTATCTCGCGCATTATCTAAAGCCAGCTGCCAAGCTCGCCCATAGAACAATGAGAGCTCGCGAGCTACAAGGGAATTGGATTAGCAGACGGAGAAACGATAAGAGCAATTTCCGCGATAGTATCTGCACACGAGAGAGACAGAATGGACGCGGGACACTGATATGCTGTTCCGTAGTAGGTTGTCCCCGCAACAAGCGGGGCGCCCTGGTGTTAATTACGTGCAATTGTCTACGAGATCAGTGGCTTCAGCCAACCAACAAGCCAACCAAACGTCCCTACTATATACGTACTCCACGGCTTATAACGAGATACGTTGCTATACCGCAACAATCATTATCACGCTCGTGTTAACGCGCCACGATTACGGAATGGCAGCACGCGCTTAATCTCTGAACTCGTTCACGCACGCTGTTACATCGCTTTTACATCGTTATATCGTGTTGCTGCGATGCCCGGTGGAGGGTTGGCGAACGCTCGAGAAGACCCAACCTTTACTTATTATCGAATTATTAAATTGTCGAATTTTGCTTATACCTATAATCGCGAATTTTCTAATAATCGCTCGTCCCTATTAATCTCTCATATTTCTACTTTAGCGAGTCTCTTAATCGAGGAAAAGCTATTCTCATGTCATTCATTTCATGCGCTAGAAATGGAGCGATAAAAGAGGAGAAATAATCTTAAGTGTACAGAAGCTAATTTTGTCTTAAATAATAAGTATAATGGATATTGCTTCATCTCGATATGGCTATTCAATTTATGATTTATCTTTTAATATTTTATGCGTCAAATGTAATAGTGCTTGACAAAGGACATTGATTGAAATCGTGGTGGACCAGATTGCCAAACTGTCCTAATGCCAAGCCGTATGTGCGATTGTATATTGAAACAAAAATTGCTCATAAAGATAGATCGAAAGAGAATTCGCTTTAATATTCGGATTAGAAAACGTCTCGATTGTTTTCAAAAATAGCAGGCATTCTTGACATGTAGTAGAATGCATTTCTGAATAATTACTGCTAATAAAAAAAAATTAATAATCGTGTAATGGCCTGAAATAAACTTTCAAGCGATACGCGACGCAATATGTACGATGCAAGAATTTAAACATCTAACAGCATTTGACAAAAAAAGCATGCACAATAAAATGCGTTTGTAAAAATTTTCTGGTCCACAAACTGGAACAAAAAGATTTCGACAATCGTTAGATTCTGTTAGCGTGTCAACGCGATTGCGGCATATGTATATAGTTCGTTATGCCGCTGAACTAGCTTATGTACGCACGAGTACGCACTGCGTACAGAACGCACTATGCAGAGGCGCGCTTAATGATGACAGCTTGGCTAGCGCATGAGTGCGAACAAAAGATTTAGATAATTATAGCGTTAGTTAACGTGTTATTGTGATTACAGAATAGCAGATTGCGGTTGATTCGACTGGCATAATGACTACATATGCGGGTAAAGTTATCTGTATCTACGAAATGGAACAAGGATCATTATGCGCGGCATGTGTATACATAGTTTTATGTATAAATATATGTATTTTGTAGTTTACGATGTTTTATATAAATTTGATTCCGCAATTTGTAATAATTAAATTGTCATTATATGTCTGCGCATATCATATGCCTACTTGTTTCAACTGTGCTACGGTTGCAGAATAGTAGACCGTGTCCGCTTGGCCTTTAAGTTACGATAAATCTAGACTGGATATACGTACGTACACATATAAGTATATGTGTGTAAGAGTGGTCCCCATTAAGTTTTCTCTCGCACGAATGTCTGTTTCTCCGATGTCTAATCGAACGGAATTAGGTCGAAGTCTATATGACCGTATTCAATTATTCATGCAAGCTTCTTTTGTCGGTTATTTCCAATAGTCAACGATGTAATAAGAAGACATCTGTCCTTGAATAAAAATTAAGATCCTCATATTTTCCTCCGCGCGCTAATTAAATATGGTCACAAATGCAATTTTAAAAAAATACAAAAAATTATTCTTCTTAAACTAGATTTGTAAGATGTGCCGTAAACGAGGCGTCGCGTATAATAAACGTATATATTTCTCCCTATAAACGTATATGTTTCTAAAAACACTCCCTGTGTATATTTTGCTTTTCAACCAGATACATAAGAACTGCACACGGAAGAGAAGCTGAGGTTGAATGCTTAATGTAGTAAATAAGAAATAGAAACAGCGGAAGATTCCGCGCCGCGCGGATAATGCCGAATAAAGTATTTTCCCGAGCTACACTCGCGAGAGCGTGTCATTCGGGATAGGATATGTATATGGACTTAATTACAAACGTAATTAAAACACGGTATTTGCTTATATATAAATTTTGCAAGTAAAATGCTATACGCGTCTCTTGTTATTGCAAAGTATAAATATATTTTGTAGCGCGCAATAATAAAGAAGTAAATTAATAATTAATTTATGCGTAAGTAAAGTCCGTACAAGCTGTTGCGCGTTTAAAAATAATATTTTCAGTCATTGTTTGTTACAATCTTAATTACATGTATACGAATATGTATGAATATCATGTATGACAAGAGGAAAAATATTTCGCGCTTTAATTAATAATACAAAATTTATTCATCATCGCGCAATTCTCACTAAAACAAGAAATATTTTGCATAATGTACGAGTCTTAATTAATTCTATTCACAGATATACGGCTGAAAATAGAAGAAGGTTTAATTATTCAAGAATGCGATAGATAGGCGCAAGTGTCGTTATTCCAGTGTCGTGCCCCTTTAAACAATCTTTCTCTTAAAGTCACGCGAACTAAACTTCAACAGCATAATAGCGAAAGGTTAAAGATGCCGTCTTAATTTAGACATCTTGATCGAATAAGAAAATTCATTGCAAGTATACCTTTTCTTTCATGTCTTAAGGCAAAATATATATATTTTAAGATTGTCTAGAATTCAGTTAAACACTTGACGTGTTTCTCTATCTTATCAGAAATATATGAATATAAACTGATACATATTGCGGAATTTTTTTCGCATACACAGCGGCTGTTGCGAATGTTTAACTCCGGAATTATCTCACATTCAGTCCGGACGGCAACACAATCTACTTTCGACTTCAGGGATATCTAAAATGGTCTCCTTGTTCACAGCGCAAAGTAGATAGCGACTGATTGCGAATGCTGATTCGCGAAGAGATATAAATATATTTAACGGCTTTGGAAGAGAGATATTCAGTGTTCTATTAAAGAAACAATAATCATATTACACACGCTGTACTGCAGCCGCGTCATGTGACAATCGATCACGTTGTGATGCGATGCGTTTAATTAAAGATTCGGTGCAAATGAGTTTCACAGGCGCGTCGTAATTTGTCTCTTAACCGGGTTACGAAAACTCGCAGAAGTGCACGTATCACCTGCTGATTATGGCTTAGCACAGTAGAAATATAGTGGCGCATGGTAGAACACGAAACAGTTTTGCAGCAACGCGGAACGCATGCTTAACGGCTTTGAAAGAACTTACTTAGAAAGCTATATTTATGCGAGAATAATGAGAAGGAACTCGTCTTCGTAGCTTAAAAGATTGTTTAAAAGAAACGAGGAAAAAGTTCACGTTTAAGGAATAAAGAATTAAAATGAAATAAAATAAAATTAATACAATTGGAGAAAAAAATATCACTCCGATTTATAAATAATATACAAACAGTAAATAATTTTTTTTAACGTGATACAAAAATTGTACGCTCTTACGTACAAAAAATTCATTAAACTTTTTTTGAGATTGATGGTTAATAAAACTCTTGCAATTTTCTATACCATATTTATAAAAAGTTTTTTTTATGATATATTACTATATAACATATATTATTTTTAATAAAGATTTATATAAATATATAGCGTTCTAATAAATATACAAGTGAGAAATAAAATTTAAGATGTAAAATAATGTAGAAATTCTAGTCGAAAAATATTACAGCATAAGGTTGCCTTAATGCACGATAAAATGAACATAGCGCTATTTTTCTGTACTGAACGAGAAAAGTAAAAGAGTGACGGATATTATGCAAAAGCATGCAATTGCAGCGTAAGAAGATTGGCAGGCAAGATATTATGAAGCATTTCATTAAAGATCTTGCGCGAGCGCATTTCGCATGCCTGTCAGGACTTTGTGACCGCCGGTCATTTCGTTGCATCGTATGCAATGCGTTTACGCATAATGTGTACGCATAAATTCGCGGACGCATGAAAGCGCATCTAACTGAAAATGGATGGCGCGTGTTATAGCGTAAATTAAACTCGCATGTGTCTGTTACTAAAATGCCGAAAAGAGCTAGAGAAGAAATAAATGTAGTAGAGCACGCGAGACAGACAAAAACGGCTAATTTCCTGATATTAATAAATTAATTTCTGCGTGTATGCGACACGAATAAATCCGACTCATACATTAATATTTCTGCACACATATACATAAAAAAAAATATAATGTTGTTAAATTATGACGAGCCTGGTTTGCCAAGTGAATTCACGTCGTGTGTATTTTAAATTTCTCGTGAATATTCATTATACTTGATTGTAATTTTTATAAGTATATTTATTGCAGTTTTATCACGTGCGTTTACAATCGACAGGATGTAATATAAAACTGTCGTTGATATTGGAATGGGAGCATTTCATTTATTGCATTTCCGTATATTGCAGTTCTCATTCATGCAAAAGTGCTAACGCGTGCATAAAATGTCCTTAAATGCAACCATTAAATGGAATGTTTATAGCGAGATTTAGAAGCAGAATTTTTAACTATATTATACTCTTTATAATTTGACAACCTTGCCCATATTTATACAATATTATTAATTTATAATTAAATTGTTTAGATATCAAAATAGCAAACACTATATAACATAGCACAAAAGTAAAAATATTTGATTGAAAACTCTGTGTTTATATTCTTTCATTATATATTCTTTGAAGAATTGAATTCCTATAATTAATGTAAAAGGTGTACCGAGAATTAAATAACTTTGCCACACAAGAAACCGTAATAAGAAGCCACTGTCACACAAAACTACGATTCCGAGCAAGTCCAAAGCAAAACCAACTGAGTACAGCATGAATAAAATTTCTCGCGCGTTCTCAGATTTTCACATTCCTTAGTTTCGAAACATGAGAGCCTAAAGTAGCGTTTGTTGACAATTTTTGCATATCCTATACAGTAAGAGAAAATCTTCGAGATCTCGTTAAGATATCTCGCTAATAATATTTTTGAGACCCATATAATAATACGAGATATTTCCATATCTACTGATACATCTCTATTATAGTACCAATCTGATACATCTCTATTATAATATCCAAGATGTTTTTATGGCGCCGCACGAAATCCTCTTCCACGAATTTTCACACATCTTTTATTGTAATTCTATTAAATTCCATTATTCTATTAAATATCCTATACAAGAGCATTTTGAAGAATAATGTATTTATTGTGTAATATGCTGAGATAATATTTTAAGGAATAACCGAGATACACATGCGTGCGTGTTTGCGATATACGTCTCGCAAAGTTCCGCATATGGCTAAGATACGCGTGAATAAGCGTCGCGCGTCTCGTTCGCAAAAGCATAGAAATGCATCCGCGTGTACGAGAATAGTGCGTGTCCTCGACGGTGTATGCGTGACACGCATTAATGCAACACGACTCGGACGTCCTCGGTACTCCAAAGCTCTGCCTCTCGTAAAACGCGTCTAGTGCAGGGCGAGATTGCGCCGCACTTAATGGGCCTTTAACCTCTGCGCGCTTTAGCGGCCCGTTCTACGGCGCGGAGACTTCCGGTACAATTTTCCCATTGCAGACAGCCCCGCTGCCCCATTAAATCCTCCCCGTTTCCTCTCCTATCCTATGCTGCCCCTCTTGGGCACGACGAAGCGAACACCTTTCGTTCTTCATTCAGAGACCTGCCTTAACAATTGAACTTAAATGGAGCTATAGCTTTCGAATACATCGGTTTTTAAATTTTTCATTGTAGTTTTTGCCTCTCCTTCAATAATTATAAAACTTCTAAAAACTATAAATTTGACAGAGAATATTTATAATTATTCGCGTATAGAATTAAAAAATTCCATCAACACCCCCCGAAGTCTTTTCACATTCTATCAATATTTTAACACTTTTCTAACCGTGGTAATTATAAAAGCGCCCGAGATTTTCGTGCTAATTTACTTAAGTAACTTGGCTTTTGTTAATAACAGCGCTCGTTAATTTATTGATGAATTTCTAAATAATTACATTGCTGGATCATGTTTATTTTTAATTAACTGCGACTTTGACGTGAGACATTTTAATTGGACGAGAGTAAACGGTTAAGACAGCACTCTGCTCTCCTCTCTTTCCCTTTCTTTCCCTCTCTTTCTCTGGCCCTTCGTCGCTGCGCTTCACATCATCATGTGTCCTCCCAGTTCCCTGCAGCCATAAAGTCGAGATATGATGAATGGGACACTGAAGGATCGACGAATCTAAATCGAGCAGCGAAATTTTGCGTTGATGCGCGCGCTTCTCTCGCCCTTTCCACGATGCGACGGAAATTAAGGGGGCCGTAATTAATCCCCACCTCCTAGGTGTTCTGAAACCTTGGTGCCTGCTTTGAAGCGTATCTCCTCACGTTACCAGGAGAATGCTGTTGCCCAGAGTTACGTGACTGTACTACCGACTACTTTTACATTCATGCCGGGATGCTTCGACGTCTATTTATGGTAATTCGGTCGCTTCATGGTCGAGTGAAAGAGATTTGTAGTTATTTCCGCGATATAGTTGGAAAATATTCGGTGTTTCTCCGAACATGAAAGTGTCAAACAAGTACGATCGTGTTTGAAAACATTTATACATGTAACATAATACACTTTACTTCATAAAAATGCATATTATTATGGATGAAAAAGGAATATTTGTTTTGCAAATTGTGAAACTTTGATTTACTCAGATTGAAATATGTAAATTACCTTATATTTATATACAAAGCACTGTATATACTATTATTATTATTTGCGCAATAATGTTATCTACTTATCTAGATAATTAAACAAATTTAAAACTCACATTTTTCAAATATTTAAATGTTGATTTATGTATTATTTATTTCTGTATTTATTTCGAAAAAAGCTAAATGATAGTACTATTGTTTATTTTGTATGGCAGAAAATCGAGAGTATTTTATCATATTTATTTATCCAATGATTGATTTCACGGAGATTTTAAGTAGTTCCCACCTATTTCAATCTATGCCTACCATTGTATAATAGATTTACTTACTCGTATTACTAAAACCTTAATATTTACTTGTTTGTCATTCCAATATCAGAGAGAACGCTTTCACATAATAAATTAATTAGTACTCGAGAAAAACGACCATAAACCTTTCGAGTGTTTGGATCGGAGGAGCATCTAGGCTGTCTAGAAAGAAAATTTGTCCAGCTGTCAAAAGTACTCTTACTGTGTGCCTCTCGTTCTCTCGATTCGACGAACATGACGAATGAGGACGGAGAATCTACGAGTGGTCCAAATAGAGCGACAAAATTTGCTACGTTGATACTGCATGCATTTAAAAGTATCACGCTCGAGCAATGATGATGTAGCGGAAATTGAGCGCATGAGAGGTATAATCAACTCTTTTGGCTTCTATCCCAAAATACTCACATTTTCGTCATACTCTTAATGCTTCTTTACGATTTACTTCTACCTTTATTTTTTGACTATTTTATCGATATTAAGAAAAAATTCGTTTTTGTGAAAAATTTTAAGAGTTTTTAAAATGAGGTCAAAAAGTAAATTATTTTTGGCGCGTATTAATATTAATCATGAACGTAAAGATATTTCTGAAAATTATATTTGTTATTTTATTTTATCTGTTTGTTTTGATTGACACGTTTTTGAAAAAGAAAGCTACATATATGGCTTTCATTACATACTTTTGACACAACACGAAATGTCATTATATCGTTTTATGCTGCAATTATGATATTTAAGATAAATACATGTCTAACAATAAAACATTAAATAATATATTTAATGGGAAATTAAGAATATATATATGTATACATTTGAAATTACTGTAAAAAGTAATATTTCAGTCTTTATATTTAAATTATTTCGCTAGTTTTTACAGTAGAGAGAAAGAAAATTGATGTCAAAATGGAAAAGGAAAAAGTACGAGATTTGTTTCGAGTGCAATAAGTTAACAAGTTAAAAAATAAAAATTGCATCGGAACTATTCTACTTTGAAATGCTATTAAAATCGTAGCACTAAGCTAGAACTTCTAAGGAATACGCGATGAGTTTACGACAAGAATTATGACAAAGAGAGCAACGAAAAGAACCGTGTCGCGTTCGAGATCTTAACACGGGATGCTATCGTAACGAGTTTCGAGCACGACGTGTCGAGAACTTTAACGTTCTTTTTTCTACCGGTAGTGCGTCTTGATTATAATTTTCTTCGAGCATCGTTGTGCAGGGGCCTTTAAGTTTGACGTTCATTAGCCACCGTCAAAGAGATACAAACGACTTTGATTCTCTCATCCGGCCGGAAACTTCTGGGATCGGCAATCATCATTCGTGCTCTTGTTTTACGACCATATATTTTTTCCTTTATTTAAGGCGCGAAAGATACCAGGTGACGTGGAAAAATATTCGTGTTTGCTTCGCAATCTCCTCTGACAGTATAAAATATTTATCGTAAAAAGAACTCAATAGAGAAGAGTTTACTTTGCGCTTCGATTGCTTGAAAACTGTTTGCAGCTGTATATAATTATACTACAAGTTAAAATATAGATCAAGTAGACAAAAAGATATAGAAAGTTTATACTACATATTCGGCTCTTTTTCTCCTTTTTTTTTCATACATTATACAACAACATTCTAACTATTATGCTAAGGCACAATTATCAATCTACCTTACTTGCATCGCGAAAATTATGATCTCGCTATTAATGGCATCGATCGTATTTTCTACTGATTGCAATTCACCAATCTTTATTCCCGAATCTTCATTCGTGAATCTCGCGGCTTAAAAACTCTGAGATAAACATGCTCGATAAAGTCGGTGGTCAATTACATACGATACAAACGAGGTCCTGTGTTAAAGCAAATATCGTACGATGGCACATTTGCCTGAGCCTGTAGTACGAACCGGCGGTCGGACTACCGAGACCCGCGTGTAACGCGAGTTGAAAGGCCATTTGAAATCTGAGATTCTGTCTGAGCACAGCTGTCTCTCTGCATATAATCTCCACACTGGCTAGCTCTCCGCTCGCTGCTATGTGCCGTTGCTTCACCATTTACGTTCGCCGAATGAAGAAAGAAGCTACGCCCTTATATATCCCGGCGTTAATTAAACGGCTGCGCGCGATACGATAACCAAAACACAATGCCGTCCGGTATATCGATGGGCCACTAATTAGGCAGCAAAAAAATGAGACAATGTATTGTTTCCACCGTCGCGTTTCAGGGGAATTAGCGGGAATTAAATCAGAGCGTCTTATACATTGCTGGGATTTTTGTCATTTTGTGAAACGATGAATTTTCTCTCTTTTTTTTTATTACATCAAATATATATAAAACTACTAATTAATATTTTATTATCGCGAATAATCTGTATATTGATAAATGTTTGTCAATCGTATGCCCATGTTACAAATATATATGAAATGTTATTACAACACTTATATAAATTTCTACAAACGTCATTACCATAACAAGCCCCACACTTATGCCCGTACAAGTAATATTACAGCAAACATGTAGCTACCTTCGCGATTTCGTCGCGATCGAAAACGAATACTGCGTCTTCGAGCCGAGGATCTCGAACACATCGTTTATCGTTACTCGAGATATCGCACAAATCCGATAAACCTGCTCGTCAGGATTACGAACGATCCTATATTCGTCGAAACGACCGTCATTCCCACGGAGCTTCTCCTCCCGTCGTAACTCGGGGAGAACTGCGACGTCGCAAATCCTCGAAATCGATGCGTGCAAGCAAAAATTTTTCACCGACTCGAAAACGGGCGATTTGACACGCGCGCGAATTAAACGTGCTATTTTACAGGCGACGATTGTCGATATGCCCGCCGCATGCGAATAGAAACGGTTGTCCTAACAGGTTTTCAACCACGTTCCACATTCGCCAAAGGGTCAATGCACCATGCGGTATCAGACACGATGACAATGTCGATATTTCGTCGCGCGAGAGCACGCGCGGCGAAAGTATTCGCGATATTTCAGGGGAAAAGTAACGCCATGAGGGAGAATCCGTGCGCGATATTTCCTCCCGTGGATATTGAAACGCTCTCCATTTCGCCGCCATCCAGGCGCCGTGACCCCGCGCGAATACGACGATAAAGACGAACGACGTTCGCTTCTGCGAAACCCGGGAAGAATCTTCTCCCGCGAAAAATCCGATCGATATATACGTCCCGGCGCGTTTGGCTCCGTACGAGCGTATGCGTCGTCGCCGCGATAAATAACGATAATTTCATCGGTTACTCCCGTCGTCTGGTTCCCGATGACATGCTTGTATCGAGCGTTATCACTCCGCGCGAAATTGCGTCGATAATTCAGCCGGCGCGAAATAATAAACAGCTCCTCGTCGCTTGCCGATCGACGCGCGCCGGCATAGTTCGGCAACTTTATCACTTTGCATAATACGAACTTTGCGTGATGTAACGTCGTTGCATCCCGTCGTCCGGATGTACTGTCGTCGTGCCAGCGCACCGGTTTCAGGATTGTAAGAATTCACGGTTAGCTGGTGAATACGTGTTAATATTCAACAAATCGCGGTAAATTAGCTAGATAATCACGTTTGAGATATGTTGATAAACACGTCGTAATTAGTATTTTCCGTTTCAAATTACTCATATGATTCTCAGTTGGAGATTCTTTGATAATATTCATAATTAAATTATTCTTAACAAAATTTTTCTTATAAATATGATCAAGACAAATAAAAAAAATATCCTTTAACATTAAAAAAATAATTAAAGTAGATTTAAGTAAATTAAGCTTTTTGGAGAGGAAGTGTGTGTGTATAAAGCTTTCCGGAAGAAAAGAGTATGTATGTATGTGTGTAGATAATAAAACTTGGCTACCACAAAAATTACTTTTGAATTAAATATAATTTTTATGATTCAGAAAGGATGTAACTTAGTTTTAAGTGTAGAAATCAAGCACGTTGTTACGACTAATTATATAATGCTTGTTCCACAAAATAATATTAAGGATAATTAAGCTTCTAATTGCGTCAGGTGTATTAAAAAGTTGACTGTCTCATTTTTCACGGCTTCAACTATAAAGCTGTTTTTAACTTTAAATTTTTCTCCGAGCGCTTGAAATGGTGAACTCGTAAAACTGAAAATTACACTAACAATAAGATGATTGATAATGCTACTTGATAATGTTATTTTTACGAAGAAACATCGTAATGCTTTGTGCAAAACTGTTTTATAAAATTCGCGTCAACTTTCAACCGCATATTCTCTGATCAATTCTTTTTTATAATATTCGCATATTTTTATCATTAAGTAATCTTTGAATAAACTGAATGACTTCAAACTGAATTCATCGTCCTAGGCTAAATACGTTAAAATCCTGTTTTCAAAGCTTGATTCACAAACTTTTTCAAACATCTTGTATACAAGAAACGGGATACGAACCTCAGGGGATCAAGAAAGATCGTCGAATGTCAAGAAACTTTAGGAGGGATTCGTCCTCGCACTACTTTCCCACCGTATTTCGACTCTTATCTCTCGTGGTTTTTCTTTATCGCGCGGGGCGAGTGCAACGAACGTCTTATCGGCGTGCTGTAAAAGCACAAATTGCACTGAATCGCCGAGAAGACTCACGGGACACCGACTCGCTCCGGCAACCCGACCCGGCTTTCCCGACGACACCCTGTCGCGGCCTCTGCTCCACCTCGCATCCGTTTAAGATCGAAATTAATTACGACGTGGTAATAAAAGGGATGCATACTTTTATATCCGAACCACGGAACAGAGCGATCAGCAAGAAGGCTCTTAAAGTTTATAGGGTCGCCTGTCGCATCGTTTCCTCTCCCTCGCAACTCTTCGTTTCCTTTCTCATCCTTCGTAGTTCTCCTTAATCTCACTTTTTTTTATGCTAAGCAACATATTTCCCGCCGGTCACATCGGCATAATCCGTAAAACGCGATTGCAATCATTGCGCTTCTCGCTCTTTGTTAATAATGTCATGATTTAATCAGGGATAAATTAAGTTATTTATATAGAAACGTTGTAAAAAAAAAAAAAAAAAAAACATTCCAAAGAATACGTATAATTTAGAGCATCATTCTTAGTAATTAATAAGTTTTTTTTAAAGAAAATAAAAAATATTTTTAATTCAAAATGCATGCGATTATCCACCTCTGAATTTATAGGGTAATATTTGTATGGCCAACACTGATATCGAGAATTATCATAGCAAATCGGCAGCACAATTCTCATAAAAATAAAAACATACATAAATTTATGTGCATGGACAATGTTATAATGAATCGTATATTATAACATTTATATACAAGTGTTATATACGCAGTTTTGAACATCCATTTGTTCGCGAGCGGACTTGTGCGCGGACAGTAACGTGCAGAAAAATTAGTTCCGGGTGATTTATGGGCGCGTTCTTCGGTGAAAATCGATTAAACCGGGTAAATTCTTCCTTCTCTTTAAACGACACTTCGGCGATGCTTCCATTTCTCATTGGACGAGTGTTTGGCAATTTAAGAGTACATTCGTCTCTCGCGACGGATGATTACCCTTGCAGATTTGCAGTCTGTCTTCGAGCTCACGATCCAGTGCTACCATCAAGAGCGGCTTCTCGATCGTATCCATATAATTAGACGATGCTCTTCGTTTCCGTATTATTCATAGAACGATCGATCTTCAGCGGCACTTGTCGTACTTCGTTTACTGAATATACTGAGAGAATTTCACCGTGTGCATTTTATTTTAAATGACGAATTTAAATCGTATAATATTAGAGACATTCAGAAATTCCGTGATTTTATTTTTAATTTTTAGTAATATAAAGTGGATATAATTACATTTATGTTTGCAATTATTATATTGAAAATATATTGCAAGATTGTTACGGCACATTTAGGAATTTGAAAATAATTAATCAGAATAAATTATAACACGATTATGTTTCATTATAAGGGATCATTATTTAAATAAAATCATTATCCTATTTAAAATTTCGACAATATAAATTTTTACGCTGTAAACACTATCGTCGTATTTTGAAGTTATCGTAGCTGTAATAATTTACTCATCGTACTTGGTTCTGAAAATAGAAGTTGCAGCCGTCAAGTCTGAACGATTCTCTTTCGTGCTCGTATAATTTTATCAATTCCGTAAGAAACGTAGTATCGTTCTATTCTCGTGTCGCGAAGTCGGTCTCGCAATCATCATTTCTGCCTTGGTTTTAACGGCGGAAGTGAGAAGTCACGGCCTTTTCCTGATTTCTCTGTAGTTGTGTATTTCTCCCATCCTACCCTCCATTTCTTCCGCTTGACCCGTCCGTAAACAATGAATAATTTATTCGTCCGAGACCGGAGCGACGGCAGACTGTTTCTTTGTCTTCGTAGCTGTCATCTTACTGAAGAGGAAAGAGAGATCCAGCGAGAGAGACAGAAATAGAGAAAAAAAACAGTGACGGAGAGAAAAGGATGCGTCAATGAGATGCGTATCGAGCTGTTTGAAATCACGAAGTCGTCGCAGTTAAATAATTGGATAGTGTCAAGAGAGAAGGGAGTCTGGCCGCTCGTTATTTTCTGCACATCCGCAATCGCATAGACGAGAGAAGAATAACGTGCGCAAGTTCGATAGATACTCTTCTCGCTATTGTACCGCGAAGGCGGATGAAAGCCGTGCTAAATTTAGCGGCGTCATAAATCTCAAGGCGCTCCCCGGAAAGAGAGCATAAGTCACGATTATGAATTTTTGAACAGTTAGAGTGAGACGCTTGCGTTATAAAGTGAGAAGGAATAATAACAAGGAATAATAAGAACGGATTTGTCCAAATTTAGCCATATGTAAAAACTATGTTCGTATATATTGTCAGAAATATATACTCGAAAAAAAGAAAAAAATTGGCACAATTAGCAATGCAACAAATATTGTAGAGAATGACAGTGGCAATAATTATTGCAATTATACTCGAACAATCACCGACGTTAAATTGCATTCAAATGACACGTGCATTCTCGGGAAATGTCGTCTTAAGTCGCGGGAAGATCGGTCGTACATTTGCTTTTACTCACGTGAACAATCTCGTATTATGAACAATTTCGCATGTCAAAAATCGCAGATTTATGACGTTAAAAAATTAACAGGTTGAAATAATTTTTAAAAATGTATCAAATATGTATATATAATCTCTACACATATCGCCCGTATTTAAACCAGATATAACATTATGTTTATATAAGCAAATATAGGCAAGAGTCAAACAATAAATATATTGTTTTCAAGAGAAAACAGAAGGTGTTTATTTGTAAAGAAAATTTCATTCATTCTCTCAGTGAATGGCCTTTATGAGATTGGAATATTTTTAGTTTGTTGAAGTATTTTTAGTTTTATTTTTAGTGATTCATGACTTCAATATAGTAAAAAAATATAATACACAATTGTAAGATTTTAAATGCAGGAAATATGATCTAAATTAATTTTAATATTTCTTCAACTTCTGGCACTCTCTCCATAAAATTAGTGCCGATAGTCGCAGCATTCGCGCTGGTTTGTAAAAGAAACTAGTCTGCATTCGTCTTGTGTGACTTTCGTAATGTGACTCATGTAATCATTCGTGAAAGATTCCCGTGTAATCATATGGATAACTGTCCCCTTTTTCCCGTCCTTTCGGTTTGATGGGTGTGCCCTGACACACAAATAGTCTTTGTATGCATTGAGCGAAAGAGAGTGCGCTATGTTTATCGAAGGCGACGATAAATCGATTGCGTCGACTTGCACATTCCTGATCTACAGACACGTCCCACTGTCAAACGCTTCATACTGTGCTGTATATCTTAACCCATCGTTTGACAATCAGCAAATGCATTAAACACGGAAATCTATTATGTCTTCTTTGTCTTTTCCTCAAAGATATTATCGTATCTCATCGTAAGTACAGAAAGTCCAAGAAAATGCACTTGCAGTTTTTCTAGATTTTTAACTATGAGATTTTATTATGTAATCATCTAGATATTTTAATTAGATTCATTTGGCATTTGTTTTCATCAAAATCTCTTCATTTTGCAAAAGTTTCGAAGCCTGGATATTTTTTTATAAAAAAAATATTGGTTCACGATCTCGATGATAACTTTAATATTCTCTCTGCATATTATGTGATTAATATTAAAAGAAATTATTGTATGCGCGATATAAAAAATAATATAGTTAAAAAACAAACTGGTTAAATAAATCAGAGATTTCACAATATGTGCGGTAATAATACTATCGTCGCCATTTATTAGCGACGATTTAAATGCTTTAGCAGTTTTACTTCCAACAGGTCCAAAATGTTAATACAAAATGCGACATTGCGACTTTCTTCTTCTACTTTTAATCCCGAGGAGGAATTTACGTTTGCCGAGTAAGCGCATTCCATACCGAGACCGAACAACATCGCGGGGAGTTTCTCCAACCATGGCGCGTCGTTAAATCATGATGCTAATTATGCAAAAATATGCGCCCAACCGACAAGATAGAAAGCGTCGTAGTATCGGTATTTTGATAGAATGACGAACGATCCTGTACCTTCCCAGTTCGGGTTCGTCTTTGTCGTTTTACTCTAGAAAACACCCGACAGGAATCCTTGGCTTGCTCGCACCATCGCGTTCCACGACAGGTAGACATCATTGTGGACATTCTATGTTCGCTCGCAAAACTATCGCGAAAATGAAAAGATTGTCGGCACGTTTAAATTTGCAGAGCCTCGCTACATTCGTGAAAAATACAGCAATGTTGCTGTCTTTGATTCGAGATAACTAAGATATCTAAACCGATAAATTGTCTGACCAATTCGCAGTTTAAATATAATGACATATTTTCTGAACAAATTGCAATCAATTATTTAATTTAAAACACCGAGGTGTTAACTTAATAATGAAAATAAAACGTAAAGATTATTAGCAAAAATAACTATTCAGAAATACTAGCAGTAATAATGAAATAAAGTTAAAAAATTAATGAGATTAAAGTAACGAGCTTCAGAGGAAGCATAGTAAATTGACGAAGCGAAATTAATTTTTCGCAATCAGGAAAGTCGGCGGAATAAGTCGAAGAGGAAATGAGTCATTTTTTTAAATTTAAAATCTGAATCACGCTTCAATCCCCCCGCCGTTCTTATTTTATCTCGCAATAATCGCAACTGGTTAAAATGACGCAAAGATGAGGGGAAACGTGTATTCGGCGACGCGAGGGAACGATAAACTATTTAATGGGCCGAATAACGAGCGTGGTTTACAGACGCGGTCGGTTACCCTTCGGTTATCCGTTTCGCGATTAACAATTTAGTAGGCGTGCCACATTTGCGCTTATACATTTGAGACGACGATGATCCTCGCGGCGCGCGTTACGGGGCTAGCATTATTTATTATGTCGTTTTATGAGGGCAACTGGCTCGCCTTGGGATCTAGGTTGGCTTATCCCTAGAGCGATTCGTGAATCGCGCAAATGCGTAGGCCGAAATAACGCCGCCGGGCACAGATTCTGATCGAGAAATAGTGACTTGCGGAATTGCAGGTGCACGAAAGAAAGAGTTTCGGATGGTAATCGTTAAGTTGCGATCGTTGCGTGTTTGAGTCAATGAGCATCGTTTCTCTCGAGATAAGTGCTTTTCTTTTCTCGAAATATAAATCGGTATATTTATCTTTGCATAAGGGCTTGTTAAAGTTTCAGAATATTATAAACGTTTCGGAGATCATCAATTTAAAAAAAAATTAAATTTGCATTATAATATTAAAGGAGGATGGATAAATATATTCATTGGATAGCGTGATATATTTAGCGGCAATACGGCGTATTCTGAAAATAGTATCTCCCAAATGCGCGAATAGTTTACAATTGAAATGTAATTATCGTGGTGACGCGCAGCACACAGCGACTTCGAGTTATTTCACAGTCGAGACAGCCTGGGCGCATACAAATATGCATAAAGTACCAACTCGAGCTAAAATAAACGGCGTTTTGTAACGTTGCCAAAAGCCTCCGGTTCGTCTGAGCTTATCACGGTTGCACGCCATAAGGAGAGGCATTGCACTCGTAAACTATTAAAATGTTGACGGGAACGAGAGAAAAGATTAAAGCTATGCAATTTGCTTCTGCACACATGCACCTGACGTCGCGACGTCATTGATCGCGGTCAATGACAAATCGAGTGAGCGGGAGGTACCGAAGCACGTGTTGTCGTTTTATTCATTTATTCTAGAACTCTCGTTATTTCCTGTATGCAGTAGATATTTCAAAGTTTCAGCGATTCTAAACGCGTCAAGATTTAGAGAGAGATATCCTATATAATTATTTGTTATTTATAATTATTATTTTAATAATTATCAATTTTAAACTTTTTTTTCTCGATAAATTTCCAAAATTGCTTCTAGTTTTTAGTAGTCATTCTTATTTTCCTTCAATTTTCAATTTTTAAAATTGTGACCAGTAATGTATATGGATATAAAAATATATAAAAAAATGTATGCGACCGTTAGAAAAATCCGAATGTTGCTACTTCAAATTGAGAAAAACAAAGTTGATCTCAATTTTACAAATTTCTCAACTGATTCCCGATTTTGTAAAATAAAAATATCTCTCACGCGGTCCTTCAGATTCTTTTTAGATTCGCTACTGATTCGCTTGCTCCCGTTTAGATCGACGTGGTTGAAATCGAGAGATCGGCGAGCGGAAAGTGTAATGAATTAATAGAGATGTGACGGACTATCTATATACCTCCTCCTGCTCGAACGACGAGATAACCTCGTAGTAGAATTGCTCTGCCATCGAGAGGTCGATCTTGAGGGACGTCCGATCGCTCTCGTCGCACCGCTCCTCATCTTCGTCGCCGTTCTCGACACTGTAATCCTTTATCGCTACACTCCGACGAGACAGCATCTCGATAGTGCCGCTTTTCACTAACTCCATTTTCGTCCAAATTATTCGCCCTTTTTCGCGCCACCTAAGTCGAATTTTCACTCTGCTTGCACTTGACTTTCCTCTTTCGTCAGAAATCGATATTATTTTGAATTATTTTTTATACTCAACGACACAATTTTTTTTATACACGCATCGCTCTTGTCGATATTCTTCCCCTATTTTCTTCTTTCGCAACTGATTCTTTTTCTTCTTCCGTTTCTTTTTTTTTTTAAACAACTTTCACGCAAATGCCTTTGTATTAAATAGATGTATACATAGATATATGCTATACGTATTATCGTTATTGTTATTCGGTATGTTTATTATGTATATAATTCGATTATGTATCTTATCACAGCTGATTTACTTTTGGTTAACTTTCACTATCGTAACGATACGAGCAGACAGGTTTCTCTGTCTTAACACTTTCCTTCCAGTGTATACGCAGCGCAACCTCGGCCGAGAGTCTAATTATAACTTAGTCGAGACACGTTAAGGATGAACGGCTTGCTTGATTGATGATCGTATTCCGCGTCGTAGCTTATATCACCCGCGTCCGCGACTGCACGTGCTGTTTCGAGCGTTGCGGAAACTTTGGAAAGAATGCATTTCGGAGCGATGCATCACTGACGCGAGAGTCGGCTCCATTAAGATTTTCTCGCGAGCAGCTTCTCACCGTTGACTTCCGATGCTTTTTATTATATCGCGATGGATAAGAGAGAATATCGATATTTCACTGCGTTACAGGTGTATGTATATATCTCTCGTGCTCATAAATTGCATCCTCCAACGTCGCCTTTCCTCGCTTCGCCACGATATCTCCTGCCGATGTTGCTTTCAATCAACAGTAAATCCAATCAAATGGAAATATGAATGGAAATCATTAATCAAAATTGATTTCCATACGTACACACGCAAACGCACATACACATACATAACGCACATCAAACGTCACGTCTCACGCCCGCTTTGTATCCTGCGCAAACGAAGACGTCAGACGAGAGCACTTCTCATTCACGTTATCACTTCGCATTCTTTACGTTTATCGCCCTGAAATTGCAGGCAGTTCCTCGAGCAGATCCGGTGAGTTTTTCCCACAGCAATAGCGGATTCCGTCGAAATGTACCTCACATTTTCGCGTAGATTGGAGCATCGACGGTATTTCGCAGACGGCTGCGATCGGTCGTCCTTTGTCGGTTTAGGTGCTCCGGTTCGTCGGAGAGGAAAATGTCAGGGAAGCATGGCGCGGTGAGCACGGCGCGCCGAGAGAAGCCTACGCGCACGCTGGCAAGGCGCGAGCGAACTGAGCCGTAGTAACGAAAGAGCACGTATAACGCGGCCGTGCAGCAATACTAACGCAGTGTCAACCAACACCGACTCTAGATAAGCCTTGCCGCACGAGACGAGAACGGAATCGAGACCGACACAGTCTGCAGGGTAACGGATAAAAGTATATACGGGAGTGTCTTCGCGTTGATATAAATTTGGAAAAAAATTATATATGTGTATATATATATATATATATATATATATATATATATATATGTATAAAATTATTTATTAGATTTAGTAAAATTATTAAATAGATTTAGTAAGCTTCACAAGCTTACAATAAGTAACGTATTATACATAATTGTTAGTTTCAAACTTAGTTATAGTATTTAATTGTAATTAATATTGCTTATTACTTCGAGTAAAAAAGTAGATTACGTTTGGCTTGACTTTAAATTACGATAAACAATTCCTCAGCATTGTAGGTCGAATGTAGGCAATTTCGTAAAACGTTTGTAAATTTCTACGTGAATATTCCAAGAGGAAAGGAGGAATATTATGGTATTTCAAATGCGCATAGAAATTACAGAATTTCCGATAGGTAGGTAGGTATTGCAAAGGACGAAGAATTTGCTGAAATCAGAGGATATTAATAGAGTCTACGACGAGACGGTGGCAGGGCACTAAGAATGGAGGAAATGACTAACCAACTGCAACGGAAAATAGATTTCATTCTGTATGCGAGACTAACAACATCGTAAAACTAGTTTTTAGTTGTAAAACATGTGACTGTATTTAAAATTCGGATATTGTACGAGAGGCGTCACGTGATTTTATAAATTATACATCTGAAAGTGTTTCTGGAATTTCTGAAAACTGAAATAAATTTTAAGGATTCTAGTTTCACTCGGCGTGAATGGAAAATAATTTCCACTTGCTTTATTTGAACGGTTAAACTAAAAGAACGTAATCAACACTAAATCGCAGATTAAATATCAGATGCACGATAGTCAAGCAAGAATTACTGACAAATATAGATGAAATACACGTTAATTTTCCACTATAGTATCGATATTATTATAATAATTATTAATAAGCAATAATTAATTAGTACCTAATAATTAATTAATTCAGAATTCGACTTAATATATTTCATATGTCTCTCATATCATTTCATTATAAGCATTATAAAAATTATAAGAAACGCTGAAAACTAATTATCGATAGAAAAATGATAAGCTGGAATACTATTTGATAATATGTCATATTACGCAAAATAACATTTATCCTTTTAAATAAAAATTTTCGAAATTCGGTCTTTTATACTACATGATTTCGATTAAGTCCAACCGCAATTTATATATAATTGATTTTTTGCTAGATGGTGCTGGTTATAATGCAAATAGAAAAAGATAATATATTTAAGGGTGTAGACTGCACTACTGTTATTAGTGAAACCAACAGGTTCAGTTTGTCTTAGATAACCTCTTGCAATGGTTTGCTCGATGAACTCCGCTAAAGTTTTACTCAAAGATTTAATTTAGCAGCACATTGCGCCAAATTTAACAAATAATCTTCTCATCATTTCATGTAAAAATATATAATAAAATATCAACTATACTCCCTTAATTTGTTAATTTTAACACAAGATGACAATTTATAATTCCTGTATTGTTAATTAAATAACTATCCATCTGTTGAAGAAATTATGTAAATTTTTCATATAAATTAACATATGTATTAACATATAAATTCACATAAATTAATTTTCATATAAATCTGACAATCATTGAGTTATTGAAACAAAACATCGAGGACAGAAATTTATGTTTTGTTGAAAATCCTTCTGATAGATGTTTCTAGATACTTTAAATGAGAGTAAGCTCTAAGAGCATTCGAAATCGCCAATACTGTTACACAAATATTATAAAAAAAATGAAAAAAAGAAATGATAATTATTATTACGTAAGTAAGAAATGTCATCGTTATATCGTGGAACCCCGCAACGACACGAGTACAAAGTGTGTATCAAGGCTTTAATAGATTTTTAAGGAGCGCAATTTTTGGAGACGTCTTCTTGCTTTTTAAATTTATTATTATAAATTAAATATTTCACGTGTTAAGTATACAATTCGTATAATTAAAGTGTGTTGATGCAAAAAATAGCTTGTTTTACTTCCTTTAGAAGAACTTGAGAAAAATTAAGTTGGGGAAAAGTTCAATTTATATTAATTTTCTTAAGTTTTTAAAAAAGTTTCTAAACCGCTATTACACTGGATCCTTAATTAAAGAATTTTTAGTGACTTTAACTTTTCATTCGATATTGTCTTAAATATATATATATATATAAAATTTTCGTGTGTAAGAAATGAAATAAATTACTCCATAAATCTGTGTTTATAAATATCACAATGTCACAAATATAAATAAATGTATTTAAAATCGGATTTGTATGAAGTACATAGTTTTAAAATCTCATCTCGGATCTATGTGAGTTTCCTTAAAAATTCTCGAGTCGATACTGCAGCTGTGCGTGACTTTATGCGCAGCGAATACGAGCGCGAGACGATAAAACGCCCGACATTGCATCGTGCAAGCGGTGCACCTTGCATCGCGATAAAAATGCTTTTGGCTAGGCACCGGGAGTGCGCGAAAAACACCCATATACGGCGGCTAAAAGTGCGAAGAACCGAAAGTAAAGTATATGCATTTCAAGAGTCACGATAATGCGTTTAATCTAATTTAATTTTATTTAATTCAATACGTACAAGTTTCGCGCGATGGCGACAACATTTTTTCTATTTTGCTATTCGTAAAGCCGCTCATATATAAATCACGTTATTGGTTAAAGAATCCATAGATGAACGGAAGTATTAGAAACTTGAGATATCCTCTATGTACTTTCTCTCCGACGATTCTTTAAAAATAATATTACTTCAGACATTTTTATATCTAGAAGATAGAAGGTTCAAAAATTTTTCCTCTCGAGACTCATTGCTATTATAGAATTTATTTCTATAAGATTTAGTTTTAATTTGGCTCATTAAATTGCAAGATAATTCAAGGAAGTGCATATAAAAATATATATTCTGGCATGTAGTATTTCGTCTAATGCGTAAGAAATTGACGGTAGCAAAGCGGTAAAAAATGCGTATACAATATTGAGCAGATAGAGGATAAGTGCCTTACCATCGATCATGATTAACCATGCCTCAATTAGAACCGGTTAATTGCACAGCATGACGAACGTAAGGCTTCATCGACGTACGCTGTCAGCTTGAAAGGCAATTGTGTTAGCGATGACTCAGAATTGCGATTAGCAGAAGAGCCACTTATGGACGTAAACGAGTTCGAAACGAGGCACTTTAATCCAATAGAACTTAATCCAATCGTTTTTGAATGATATATGGTACCGAATGGCGACCAGGCAATAAATTATGATCGCCCGTCGATGGAATGTACAAGCATGTAGGGCAGTAACGTTAGAAAAAGCAGTATGAGACAGTACAATTTAAATTTGTTATACTTGTATTAAAAGAGTCCTTTAATTTGGAAATTCGTCGTGCTTCGTTACACTTGATGATCGTCTCATGCCAATTATTTATCTTATTATGCGCGAATCGTGTATCAAGCCTTTACAAATTCTGAAGTTGCATTATATCTCTACGCTGCTCGCATCTCATTAATTAAATGAGTACAATATAATTGTATGACGTGGTCGTCGCAAAGATGATAACACAGTGTGGAATTATGTGGCGATATTATACACGTATTACGTTAAATTATGATATTCTATGATTTACAAAATAACATATATTCGCAAATAATTTGTCACACTGCCCACGCACATGCATTCATTTATTCTAAAGAGGGCATGACGTAAATTTTTTAAATCTCTATTAAAATATATTGTATCATTTTACACACACACACACATCCTGATTTTATTTAAGTTTATTATATATCATAAAATTTGATTTATGTCTCTCTCTTATTTTAATAATCTACATTCTCATACTGTGCACGAGATACTTTGCAAATGACAACCGATCTAATTTCCTAAAGCTGTGTCAAGATTGACATTCCATTTGTATCCTGTTTTAATGCATCACGCGAATGCAGACATATATCTATTCCAAAACTTGATTTATGTCATTCTCGAAAACGGCTCATATTTAATCGTACAAGAGTACAGAAAAATAGAATAACATTTTAACTAAACTATCAGTAAAAAAAAGTAGTTTGAAGCAATCAGAAATTTTCAAAATCGATATCTATTTGAACTTGATTTAAACTCTTTGAAATGACGTAGATCTCCAGATCGTACAAGGCTTTATCAAAAGACTAGAATGTTAATGATGAAATCCGTAGGTCAGGCCATGTCGTCCTACAACGATGAAGATAGTAACCGTTCATTGAGGGAGAACGCGAAGGGCGAGAGGAGGGCTTAATCGCATCTACGAGGAAAAAGCACGAGAAGCGAGAGTTATCGGTGCATCTATGGCAGGATGCAATCGACTACAAGCGGATCCACGATACGGGTTTATCTTCCGGGGAACAGACAAGGGGGAAAACCATTTGACTCTTCATCCAATCCCATTTAAATCCCCGACATTCCGCGAACAGTTATCCTGGATTTCGAAGGTCCGTACGTATACGTATTACATACATATACACACGTGCGCGTATATTTGTGAAAGAGCATCGACAAAAACGCACAAGATGCGAAGTTTCAACGGAAATCGTTAGCGTTCTCGAGAAAAAAATAAAAATGTTCATCTAGGCAACGCGGTTCCACGCTCCGTAATAACGCGACACACTTTATACACCATTAAAATTTAATCGATTTACTTAATTTTTATCGTATGTGAATAAGACTGAAAAATGATTAAAATATATAACTACACATACGTAAGAGAAAAATAGATGCAGGTATATACAATATATATATATATA
This sequence comes from Lasius fuliginosus, assembly GCA_949152495.1. NCBI lineage: Eukaryota > Metazoa > Arthropoda > Insecta > Hymenoptera > Formicidae > Lasius > Lasius fuliginosus. The sequence continues at coordinate 9,568,636 of OX424451.1, forward strand.
TATACGACTTATTTTAACTCATGTTTCCAAAACCTGCTATTCTTTATTGTTTTGTTTAATTCCCATTTGTTTTTATTTGTCTTACGTGCATTAAATTTTATTATCAAATAAAATTCTTAGATAAAGAATATTTTCGAGAAAAGTACATTGCATAAATATGTTACGATCCAATTAGATATTATCAATGATATTTTTAATAAAATTTAATGCGGATATTGGATCGATATCTTTGTTTTTATTTGTTGCTAAGCTATGTTCGCATTTCGAGATGCAGACTTGTACGTGCATCGATAGAAACGAGAACATTTAAAATCCTTTTTAACGACAAGTGACGTTTAATCGGATATCGGAGTAGGAAAGTCTCGAAGGATCGCGATGTATATACGTTGTCGTATCGACGAGGAAACCCTCGTTTGATGGGGCTTCTCTCGGAAAAGGAGAACGTAATCCGGGCAGCCTGCAACACACCTTTCAGTGAAATTCAGACAAAGGCGGATCGTGCTCGTCGCATTGTGCCACAGAGAAGCGGATATTTGCCAATCTCTTCCTGAGGAATTGAAGAGGATGTTGGTGGGCAATTTATAGTTGACAATTGATGTCAACCGAATGTTGAGAAAATAAAATCTCGCTACGCGTCACGATGCAGCAAAAAAAAAAAAAAAAAAAAAACGTAACGCGCATCTATATTTCCGTGACATATTTCGAACAAGTAATTTATTTCGAGAATCCACTTTTTTACTTCAAAGATTGAATTTAAAACATTTTGATCGCACTCTCGCGCGAATAAAATCGATTGACACGTCGCGACTAGACAGACGCGACAACGACGGCGGAGCATCAGCTGCCATGAATGGACTGTAACGTAATTAAGATTCCAATGATGCCGAGGTTAGTATGCGAGTCTTCGTGGAATATCTGAGGAAGAAGAAGAGAACGACGAGAGGGACGGAACGAAGAGAGAAAGAGAGAAGTGTCGGGGTCCGACAGCCAAGTCCTTTGTCTTTCTCGACTGGTATGCCCGAAAGAGGAACGATTAGCCTTTATATGCACTTTGCAAGCCACATTTTGATAGCTCCATGTGTATAACATGATTTAAGTAGATGATTTAAGCGATTTCGCTGCCCACGAAGGATTTTCAACGAGACATCAAACAAAGTTAGGTTTGTTTAAAGCATTAGTCTTTAATATTTAGCAATATTGTTTGCCGAGAGACGTTGAATACAACCATTTGCCTAACCACTTATTTTGATTTTCTGGAGAAAAAAAAATCTTTATAATAAGTATGTTACAAGTACGTTAGAAAATATTGAAAACATAACTATGCTTCGACTTTCTTTGTGAACTAATAATCATCTGATTAAAGTAACTTCCACTCTATGTTATTATATTTTTACATATTATTCGAAAAAATTCCAAAATAATCTCGAAAATGTGCGGTCGGATGTACAAAGAACTGCAAAAAGTTTGCAGTTAAAAGTGCAGGAAAAATGCATCAGACATTTTGCGAGAATTAGCTTGTACATGTATATGTAAATATGTGAACACGCGGTATAACGGTGAAAGAGAAGGAAAGAGAGAGAGAGAGAGAGAGAGAGAGAGAGAGAGAGAGAGAAAGAATGAAGCTAAAAATAGCATTGGCTTACACCGTAAGAGGAAAGAAAAAAAGACGAGAAAGACGAAATCTCGTCTTCTCCCCTCTTTGATGGTTTCTATCTTATTCTCTCGCGAGTTTCTCGTCTGATTCACTCTTTCTTCCTTTCTTTCTCTCTCTCTCTCTCTCTCTCTCTCTCTCTCTCTCTCTCTCTCTCTCTCTCTCTCTCTCTCTCTCTGTTTCGCTTCTGGATACAGCGGATCGGCTTGAGCAGCGGCATAAATGACTCGACAAAACATATTCATAATGACACGAGTTACAATTCATGCGACGTATCTCTGAGGTGTGGTTGCAGCACCTACGCAATCCGAATAATTAGTCGACGAGAATGATGTTAATCGATTCATCGATATAACTACTTGTACCAATATTTTTTTGCCATATATGAAAATATTTTTTATATTTCGTCCAAGCAACTTCCACTCTATTTTTTATATTTAATTCAAGAGTTATCAGATATGATAAAGACGAGAAATTTTATTTAAGAAATGTTATATAAGAAATTTTTTATTTGTATCTCTCTAAGATCGAGATAGATCTGATTGAACACAAGAACTAATTAGACAGAGACAAATATTTTATTCTTCCGAATCCATAAATATCGGTCGATTGTGCTTTAGAACGCCCCAAGATGCTATATATTAGCGAACGATCACTTGCGCGGAAAGATCATCTATTTTTGTAGCCTAACCGAACGAGTGTTCAACTGTGAAAAGCGGTAGAAGAACTTTACGACGACGTAAACTTTAAATTTAGTTCTTTCCTCCTAAACTTGAAGTGGCGAATGATCGAAGGAGCCAATAAGAGATTCTCTAAGGTTAGAGCAAGTCGAACTGAAATGATGAACTATGTGTTTCAATGTGTGTTCCGAAGAAAGAGAAAGAGAGATGTACAGAGAAGAGGTACTGAGAAAGTAACAAGCGCGACTGTGTCTGCCATTACTCACGGGATTATTTGCAGAGTTACGTAATCGTGTGACCCGGTAAACGCGTATGTATACGCGCAAATATTAACACGTCGCCGTTATACGACGAGTTATACGGAAATTCCTCGACCCTCGTGTGTAATGGAGAATCCTCGTAGCCTCGCGGCAACGTGTTAACTCGCCTAAACACGCGGACGAGCGCGAGAGCACAGAACCGCGCTTGTGTGCTCACTGTAACACTATACAATCCAGCGTAATCCAATCTAAGCAGGTTAGAGGTGTCAAGAAATACAACCTTCTCCCCCCTTAGTTTCGGACCTTCGACGGACACGAAGGTGAATGAGAGCGTGCACAGATCTGCTGAATGATTATTACTTAACGGAGATGTACGGTGTATACTGTATGTGTGAAAATCTCGAATTAAGATTAATTTTTTAGTATCTTTCGGTCGCGTTTTTAATTAATAAAACCGACGAGTTGCGGGCATCTTGACAACAATTATTAATCGATATAGTTGGAAAGACAAGAATTTAATATTTCACAAATTCATCATTCTTAATATATTGAAGAATAATAGAAAAGAAGAAAAATCAGAAAAGAATAAAATCTTTATAATCTTAATATATTAAATTTTATTTGATTCTACAATTTTAATGTGAAAGATTTAATTGAAGGTATTAACTGGTATATAAAAGCTTTTAGAATGTTTGTGATCGTTATGTGTTAATATTACCAAGTACTTTAAAAATTTGCATAAAGATGGTATGTCCTGTGTCTCGTACATGCTTTTGATCTCTTCTACATTAATTAAAAATGCTTTTGATCTCTTCTATATTAAACTCCACATTAACTAACGTAAACTTTTCTACATTTACTCTTCTTATAATCATTTGCCATTCAATGTTGCGTTTAAAATACACACACATTTTTACGAATACTCTTTTAAAATAATCTCGCTACATGTAACCGCTTGACTATCAATCTCACCTCTACGATTATAAATATAGCAACAAGTTTATAAACAATGAGAGAGAAAGAAAAAAACTAATGACTTTGTGTATGTTAAATGTAAAATATAAACTGTAAATTCTTTCGAGAGTTTATTCGTGTTTAAAAAACGACCGTCAGAATCTCACTAAATTATGTGCTCATGTATTCTCTAGAAATACCATAGTTAACAGAAAATATATTCAAAATTTATTTTTAAAATTTAGCGAAAAGAAATTCCTGCTCTTTCGCTAAGAGATTCTACAAAGGACCAAAATATCTTAAGAGACTGCACAGCTTCTCATAGAATCTTTAGCGCGTTTATAAGTCAGTCCAAGGGATCGCGGTCAACGGAAAACGGAAGGAAGTGTGATCGTGTCCAGCTGATTTCTGGTACCGTAAGTCGGAATATGCTACAGCAATACGAAACATACAAAAGGCCATTATACTGGCGATGCATTGCGAAACCACGCGAGGAAGAAATGGGTCAAACGATTCAGCTGTCAAGCTCCCGCGGCTCTCTCATGGTGAACGCACGAGGAGTTGCAGAGGGGAAACAGTCATGTTGAATACATTCTGAAGAGACTACTTGCTTGACCAACTGCTTAAGCTTGAGTGTTCGAATAAATATCTTAGCAAAATTAACTTTCCAAAGACTACAAGAACACTACAAGAAGGTTAAATTATATATGATTATGGCATATCACAATTTAATATAAAAAATTTTATAATAATTAAAAATAATTAAAAGAAGTTTAAATGAGAAAATTACACATATGAAGTCGTTCGCGCTTTACGAGTATCATTTCAAAACTTATATTATTATTGTATTAATTATACGTTGTTTAGTAATATATAATTAATTAAAATTTTGGAAAAGTAAAATAAAGTAATTGTATCGAATTATCTTGTTCATATACATAATTTCTGTTATATTTCTAACAATATATTTTTTTAATACCTATAATATCATTAGGATGTTTTATGTCTTGTTATATAAAATATCTAGTCAAAAAATATAAACGCTTTTATTATTCGTAGCAAAAGATATACGGAACGTTTTTTACTCCATGAATAATAAAAGTGTTACGCTTTAGTTAAGAGACTAGCGTAATCTCTTTAGCAGTTTATTTTTTCACGCTTCATCCGGCATACTCATGGCAATTCTGTTTATTCTTTCATGCTGTGAGAAGAATATATCGAGAATCACACGTTCAGTAGCTCGAATATACTGGCAACTTTCATGTTACGTTTCGAAAAGAAGATACCAGTTGTACGATTCTAACATTTATAACTTTCAATTTTTAATAATATGAAAAGAAATATTCACGCAGACATTTACACGCGTGAAGCATTGCGGGGTAACATTCATATTTCTAAAACGGATCGATTATAAACGCTGATGATGTAACAGACCACCCAGCCTACGAAGGATATCCAAGGATAAACCACAAAGTGTTTATGATAGTTTTTTCGCGTAAAACGGTACCGTTTATTCTGTCTTGTCGCAAGAGAAAAACGAGCTATTATTGTACATTTATTACGTAAACCATTGCAATTTTTTTAATTTCCCCGACATTTTCGCGTTTTTCTCGCGCATCGACGTATGAAAACTTGTGATGTATGTTTTTCAACAAAAAATGCAACGATCTTATCTGAGAGCTCAACGTTCTGTCTCCTCACGAACCGGGCCAAGTTTTGAATTTGTCATTTGCTTACCAGGAAGATAAAATAGTAAATAAAATTAAATAAAGAGAAATGAGCCAGGACAGGTACTACCGACAAAAGTTGCCATTTATGAGAGAAAAGCAGCCAACGCAACACGATGCACGGATGTGCAAGCGAGAGTTTATTGCGAAAACTGGATTTCTCGTGACTGCATGTGGAGACACCAGCCGAGCCACACACGACAGAAAACTGTCCTTTCCATGGACGGAGCCTCGGTATGATGCGTGATTAAATTACGTATGCATTAAAATCCTCCCGGGGATACGAAGTCCTGTTTATTGCAAAGTCCGCGCGGCTCGAAGTTGTTTTGCATATCACGATTTGTATGATTCCATTGTAAGATAAATATCGTTATACCGTGTCAAACTTAAGAAAAAAACTTTCTTTAACGATGACAAGATTTAACAAGACTCTTTCGTAAAGATAAAACTAGTCATGACTATAAATTCAATAGAATATCCTTCTATACATCTAATTGCCTTTTGCCATGTTCTTGTTAAATGTTTTTCATTTAAAAAGATTTCATTAAAAGTAAAATAACTCGCTGCAATATACACGAAAGAGAAGGAAAGAAAAAAATGTCGCTCGTTCAAAATTGCTGAAGCTGTGTAAAAATTACGACCTGGTCTTACATAAGACAAATGCCTCGTAATTCTACTTCATCGAGGGTCGTAACTCAAAGTCGCTTTTTTCGAAGAGTTTCAACATTTTGGCATTTTCTAGGCATTTCTAGGCTACATCTTACAATTTGTTTATATTATTCGCATTTACGCGAAAAAATAATAATTCAAGATAAGTTTAAAACACAAAATTTTCGAATTACTGTTAAAGAATAAGTCAATTACCGTTGACTAATAAATAATAATCGATTGAAATTCAAACATATAAAATTGTCCTGACACGAGCGGCAATTGAACGACATCGGCTCGTTAACGTTTCAAGAGAGATGGCCGTTCTTCCATTAAAGAGGAATTCAAGTATTATGGGCAAACTTGGAGAAAGAATAGCGACCACGATGACGTTTACGACCTGTAAAGAGATCCATTTCGTCAAGTGCATTCGAACGTTCGACAAATATCTCAAAGGAGGTGGTACCTTCGGGAGAAGGAGAAAACTCTTAAGTGCTCGAAGCCTTGAAACTTTTGATCCTCGAGCGCAGCTTTAAACGCCAAGTATCCGTAAATTACGATCTATAAATTGCTGCTTCTATATATCATAAAAGTATAAACATATATGGTGTGTGTTCGATAAGAAACGCGTTGATAACAAATTGATATTACTTGTCAAAAAATTGAAATAATTATCTTCCTACGAAGATTTAATCAAGCGCTACGTTTTTTTTTACAGTTTTTGAAATATTAATATTAAATATCTTTTGATAAAAAAGGTTCTTTATATAAATTTTTAATTCATTGAAACATCTATCTTAATCCCACGTATTTTAATCGCTTCTGACAAAAGCAATCTTTCTTCTGGTGCGCAATAAAAAATGGAGCAAACCAAAGGGACCCTTTGATTCATGCTGCAGGATATAAATCGAAAAGGGAAAGCGTGAGAGAGATGGTAAAAACCGGAGGACCCTCGTAGCGAAACCAGACGTTTCCTCGGCCAATTTCATCTGCTTATTCATCGTGCACAATAGAGCAGCATTCTTTTTACTTTAATTAGTGCAAGTTTCACACGTGCGGAATATATATATTTCGGAATTTATTCAATTTTTTTTTTGAAAAGACATTCTGCTATTGTTTATTTTCTGCCATTGTTTAACAATCCTTTTATCTTTTTTTTTACAATTTGCGAATTAAAAGTCAACTAATGTAAGATATAACATCAATTCAATCCGTGCCAAATTGATGACATTGTGCACTCCTCAATTTCTTACAAATTTCACTAAACATTCAATGATACGACCCCGCTAGCGTGCGCGTTTTGTCGATCTTGCGGAAATATTATAGAAGCGAATCGAATCAATTTATGACGATTACTAGTAGCGATCCCCCGGATTTCCTCGCAGGATACTTAATCTCACCAGAACGCTCGCATCCGGCTGTGTTGTAGCCGCGTTTCGAATGATCTCGATTTCTCTCATATCTCGAATCACCGATCGCGCCCTTTTCCTTTTTGCCGCCGATCGCCCACACACGGCGCGAAGTGTGGCAGAGCGTGAGACTCGCAAAGAATCTCCGAAAGCACCGCGAATCACATTCTTGCTCCGCGTTCCGGTCGCTTTATCCGTTCACGCGTGCATGCGTATGTGCGTGCGTGCGTACGCGCGCACTCGCACTTCGCGCGAAACGCCGACTGAATGCGCGTCGGATCGGTGGGTCCGTGCATAGGACCGGCTGCTACCAAATCGTGGGGTGTAAGGAACGCCGGGAGGGGAAAAGGAGAGAAAGACGGGAAGGGTGGGAATAATGGAACAAACGTGCAGCATAAAAGGTAGAGAGAGAGAAAGAGAAGGGGAGAAAGAGCGAGAGAGTGCTTCGCGCCGGTTAAAGCGGAAGCTGGATTGTGAGGCCCTTCGTGCAGATTCGCGGATCGCTCGACTAATCTCGGCTCCTCTTGGAAATTCGCGACGAACGCGTTGGAACGATCACGATCCTCGCCGATGGACCGAATTGGTCGCTAAGCATGAATCTGTGATTATCCGGAGTCGGTCCAGCATTCCCTTCTTCGTCAGACAAATTTACTTTCGAATTGTAGTAACTTTTGAAATTGTTATTTTACAATAAATAAAAAAAATAAACATTTGTATATTGTTTACAAATCTTTAGTCGATCTTTTAATTATTATCAAATTAATGTTATAAATTTACGCATGTCACACATGTAAAATCAGGTATATCCTCCGCACCATTAAAGCGACATAGACGTAACGCACACATACTGACTAATTGATGTATAATTAAATGATTTATCGTGACTTTGATCAGATACAATGAAGTTACATCTCAAGTAATGACTCCAATTACCTGCTAATTGCCTTATTACAGGCTAATCAATTAACGTTATATGCACGAGTATCGCAATCGTTCAGTGAGGAATTATTTTATTATTCTCTTCCCATTTTCGTTGATATTTTGTGCGTATTTCTTTTTTTTTTTTTTTTTTGCACCAAAATTGTGCGTTGTTCATCTGCACGTTATCGCGAGTGCTGTATAACGAGTATGCACAAATATTACATGTGTGCTTGCATGGATAAACCAAGCGGCGATATGCGATGAGTAACGGCCAGACTCGTCAATTATAAATATGATTCAGTGACTGCGTGGTAAAGTTTAATATTAACCGACTGTTCATTTATTACACGCAATTTATTTTATATACATATCGGTATGGGCGTATCGGGACGTATCGCTTTAGCTATTGCTAAAACTAATCCGTTACTCGTTTATTACATTCGTTTATCACTCGTATGTACGATTACGCGTGTTTATGTTCGTATAAGCTTTAATGAAGAAGCGCTTATCGCCATCATTTTCCGCGTTTTAGCTTCACGAATAGGAGCGATAAATACGCATAATCGTTTAAGGGGATCAATTTATTTGATCGGCAATTAATGCGTTATTGTCCGCTAAAAGTAGCTCGAATGATATCGGCATTCGTGCGTAATTATAAATCGATACTCGCGAGTAATAAACTGCGGCCGCATGTCGAACACGCGATTATTGTACGTAACGTACATAGAATAACGTGTACAAATGAAAGCAAGCAGGAGAGAAACGTGATGTGACTCGAGTTTGAAGTATTACACGTCGGGTGTCGTGAGTAAACTTGTAGATCCGGACTCATCTTTAGATCAGATATAGTAATTTGGATAAATCAACTTGAATGGCGCACAAAAAGCGTCTAATTTATGTACGATCTGCATTTCTCCTATGCGTCAATTGCGGCGGGAAGAATCATTATCGATTCAACTTATTTCAGTTTTTAACAACCAAAACGACCTTATTGACCGATAATTACTTTTTAAAGAAGACCAGGCATGAAAAGCTTCTGTTTATAAAAATCTTTAATTCATATTAAAATGGCGCAAAAATGGCGAGAGGAGATCTCTCTTTCATGTTTACTTTCCATAAAGATTATAATAATTTCAATTAGAGCTCAATCTATTAAGCGCATTATGTTCCTTTCCTCTCCTTTGCAATTCTTAAACTATGACATTAATACTCAAGTAGGATGTTCCACGAGAACCTTAATGTATTTGTCAGAACTATATGAATTATGATCCTTTTATACTTGCAAAGTCGACACTTTTACAAACTACGCTTCTTGTGAACTTTTGACTTCGCAAACAAGTGGCATATATGTAATAGCAATTTATAAAAATTTCTGTTATATGCTTCAAATGACGTAATTCTTTGTAAATCGCAGATCTAGCTCGGAATCTAATTGACAAATCGTACATAATAAATAAATCGATATAAACGAAGAATTGCAGTGATTTATTTAGTATTTCTGAATAATAATTAAAACGCGAGATTAAAACGATTTCGATAATTGAAAGCTATATAATTTTTCTATTTGTTTTTTAAGACACAAGTTTTCTATCTGTTCTGTAAGTCACGAATTTCTAATTTTATCTTGAAACATGCGAACTTAATATATGCTTTTAGATATTACAATGGCACAACACGCGGACACAGAAGATATATATATTTAATTAAGAAGATTTTTTAAACAAAATTAAAATTTGTTTTTCAGCAGATATGTCGGAACAAAAGCGCGCAAATTAAATTGTGCGAATCAAAAACCGATGTATGCCTGATTGGCACTTGTTAAAAAAAAACATGATATAATCGCGCTTAAAAAATAAATTGAATTTTATAGTAATCAAATTTGTAAATTATTAAAAATGGGCAGAGAAATCACTGTCACATTTTTTTAAGCGACGATGTTATTAATGTAAGCAAAACAATGCCGCATTTTCGCTTCTCTGATATCTATCGATCTCTTAATTTGATCCTCGTTATAAAGCCGAAATTTGATTTTTGTCATAAAGCGTCCACGGTTGTGCGCAATATTTTCGACAGAATTGTTTAACGATACGACGACGATGACGACGACGAGGCCTTTTCGAGTCTCATGGGCCCTAGTCGCGCAGTCGCATAGCCGCGCTCTCGCATGTCAACTCTGACACGTCCTGTTCAATTACTAGCCACATAAACATAATGTAAATTTAGCCCGGGTCTATGTACAAAGCACACAATACCGATATATATATAGCTCATGTTTAATGCAGGAGAGCCGGAGAGCGCGCAACGTTACAATGCGATATTACAGCATCTACAGAGCGCCGTGTTGCCGCGGTTTCCGCCCAGATTTTCGCGATCAACCGACCGTTCATTCTGTACCTCATCCTTAAATCTTGATCTATTTTTATATTAACTTGCGAAATTCTCGCGAATATTTGTGTAATTTTTCTTGAGAAATTTAAAATATTTTTAGAGAGAGTTCTTTATTACTTTGTTGCATCGGTATACATACATTCGCGTTTAAATTTTTCATAGCGTTTGATGAGTACTGTGGTATATTGTCTCATAGAATTTTTTTGAAATGTTTATGAGAATCAATTCAAAAATTAAAAATTATCATAGCTTTTATTTATATCAAAGTTTTTATGTATTAAAATGACAGAAATAAAAACGCCAAATGAAACAATTAATTTTTCTCTCGCGTAATGCAGACAGATCAGAGATTTAATTTGCATTATATAAATGATTATAATAATTATTCTTCCTATCGATATCTATTAACGTAGCTATTTCAAATATATCGTTCGTAAAAATAAAAGATTAATATCTAATTATAAGATTTAAATTTTTTAAATTTCGTAAGCTTGCTATGCTTATTTTTCGCGTCGACTTATCATTCTTGAGGATACACGATATCGCGTTTCAACAATAATCGTGAAATTTTTTAGAATGCAGCAGATCTATCCGAAGTTGATTCGCTGAAGGCTTATCGAAGTCGATTTGCCGGTTACAGAATGAAAATCGTTTTATCCGATTATAAGCGCTGCGGAATTTATTAAGAGCGTGTAACGCACTTTATTATGTCTACGAGTGTTTGCACGAAATTATATAGAAACACGTCGTGTGTGAGCGTCGCGACGCGCTGGTGCATTGAACCTTGAAACGCGAGCCGCGTAAATTTGGACGTCGCGTCGCGAGTTGAATTTAACGCGTCGTTGAACTTGAAGACGAAACGGGTTCAAGTAAACAGCAGCTTCCGGTCGTACTTCTAATTCGAATTACTTCGGGCTTTCCCACCTCCTGTCGAGATATTCCGCGACAGCAGACGTTGTAATAAGCCAACGATCAGATATACAAATTTGTCTGATCTCTTTCGCGATGTGATGTGCATGTCGCGTTAATCGAAACCGATAAAGCTGACAGATGCTAAGTGGATAGGACAAGTTGTACAGGCTGTTCTGGAATCTTCGATCTTAATTTCTATGACACTTTTTAATAAATTCTTGATTATTCTGTATCATTTTTATGTCAATCAATATTAAGTTGTACTACTAAGTTTTGATAGAATTTGTCAATCAGCATATAATTTTAATTTTAATTTTTTAATTTTTAAAATTTTAATTTGTTGAATTAAAAAAGAATAAGGAAAATACTACCGGTCTGTTATATAAGCATGAAAAATTATCGATACTTACGACCATCAATTCCATAATAAACATATGCATGAATCGTTTGATCATAATTTCTTAACGATTAATTTCTGCTCATATTGTCAGAGATACATGACACATATGCCATACATATTGCACTAAAAATAAAATTAGCAGTAATTGATAAATTATACTGCGCACAGAATCCATAAGATTTATCAAGATATTAATTGAGATATTTAACGGAAAATATTTTTTTCCTATCTCGCTTCCGTCGTAAGCAAAGAGACTGTCGAGAAATTATCAGCTGATGCAATTTCGAAATCATTAATATACCGATGTATAAGCAAAGTCGTGGAACAACTATGTCTTGAATGACATATGAGATGCGTAATACTCAGAATATCTATATCCGGTTTTAACGATAGCAATAGGCACATCGTTGGTTTATCTTATAGATACATATACAACACACACAACTTCTACGGTACTATACTTCACTGACTATAAATTTGCCTTGTAATTAAGTAATTAGTGAACTGCCGCCAACTGACTAATTAAGTACCCGCTAGTCGGCAAATGGATTGATACCGATGCGAATGCCCGAGCGCATTAACATCGCCGGAAATACTATCGTTTCGCTCCGGAAAATGTATATACATATATATATATATATATATATATATCTTTGCTTATATGTCTCTATATAATACGGTTGATTAACTATTACCGGCTCGAAAACGAGTATATATTCTGCTAATATTGCCAATAATCGCGACGGAGATTCTATCTTGATTTCTCGACAGTCACATTATAGTATAGAGACATTAAATTTCTATAAAAATAACCCTGAGCAACACCAAAGGATTTATTAAAAGCCAAAGAAGAGCAATATATTTTCGTTGTACTTAATGTATAGACATTATTTCATTCTTGAACTATGTAAAATTAAATAGAATATATAGTATAATTTTCTTTAAAATATATTATACATTAATCTCCCTATCATTTCTCTATGCGTAGAAAAGTTTTACTATTTTTTCATTAAGTAAAGATATATTTTGTTAAGATACTCATAATTAATCTATCCCTCGTATATATCTCATCAGCTGTAAGCGATCCGAGGCATTTCCTTTTTAAAAAGAGAAACATAAATACAGTCTAATCTAATCTATGCTCACTCCAACACTCGAGAATAACCCCGACACTGCACAATCGATCTCAGACTCTCTAGTTCGGCGGAGAGAGATGAATGAGCTCGCACGCGATGCTGACAATAATTTCGAACAGAACCACAGATCGCCATGCTCTTTCTCAACGCGTTATCCGGAATAATTCGGAAGATAACGCGGCTATAATTCGAAAGATGATGTTTGAGAATTCCCGCAGCTGGTCCGGATACGTGTGTGCATTCATTCATTCGACTCGCCTAAGTGTTTTATGCCTATGGACACACGATGACGTTACGCTTGTGCGTCGTACACGTGTGTACGTCAATGCGTACCATCACATACATATACAACTACCGCCGGCTATATTCCCTGATTGGGCCTGGCCAGGCTTCCTCTTGCCTTGCTTCCTCCTTTGCATACCTAACTACGGAGGAGAATTCCTCGGTATGGACGACTCGAATTGCTTGGTTCGGCTTAATTTCGAGCTTAAATCGGGATATCTCGCGATTGCAACCATCTACCGACCCTCTTCATCCTCATAGAGTGCACTCCACTCCGCTCCACTTCGTTCTGACCGGTCAACACGCGGGAATGAGAAATCTATTCCTTTATTTATTTTTCACGCGCAATTTTCTAGCGAGAAACGATTAAATATATAAGGTTTATTTTTCATACGTTTGGCAAACACTGTGCAAGATTCCTTCCGTGATAGATGTTCGTCGCAAATTATTTACACGAAATAGTATTCCAGTTTTATGCTTTAAAGGAATGTTTTGCTTCGCTTCATTCTTCAGATAAAACTTCTCTGTTCGTAATAAATGATGCGCGTCCGTCAGTCCCAAGGAAATACTTTTTAATACATGTCAATATTTGTTTTGTTGTCGATAGTTGAAAAATTACAGTGGCAGGTAATGTCATAATGTTAAGTTCTTTTCATTTATCTATATTGAAAAACTTTCGGAGACTGTGCACGACGAAGATTCATAAGAAAATACGCGTTTACTTTGCCTCAACATAAAATAAATTATCTGTATTCGACAAAAAAGAAAGCCGAGATTCTTTCAGACAACAAATTTAACACTTTCTATTCGATTAAAATAGGTTCGATTAAAATAGAAATAAGATAATATAGATTCAAAAATAAAGTTGGCAAAGTATTATTTGCGGTCTTTGTATTTCGATTATTATACATTTTCTAAAATTTATTGTATAAAAAAGCATTGGTTACTGTAAAATTTAATTAGAAATAAAAGAGAAAAATTAGAGAAATAAAAATTCTTCGATCATGCCTATTTTAAAGCCTATCTGTAAACTTCAGTGGTTTCGTTTTAGAAAATATAAAAATCTCGAGATAAACACTTTTATTTAGAAACTCCATGGAATCGTAGGACAATCGTTCGTACGGCCAACCATCGGTCATTTTTATAGCGATTTTCCGATTAGGGAAAGAGAGAATTATTCGAGAAACATCTCTCGCTTCGTTTCGTTTGCATTGGCAAGGACAATTTCGGGCGATCCGGGCGTGACGGTAGATAGGAAGTCAAATTAATATAAAGCCACGGCGAATCCCGAACGATATCGGCGACCAAAAAGAAGGTGTCGTCCGTAATTACTAGATAGCCGATAATTAAAGCGCGACGAAGGGCGGAACAGACGGGAGGAAGGGAGAGAAGGGATCGCGGCGAGAAAACGTGGAATTTAAAAGTTAAATTGTGTTTCGCTCATGAATTATGGATTCGTGACGTAGACTCTTTTGATTGCGCGGAATCTTTGATCTTCCGGGTACATCGTATCGGTCACATGACCATTAACTCGATGCACTTTTAATCGACAAATACTACCGCGAGCATTTTTCTACTTATTCAAAACGTCTGACGTTTTCGTCGGCCGACCGGTCCGTTTACTTTCGAGTGATAAACATGCGTCAGTTATTAATATCGTCTGCCGACATTGTGGAAACACCTCGAACCGAATACAACGACCAAAAAGAGCGACGTCGCCGAGTCACTCCCTTTCTGATCGCCTTTGAAGAGCTTATTTACTTAAACGTGAGGATTTTATCGACGCGGCTTGCGCGCAGATCGAATGAGAAAATAAGTAACTTGCTTGTTACTCCAACTCGTAACGAGAACAAATAAATGGATTGATGAATATGCATCTTGCAATTAAGCTTCATCGACTACTGAAAGCGATCGGAGACCTCCTCGACAGCTGCGTTCATGTATAATTTGCAACGGAATGAATTCCTTAAGACTTAGAGCCATTAAATTAAATTTTTACATAAGCAATAGCTGGCTGAGAAACTAAGATACACAATATATATATATACACACACACACATACATACATACATACATATATATATATATATATATATATATATATATATGTCATAACAAATTTCGATATTATAGAAGAGATGATTATACTGGTTATGATAAATTTATTGATGCTTAATCGGTGCATTCAAGATAAATAAAATTACATGAAATCGAGTTTTTTTTGCAAGTAATCAAATAAAGTAAAAATTTTAAGTCCTTGAAAATTAAAAACTCTTTGCGATATGGTTCGCATGAATTATAAAAACAAATATTTTGCAAAAGTTGTGATAAATTGATAAATGATGACATATAATTAAATATCGGAATAAACCGGAGATAAATCGAATTAACTATCAAAAGACCGCAAGCTGTTCCCGCTTATAATCAATGGACCACTCGAATTATATTGAAACGGATTCCTCGGTACTGGCGGGTCGACATTATATTAGGGCTCGTTAAAAGGAAATTATTATCTCCTTCGTCGAACTCGAAGTTAAATCTCGGCTAAAAATACGGTCAACTATCGAATGTGACAGTAATGTAATTTATTATTTAGATTTTTATTTATAATTTTGATTAATTTAATGTCTCTGAATAGTTTTTTGATGCATATATATAGAAATTCTCAGAACTCGCGCAAAAACCCGATTCTTTGACGAATTTAGAGATATTCTTCAATTATATGTTGTACTATTTTTGAACTACACTTAATATTTTAAGTCTGGTGAGAGCGTATAATTTTTAAAAAATAAAATTTATTTGAGACGATTAAAAAGATTTAACGCAGCAAGATATCAATTATTAATACTAATGATTCCGTCATCAGTATTATTTATGGTCAAAAGAGTGTATCCCAATTGCTGGCACACGTTCAGAGTATATGAAAGATATCTCTCGTCAATGTAATTGACTAATAAATTGACGTTAACGATTATTAATGTCGCATAAAGTCAATTAATACTCTATAATTTGTATTAACAACTCACCGTGTCGTTTAGTCGTCTATTACGATTTAATTACATCACACTCGACGTTTATCTCGTATATCCGATAAAATTTTTTAATTAGCGTACCTCCCGCGCGCTTCCATCCGAATCAAGATTATCAATTATCTGTTGTCATCGTTTTATTGCGAACCGGCGGACGGTTCTCCCCGCGAATACGACCGATAATCAGCTCACTCGCGAATAACAGCTGATCAAACGAGGATCGACCGGCATTATCGTGTCGTCATATAATTCTGCATTATCGATGTACGCAAGCTACTATGCGATCAGTATACTACGTGTGCGTGATGCAGACGATATTGCGTGCACGTATCATGAATTCCATTCGATTGGCATGCGTGCGTGTCGCGCTCCGAATCACACTACTAGTGGCATCTTGTCTCATTCGAGGACATTTCGTACGTCGACGTTGTTACGTATTTTCGTCTTAAAAAATTCGAAATGTCGAAAAATCAATGTTACTGTCGATGAAATGTCATAATAGAATAACTATATCCAAGCTTATGTAGATTGAATTTTAATCAAAGAAATTAAATGTAATTGAACTGAATAATTCTGAACAATCATGACCAGAATTCATAAAAACCGCATATGAAATATCTTTATATACGGTCTTACACACGTACGTTAATTCCACAGAAATCACAATCAAAGTAAAATTAAAACTTTTGTTTTTTTTTTAAATGTTTTCGTCAAGAAAATTCTGGAAAGATGATAACTACTTTGGAAAAGCTACCGCTGCGCAGGATTCATTTTCGAGTGACGTTTTCGAACGCAGCCGTGGAATATTCAACCGCAAGCATCGTTCTTTCACGCGAACGAGATGCAAAACGTAAATCCGCTTATAAGACCGAGAGTGTGATGTCGCACGAAAAAGGAAGAAAACCAAGTGCGACGGAGGGAAGGACGGAGGAAGACGGGGGGACCGACGTGATTCCATCCACGAAAGGATGCATTAAACCTCGACAACGACGTGAATACAAGCGTAGAGACGCGCGAGCATTCTGAAACGCGCGGTTTATGCCTCTCGGATCCGCCGATCGATGCTCGCACCTAAGCACCTGAGAGCGATGAATGGAATACGATTATCGATGCATCGCGAATACACCCGATACACTGTCGCCTGATAATAAATTCTCGACCTTCCCGGATAAGGAACAGCGGATTCCTCACTTCTTCGCTTATAAACGGCTCCTACGGAAGAGGGCTGCTTTGGAGCGAAGCTCTTTTCGCTCAAGCACGTATACACGAGATGGTGCTTTGCCAAGGTTTGCATTAAACTTGAGGAGCGCATTCTTTGATGAAGTCGGTCGACGAATTTTCCTCGCTGAATATTTAATCGTATCTCTTCGCGCGACTCGTGAATCTTCGACGTTAAATAGCGCTTTAATCCTTTCACTGTCCATTTCTTTTCTTATATGGGAAACATATATGTATGTCTCCCGTTAATAGTACGTGGAATTAATATTCATTGTTAAATATCTTGGTACATGTCTAATTAAAAGTCCAAAAAAGCAAAATCTACTAAGATTTTGAGAAAGTACACAATAAGATTCTCTCTTATTTAATTAGAAGCCATGCTCATAGAAAATTGTATTTTCAATTGTAACTAAAAAATTATCGCTGCTCCAATATTCGACTCGGAATAAAGTTGAGATTTCTGAGAGAGATTTGCGCGCACGTATATGTGTGTATAGGCGTTCTTTTGTAAAAATGATGATAGTCTGCATTTCTCGTAATAACGGAAGATATAATCCCTAATTCCATAGGATAGTTATATTATTTTCTCTATCAGATTGACGTACGTGCGATACAAAGTACAGCCCCGATTAAATGAACGTTCAGGAAATAGGAGCTATTTCCGATATCGAAAAAGAGGTGAGCTTGAGATTTCGGTGGCATTAGACGCGACACGAGCGTCGATTGGCCGGAGACGCATTTAAGGATCGCCTTTGCTACGAGGCAGCTCGTTTCCGAACGTCTTTTCTCGGTACTCGTCAATAAACGGTCCGGTTGCTCTACCTCTAAAGCGCAAAGTCGTTCCGACAAATGGAACCTCTCATAGAGAAGATTGTAATGGCAATAATAAAGCGATACGATGGAAAAAGTGAGCCTCGTAACGGTGTCGTCACTGGCCTCTTGTAAAATTCTTGTTAAGACTAAATATTCCGTATTTCTTACCGTCATCATACATGGTTCGTTAAACGTTATCGATAACGACCCAAGTAGATATCTTTCATTTTATAATATATAGAGATTAATTATAACAATCTAAGACCATTCGTGTGTAAAATGTAAGAAGAGATATAAAACCGTGAGATAATAGTCACAATTTTAAAGTATTGCTTATATCTGAGTAGAATACAAAAAAATCAGTCCAACCTTTTTTTCTCCGTTGTTATTAAAAGATCAGTACTCAAGAAATAAGAAAAATTTGTATTATTTACTACTTTGTCGAATTTTCCATAGATATATATATAAATTGTTTAAACTTTTTCTTAGAAGAGAAAAATGTTCATCAAATAAAAATAAAAGAACTCTTGTCTAAGTTTCTCTTTTACATAAAAGTTGATTTTAAAGTTACTTTCGATAGCACTTAATATTACATGGACTTATCTCGATCTATCATAATATCGTGGCACAGGGAAAGGATATAAATCAAAGTTTTCGCATTCGCTTGCAGCCGCAAGAAAACTCCAAGTTTCGCGCTTAATTTAAGTTTGCATATTATACCCAGCAACAAAATATCAATTAATTCTTGCGAAACTCATAGTCCGCAAACATCATCTCTCTTATCTGCTCATCGCGATACATCGTAAGTCACAAATTTCGTGTCTAAGCATCTAAATCTGTGTTAGCTAATATACTAACAACAAATTTCTCATCTCTGACAATTATTTGCTATACGTTCATTTAATGGAGATCACGTAGCAAGGTCCATCGATTAATCTTTGTTCGCAATCGACCATTTATCTTTACTTTAAATTGCAATGCTGCGTACGCGTACAAAATGCGTAACATACCTCGCTAATCGCAGCTTTACTTACTTAATTCTAAAATCGATATATGTGTAATATATATCTCAACTTCAGTAATTCTAAAATCCGTGTAGAATTATTCGCGTAATTTTGCAATTTATACTGTCTCTCTACACACTCGATAATTTCTCGCGCGTCCAAAAATTCCGGAATATCGTTCCCTCGAAACAGCTTTTTGATCCCGATTCAGAGACCAATCCGGGAAAGACAAGAAAAAATTGGTATTCATATCAGAGAATACCATTTCGAAGGTAAGCGACTTTCTGTGTAAGTAAGAATGGAGTAAGGTACTCACATTAGCGGTGTCGTCGAGTTTCCGCTTCCACGCATCGCTACGTTCGATTAAAGCGTTCCACTGGTCCGAAAGTTTATTCACTTCGCGGCGAATGCTCCGCGTCAATTCGCGCGCCTGCTCCTCGGCGCTTCTGTATCCTCTGGAATCGCCGTCCAATTCTCTGCCTGCTATAGAAAAAGCAAATATAGAGGATAAAACTGTTAAACGTTTTTCAAAGCAAACCTACACAATTCTAGTTTTCATTTAGTTATACTTTCGTTATCTCGCAAATATAGGCGAATATTGAGGCTCCTATGCATTTGGTACAATGTTTGTTGTAGAAACAGTGAAGACCTCTTAAAATATTATTTTAATATCCAGATTGTATTTTACGTTTCAGAAAAAATAATATTCACCAATGATATTTTTTTGAGAATATTTGTCTTATTGTGTCTAAAATATGTATGAAAGATGAGACGTTTAGCAATTTGTAGCAAACGGATTAATTGTCAATATTTTTCTAAAGTTTTAAAATATTGAAAATATACGCGCGCACGATATCTCATTCACATCGTGTGAAAAAAGTTCCGACCATGTTCCTGATATAATATTCTACTACTGCATCAAAGTTACCATGTAACGCATGCATCGAAGATCGCGTCTTTCCGACGCTTCTCTATGCGACTCTATGCTTTGGTGTCAAGTATGAGCGCGTATTCACGAGAGAAAAAGAGTCGGTCTGAACCGATCGAATCGCGCAAAAATACAAATATCTCCTTCCTGATTCCTCAGCGCTGTCGATCGATAAATCCACGTGCGATTAAACGCGGATGCGCAGGATGAATCGCGGCGAAGACCAGCTGGGTAACATCGCGAACATAAATCAACATAACACGCAGTATAGATAGGAAGCCAACGACGAGCAGGCGCATATAGGTATACGGCATCGGACGTTATCAATGCTAAACATGCACATAAAAACTGTCCGCTGCATGATACGATGCGTGATTCATAGGACAATTAATTCCCGGCGATAGGCTCGGATAGCTAACCCGGGTTTCGGCCATTTCTCTACGCTTCGTTACGCGCGTTGACGAAAAATAAAAGGGTTTCTTGCGACTCGACGGGCGGGGCCATCTCGGCATTTTTACGGGTTTCCAGGGAGATACGTTCGGCAGTAAATCCCGCGATAAAGGCGCACCGATGATATTAAAAGATGGGGAAAAAACGATTTGCTCGGGACAGGACATCAGGCATGACCGCGATTATCTTTCGCGTCACGTGAGATTGAACAATCAATCTAGATAACGGCTAATGGATAATAACTCGCGGAAAAACGCGGCGCGTGTTTTCCGCGCGCGGAAAATAAGAGTAGTTTGTTGCGATGACTATGTGTGTATGATGCGTTTGTAATGATTACTAGTTATTATTTTAAAACGATATGAAATACGAACACATTGCAAACGAAAAATATATTATATTTTACACACAAGCTTATTATAAACTCTAAGAAAGATAGAGTCCTTTTAATCATTAATTTTATCGCGTTTCGTAACTCTCATCGATTTTTTTATGTAAATTTTGGTTCAAGTAAAGTCAAATATATATGATGACTACTCAGAATTTATATTGTCTTTTAAGACAAGAAACGGGAAAATTCGCTACAAAAATAAAAAAAAAGAGAAGCTTTTTATTCCACAGCTCCATGGTTCGAGATATTCGAGATAAGAAATGCGCGCGATCTAAGATTTTCGTTCTATGCTATCACGTACTGATCTCCCTTGTAGAGATCGACAGGTGGAATGAACCAGTCGGATGCAGTTTCCATTCTCTCTAAAGCGGGAGGTAGTGCGAAAAAGGAAGCGACCACGGGAAACAACAAGGCGGATCGAACAGAAAAGAACGTCTCCGAAAACAGTCTAGAGCGAATTGAATTAGGCGACCGTGCTCTTCATTACTAAGCCATCCATTCAACAGTTGACGCTTTACTTTCCGAACACGTACGCCACTAGTTTATCTAGTTCCTGTTCGCTGACTTTCCCAACCTCATTTTAATCCACATCCCCGAAGTGTCACGCTAATTCTTTCTTCCTCCGCCACCGCGTCCAGATTTAAGTGTAGGAAATGAGTGACGGAGGCGGAAATAATGACAAGGTTCTCTGGAAAGTGGAATATAAATCCCGCAGCTGTTATCGAGTATTATGAGTGAAAATGTCAAAAGCCTCATATATAAAAAAATTTAAAGTACTTGCATATTTTAGCTATTTGACTGTTTAATAAACGATTAGTATTAGTAATGTGTTAGTATATATTGCGAATAAACAGTAATACTTTAATTTATCCAGTCTCAAAAACTATTTTCTATTAATAATTTAATTCAGAAATCTATACATTACTGAAAGCAATTAAAAAATTGACTTTTGACACGTGCATATAAAGTACTTTAACTTTTCTAATTTGCGACGTTTTTGATTCAATTTATCCTCTCAGGCAATAATTTCCTAATTATTCTGAACAATACATTTGAAGATTCTTCTTGACAAATTCTGACAGTATTAGAAAATTACACCGCTATTTCTAGCTATGACAATTAACAAGAAGCAAAACTATTCAAGGTCAACTATTTCCGTCTGATCGATCATTATAGGAGTTATTGACGCGCGTTCTGATAAGATGTATGGTTCAATCGGTTTCAATTCGCGGACATAACTAATAATGTGTTCGTAAAGTATAGAGCTCCAAAGATATAGAGAATTTATCAAACGTTTTATTTTTTCTAGAACACAAAAAAGATTCTCATCTACTTTGATACAAGACACATGTCGAAGAAATGTGTACGTCAAAATCTCAATTTAATAGTAATTTAATTATTAGATTGATCACATAAAAGCACGACAATCTGATTGCTTTATTTTATCTCGTGACATTTAGTAGAGATATAAAATAATATAATCGATCTTTCTTTAACATTGAAAAATTCTATCAATAAGAGAACCCAAAGTTCCAGTTCCGTTCTGATCCGCCGAATACGGGAACCGCGAATGAAGTTCGCGAATAATTCGCGCCGGCGAATTCAACGTCGGAATTATATAATCCAGCCTTACGACGCGATGTTATTCTACCAGAAATTTATCGACGTTGCACGGCGCGGTCGATGCAGGGCACGTTTCGCGAAACGTGACTTCCTATGGAATGAGCGAAACCGCGCGCGGCCGCTGCTCGGAGTTGCTCGCTCGCAGGAGCCGCATCCACGTTATTGGAATCAAATCCGTTCTCTACGCAGAGCGAAGCTATCGTTACGGTTATTCCGGGATCTTACGTTGGATATTACAAGCGGTACGGTGAATGACAATGACCGCGGCCCTGAAAATCGCGGCATCGAACATAGCTTTCGCGTATAGATGAAGCGATACGTCGAGATTACTCCGAGTAACGATTTGAGCGACGGGCGAATAATTCCATATTCTGTTATGTTAATATTATAGATATATCAGTAACTTACGATATTAATACAGAACGTTTAATAATAAATAATATGATTTTCAATGATGATATATACATGTTTTGTCTCAATGAACAATTGAGTTAAAGTATGAAATGTATCGAAAATATGATTGAATATCTCTGCTTCTTGTCAAATTTAGAGAAACGTGACTATTACTGCATAGTATAAGATTCACAAATTCTCTTTTTGAGATACCATTTTAATTCATTCAAGTCTTCTTGAATATTTTGCACGGGTTAAAAGTTTACACATATTTTTAACCGGACAGTATCGATTATTGACTCTACGAA
This sequence comes from Lasius fuliginosus, assembly GCA_949152495.1. Taxonomy (NCBI): domain Eukaryota; kingdom Metazoa; phylum Arthropoda; class Insecta; order Hymenoptera; family Formicidae; genus Lasius; species Lasius fuliginosus. The sequence goes on from OX424451.1 coordinate 9,592,158, forward strand.
TTAATTTCATGATATTGGTACAATTTGGCACTGAATATAGTTTGACGACAACAGCATTAGCGAGCGTATTTACGCGAATACATTTCCAAAATAATTAAATCTCGTTTTGACGGAGACTAATGAACTTTTGATCAAAACTTGCTTAAATTATCGTCGATTGGCTATTTCGATATTTAACGATCAATCGCGCGATATTCTGATGATAATTACAGTCACTCAGTGACGTCGATACGTGTATGTTAATTCGATACGTGTATGTTAATTCGAAATGTATCAAATATTTTTTAAAAATTAATTATTTTTTTAATTATTTTTTTTGCATATTATTAATTGTGCATATAACACTTTATTGTGTACTAATGAACTATAATAGTATGTATTAATAAATTCTCTCTCGTTATTGAAAAGCATAAAAAGATTGCGATATAAATATCATATAAATGTTTCCACACTTAAAATGTACAAAATCTATTTTTTATTTCGAAAGAATCAGTCATATAAACGTAATTGATTTAAGCAAGTTATGTTGCAATAAAAACTTTACAATTCTTCTGGGATAAAAAAGCCGAGTTTGTTACGTAATAATCGCGTTCAACAATTAGTTAACATCGAGAATAATAAGTATCTTTTATTGACTAATTACGCAAGTAATAGCGCAAGTTGGAAGAGAAATACGTACACACCAGACTGTGTCGTACCTTCCTCCGGGACTTCAGCAAGTCCAACAAGTTTTCAGTCCCTCTCGGGGACGTCTCTTGTAAAGCCCCCGTCGTCTTCTATCGATGTAGTACGATAGTTGTAATTCGATTGAAAACCCCACGTGGTTCGCGACGGAAGTACGTTTACTTAGCCGCAATAATTTCTTTTTCTAACAAATACTCGCTTTCTCACGAAAATTCAATAAAAGCATCAATAATAGTGTACAGTTTTTATACGAAAAGACACAGCGAAAGCACAAATATGAGAAATATAAACCGAGATTTATGTATCGATATATAGATTATTACGAAGAGAGAGAGAGAATATAAATATAGTTCAGTTCTTTTCATACATGAAACATAATGAGATTCTCAAAATGCATTCAAACTAATAAATAAAATTCGTTAAATTTATTTTCTTATATGAAGCATATATAAATTTTATTGGAAAATATTTAATCCGCGTGATGAAAAGCACAAAGATACGCATTAAAACTAAATTATAAAATTAAAATCTTCATCATATATTAAGTTTATATTACTCTTCATATAAGATTTGACTTGCAGTGTATCCAAAGAACTAACTAAAATAATTTAAAATAAAATCTCCCCACGTTCGATTTTCAACGAATCAAAGAAATCGGATTCACCTCGATGTATTATTTAGTGCCTTACTTCATTTTTCCTGTTCCTATTCAATCAGAGACGGCGCAACATGAATAAAACATCTCGTCTAAATTTCACAACTCTCAGAGTTGCTGATACAGAACGAAAACTGGAAAGTGTACGTCTGTAACTGGTTAGAAATGCTTCGCATCGGTTCCCGATAGAGTCGCGTTAACACCGTCTGCTGGAAGTTTTATCTCCGAGTCGAATACTTGAAATGATATTACGATACAACGCGATATCCCATATAAGAAGAGAATTGTTCGTAATGGTTATCTAAAAGACACTTGCATAACTATATTACATCATACTATAAAAATCACACTTCAATATAAATAATAGGAAAAAAAATCTTGTAAAACGAAATTGAGACTAAAATGTCTAATGTTTTTTCGATAAAATAGATTTTACTTTACGCAACACATTCAAACGTATCTTTACATAATAATCATTAATCCTCAAACTTTGTTTAAAACTTTCTAGTGCACGGGGAGATAAATTGAAATAAGAATGAGAATAATATAAAAATGGAGGATTAAGTTTGTTTGATATAGAATATTTTTACTTTTCTATATTTCACGTTAGCAGTCCAACTTACATGTTTTGTTCTTAAGTTTGTGATCGATTTGCAGAGGGTGATTCTTATCTATAAATTCGTAAATTATTTATAAAGCAAAACATAATTTCGCATTAAAGATATCCATCGAGTTTTTTTAAATATTCCACGTTTGTATGGCTCGATGGGATTACATAAATGGGATATTCAAGGCGTCGTAGTTACGCGTTTTCTCCCTTTGTTATGCTTGAAAAGAAAACGACAATAAAGAATGAAGCTCGTTTCTGGTCTTGCGAGTTAGGCCGAAGAGAAGAAAAAGAGGGAGCCCAAAATATTTGTCAGAATCAGTCTGAACAACTTAGAAATATGATATCGGTAGTTGTTTTTCGATTCTTTCCACAGTACGAAATTTTCAACTAATGCGGAACTTCACGAACTCGAAAGAAAAGATATGAATTATTAAAATACAGTCGCGAGTTTACGCAGAGAAAGAGGAAAATAAAATAAAATTTCTCATATTTGTGATAAATATATAGTACATAAGATCTCGTTAATCTCACCAAAATATCGTATCAACAGATATAAGAAATCTTTCAATTGTTTAAATAATACTTTTGTCATATTCCCCAAACTATGTTTTTTTATATCATCATAAGAAACAATTAAAATTTCAAATATTGCGAATTTAGAAGTGCCTCTTCTTATAGATTAAAAAATAAAGTCACTGAGAATATTAACAGAAGGACAATGGCGGCAATAACAATTCGTTAATTAAATCAAACGACGATAGAAACAAAGAGAGGGAAAATCCTGTGCTCTCTTCCAAACCGATAGGCCGGGATACTCGAGGTTTTTGCCTCCGGTAATTGGTACGAAAAATTACGAATGCAAGAATAAAAGCGCGAATTGATGAGATTGAAAGGCGCACTATCGCTCTTAATTACTGAGCACTATCGGCGAACTCAGTCTTGCGTTATGAGGTGGTTTCACGGAACTAACGATGAATATACTTGGCCGAATTTCTTTGTTCTTTCGCGAGATGTTCGTTCGTGCGAACGAAGTGGAGCGATTTCGAAGCTTTTTTTATATCATACGAAAATAATTTTAAACAATTCAAGCGCAGAAAAATATATATGCCACGAGAAAATTAAAAGTGCAAAATTTGCGTTCTTGAGTATTTTTATTATTCTCAAGAACATTTTCTATTCGCAAAATAATATATTACGTATCATAAAATATTATTTGTCTGTCTTTCACGTACAATATTCTCATAAAATACCATTACTGTGTGTTAATATATTATTAAGTTGTTAGTTGTAATTTAAAGAAAAATCGATAGACGATTTATATATAATTCATAATTCACGTACCTTCGGAGTCCGATGTGTCCGACAGCGGAGGCTCATTGGCGATGTACTGGCGGCCGCTCAGCAAATTGTTCTCCACGACCGGTCGTTTGTCCTCCAGCTGTCTCCTGAAGCCACGATGGTCGTCCTGTGAAGGAGAAACGTAAATCGTGAAACAAAAATAACGAGACAAGGAGCATCGGTGTCTGGTGCAGTGCCAGGTTTTCCCTTGGCGAATCAACTCTTCGTCGAGGCTTTAAAAAATCAATTTCGTCTTGACTAAATTCGTCTGTTGACTGCGATAATAAGGTAGCTTGGAACTGATGTCATCATCGTTACATTACTTTGACAGCATTATTTGCAAACTCTGGTATATCAATTATTTGATATAAGCAAAGCAATTAATAAAAAAACATAAATACATTTGTATAAAATAATACGATAATAAAATTAAGTAATAAAAGTTTTCACATTACATTTTTACGATGTAAATGCAATGTCATCAGACACTACTGTGTCGCGGCGCAGAAACATCATCTGTGTATTCATAATTGCGTTTGACGAGATATTACAGCGGGCTTGAAAATTAGCCCGCTGCAGTCGGCGAGAAAAAAAGTCGAGTGGATAAAAAGGCACTCTTACGGTATTGCAAGCTTACTAGTTAACGAGATTATTTCTCGTCGTTCGTGGAGTTAAGGATTTGCTGCGGACAAGACGTCGAGAGTTTCTTTCTGCGCGTCGAAAGACGCCCAGACGACATGTTCATCTAGTTTCCGTTTCTTTTTTTTTCTTTACATCGCTACGAGAAGAAAATTCATCGCAAGCGGAACGAATGCGGAGTACGAAGACTGTTTTTAACTATCGAAGTCGCCCGAGTTTTTTAAAGAGATTGTTTTCGCGGTTGCTTTACATAAGCAAACATAATCGATGGTTGTAATTAGTTTCGCATTTAATATTTGTATTTTCGTAGTTATATTTAATACATATCCGAAATAAATTAAATAATTTAACATTCTGTTTTTCAATTTTGCATCGATATTATTTTCTACGATGATTTTTTTTAGTGTTTTAACACAAATTACAGTGAGAGTTGTTTATTCGCTGATAAAAAACAGTTGTTTCTTTAAGAATAAAATCACGCATATTTCTTTGGGAGAGCAGATCTATCTATTTTGCAAACCGATTGGGAAAATAATATAACATGTTATATATGAAATATAGTCTCACAACAAATAAGGACGTATGTTACCTAATTTCTCTTCAATAATATAATTTTTTAAATTTGTGTTTATAAATGTAACGTATAAAACTATTCACATCGTGATTTAAGCTATTAATCGTTAGCTATTTATCGCTACTTGCTTAATAGTAATTGAGAATTTGCGATATGAGTTTTGTGAAGAAGAGATATAATCTGCCAGAAGAAAAATATACTATTAAATAAATTGGTTAAATTGGTGTTCTGCAGAACACAGATTTCATGATATACTGGCCATTAATCATTCTTATATCTTTCTTATTTTCTTTCCTCGGTTCCCATTTCGAAGAGTGATGGCGCAATGCACGGTGAGTGATAGAAATCTCATAGCGTTTATTCTTTATTTTTTTTGTGCTCTCTCGTAATTCTCATTGTACAGATTTCTCTTCCAAGGCCTTTCTTACGAAAAATAGATCACTAGTTTACGTGTAAATCATGCTCTTTTGATACAAACGTGTTATTATTCTTGTTATTCCAAAAATTAAAAATTTTTTGTGGCGCTGCTAAACAAATTATGATTGGTCATAAATATTTATATTCTTATTGTAAATTGCATAAAAATTTACGCGTGACGCATATTTAGCCGCAAGTCAATGCGTTAATAAAGAAATTAGAACGACTAAATTAGAACTATCCGTCCAATTAGATAGTTGAACATTTTCTAATTGTTTGCAGCAAGATGACGAGTTCTCTTATCAATGCGGTTATCACATCACGAGAGGTTAATTACAAGATATATACGGCAATAATGCACTGATGTATATCGCGATAATGTATGCGCATCTCTCTGACACTAAGAATCTTCAGCATTTAACTGTAGTCCGTCCAGTTATCACGAGAAGAGATAAATTATTTCAAAACAATTTTATTACAAAGCTCCACGGAAAAAGAAAGCCCTTTGTCCCATATTTAATATGCGCAATTTAAGACGACAAAAAAAAAAGGAGAAATATTTACACGATATATACAATTTAATTTCAGACCAATTTTATTATAGAACGAAACGTGCTGTTCTCTATGACTCATATTTTATATGCGTACTGTAATAATAAAATTTTTTTAATATAAATGCATTATATAATACGAAGAAAAAAATAACCCTTCGTTTCCTGTTTTATACGCGCGATGCAACCAAACGAAAATAAATTTAAATGAATGATGACTGATTAACAAGTATAAATTAGTATCGAGAATCGTGCTCATAATCATCCTCCAAATAGATTTCTTCTCAACGAAGGTATGTTTCTTTTTATTTACGATTCATCCACGTAGACGAATCCTAAACCGATGCTTGTCCATCGAGTATTAAATGTTTCACGGGCTACGAGCGTCGACAGACCTCTCTCCGTAAACAATCGAGGTAACTCTGCGGCGGTTCTCCCAAGCCGAAAGAAACACACCGGCATAAATTCCGAGAGTTGATACTCGACTAAAGTGCTTCTTCGAAAAATAACTTCCAACCGCGACCGTTCTCGCGCACGAAAAGCGAAAATTTCGACGCGGCAAGGTGAAACAAAAATATCAATCGTTCGCACCGTAGCTGCACCAAGTAAAGATGAGCTTGACGTAAAACGAGCGCGAACGCCCAGTAAAAGATACACATGTTCTCAGGTTGGTCGCGAAACCACAATCCATCGCGACGTGCCGCGAATCGATACGTTTCTCGATCGAAGTACCGCTGCTGTAGGCCGTGCATATCGCGGCGGTTTTTATTTACGAATGTATTCCCTCAAAAGACGTGTAAAATGCAAGCGCGCAGGATGCTGGTTCGTCGCTGGATGTCGAGTCGTTTACAGACGCGCGAGTTTACGTGACAGTCGGAATATCGATCCCTCGCGAGCGAAATAGAAATTTTTCAGGGCGGCTCGCATTAAGAGAAACGACCGTCGACACTCGTTACATCGTCGTTGTAACGGCAACTAACTGCGCCCGCGACCGGCTTTCATTCCAATTGCGTGGACGCAATAAACGCTCTTTTAATTACACGCTACCCTCGTTTCGACTTCGATACCGAGATGAGCGCCGTTTCAATGCGGCAGTTTTGAGTCCGATCGAACGAAACAGCTTTTGAATCACTTTAATGCGAAAGTTTTGCGAACATTTATATAACTCAAGATCGTGTGTATGCTCGTAACACTGTCTGCGTTATTGTAAAATTCAATTTACACAACGGCAGTTCGTTGGATTCCTATAAAAATATGCGTCAAATGTGAGAGTTGACGTAAAAAATTTTAAGTAATTTATTTCAAAAAATGTATTTTGATGATAAAATAGATTTTATTGTTTATATGATAAAATAATTATTGTAATAGAAATGAGGCGCTAAAATTATACTTGTTATATGCAGCGTTGCGTAAGTATTACGTTATTGTGCCAACATTGCACAACAATACATCGCATTTACCTCTCTCTCTCTCTCTCTCTCTCTGATTCAGTAGTACCTGCAATTAAATTAACCTTAGAATCCCCTTAGAGTTTCCTTGAGAGGTAATATCGTTTCTAATGTTCGGAGATTGATCTTGCAAATGAGTTGATTAATACTATTCAATTTCTGTTCTGCTTACTAAAATAATTTTTGGAATAATTCTTGTCGACTGCAAAGCTCAATGGCTTCTCAAACGTTGATTGCGACACAATTCACTTTATCGCTGTTATTATTATACATATATCCGTTAAAATCCAATTAAGGCAGATTTAATTACAGAAAGCATATAGAGAGAGGTAAATAAAAGGCAAGTGTCTATAACAATATTGCGAGCGAGCGTAGCTTAATCGTCCGAGAAAGATGCCATGTCTCTGCCGTCAAACGTTAATGAAATTAACAACGCATAATTAAAATCGCTCGAGGTGAACGCTCCAGAATTTCGCATGGGAATATACGTGTCTAGAATATATATTCGCAAAATTATTTAAAATCGATACATATGCATGAGAGAGAGGGCAGGATTTATTAATTACCGGCAAGTCATTTAATTAAATCTGCGTATGATCGATTCGCATTAACCGCATTTTCCCGATGGAACGCAACGATGACGCATCAAATTTCAAACCGCGGCGATAATCTCGCGACAATCTATCTCGTCGACGATAAATTACAGGAACGCCGTTAATTTAAATTGCCACGTTATTTCGCTAATGAATTTGAAAAAAAAGCAGTTGAACTGAGAAGATTAAACGTTTGAGGTGTCAAGGAAATGATCTTAATTGGATAGAAGTCTGGATATACAATTATGTTTAGGAAACAATTGCTAGAACACTGTGGTCGGGATGCTGCAGTGCGAGAGTTGAATTCTGTACCTGAAGGAATGCAGAGAACGCACGTAGGAACTGCTGCTTTCGTACGGTCCGTGCAAATCCGGAGCAACGCGATTGCAACATTTTCGCAAATCTGTAAATCGACTCTCCAAAACGAAATACTTAATTTTTCGCATTGCAATAAAATATTAAAACAATAAACTTTTTGATTTTTATAGTATTTTCAGGAAAATATAATACGCTGTCAGGCGGAATTATATCTGTCGTTTTGTTTTTCATCATAATACCCGCATATGATTTATAATTTGGTTATTTTATTTATGTCGTTATTATATATAACTGTCAAAAAAAATGTTTTGAAGTTAAAAAGCTTCGGTAATATTTTTCTGCAAAATTTAATTATAATTGTACATATTATAAGATAGTGAAAAAAATAAATGTCTGAGCTCCTGTTAAGATTTTCTGTCTCTTCCGTTTAAATTGCTAAAGGTAAAAATGTATATTATTAAAATATATGTATTTTTTCTTCGTGTGATAACCGCGATAAATTAAGATCATTTTCATGTTAAATGTCTCAAAGCAGTCGTATTTACGGGAGAAGTGCGTGAAGCCAATCGGATGAGCATGCAATCGGTTGAGCACTTTACGCTTTCGCTTGAGCAACTAAGGATAATCGATAGCAATTTCCTGTATTCTACGACGCGAGTGACAAATACATACGCAGATCTAGCCGCACGATGACATCGAGGATCTGGTCGAGGGACATGCGGCTTATCATCTACGTACACTCGGACGTTACCTGTGTATATAATACAGACGCTTCTCTGCACGCCGGCGACACGCGCGTTCTAATCCAGATTAATCCGAACTACTAGTGTGTGCCTTTGAACACTATCGCGCGAAGGATACTCGGGTATAAATTAACGCGGTTACATCGACGTGTATCTGCGGATACGTCCAAGTCTAGACGAGCCATATTCAATTTTTAAAGGAATTAATGGTTAATCGAGAGAGTAATACGAATTATTTAATTACAGAATATGCTATCGCATTATCAGTGTTAATTTCGTTCTAAATACAGCGCCAACACATACTTATAATTTACAATAATACACAAAAAATTATTTTAATATAAGAGAGGGAGAGAGAGAGGAGACAACACATCGTTCAAAGATTTCTTTAAAATAAATGGACGATATATTTCTATTAGACGTGATTTAGTGAATCGGGAATTAACTCAATTAAGTAAAATCGGCAATGAATTCAACCAAAGCGTTTAGCGAACAATTGACGTGACAATACGTAGTAATTGAGATGTGCGTTTCCATGAAGCTTGACATCCATACGTGGTGAGAATACGTAAACATTCATTCTGGATGAACTGCCGTGTTTCAAATAGACAGTTGAACACTCGCTTGATAGCACATGAGCTTATGCTTAATTACATTCTATTCGGCTATATAGTTTCCGAGGCGGAAACTCGCAAGCTTCTCGGAGGACGACTACGCGAAATCGATTTTAGGTACATAAAGTCATATTCAGGCCTTGCCTTGAATTCTAAATTTCGAGATTGATACTGTTGCCGTGAACTAAAGATGCTAAATGGAGTATACCCGGTCTTTCGAAGATAACGAATCACGCCGAGGAAAGTAAACTTCGCAAATTTCTATAGCTTTATATGGACTAACTGAAGTTCGACGAAGCGGAATTCAAGTAATATATGCGTGAAACAACATTTGGCAACTTACTTGTTGTTTTTGTAGCGCAGCCACATCCCCGCAAACAGGTCCCAAGCCGGTGAGCTCGGTGTCTTTCCTTATCACCCATTCAATGAGTTCGCGCAACGATAGCAGCAAAGCATTCCAGTGTTCCGTGTTGCTTTCCAAACGATTTCTGCACAGAAAAAAATATACGCGTTCTATTTAACTAATATTCTATATCAAATGCTAAGGTATTTACACTCACATATTTTAAATATCTCCTTCTATTCCCTGTATATTTATTTTAAACATAATAATAAATACCAATACGCGCACACAAGAGGTGCTGTTAGGTATCGATACAGTTAACATCAAGATATCGAGTTTACAAATATCAAAATTGGTTTTCTTTTTAAATAACGAGAGTATAATAAAGCATTAGTTACGTATCAAATTAATGCTTTAATGCGAATTTGTGTCAATCACGTTGGACTTTTGTAATTGTAATCGAAATCAGACAAGAAGTCACGTCTCAAAATCGATGCCATAAACATATTAGTAATTATAATATTATTAATGTAAAAATATAAACTAAAGAAACGTCAAAAATAGATTCGTAGATGCTATCTTACATATCTATCTAAGAGATATTGCATCCCCTCGACATAAAGTACTGATGGACATTCATACCGTGATACGAGATTCAAATGATGATGCATAACAGTGGCGAGAAAAGTACGTAAAACGATTCATCATAAATGCAAGTAAGGAGAGTACGTATTTGTTGGGAACAGACAGGTAGTCCTTGTCGAGTAAGGAAAAGGGACTAGTAAGGCAGAGCGAAGAGGAAAGAATAAATGTAAATCCTTGATGTTACTGGCGCCAAGAGAAACATCAGACGATGAATGAGAAGAGAGGAACGATGATGTGAAAATAAAGTAGGGATGAAAAAATAGAAACGAATAGATACTTAAGATAAGCGGATCAAGATTAAAGTGATTGGACAGAGCGAGTGGAATGTAACATATCCTTCCATGATGGAAGAAGAGAAGAAGACGAGGAATTTTCCTCTCAGGAAAACGCAAATCGAAAAACAGAAATTTAAAAAAGTGCTAGAGAGCAGAAATGGAGTATGCTTGCGGGTAAAACGCGGTTTGGAGTAAAGCAGGTAAATACAGGAAACAAGAGAGTCCCGAGAAAATTAAAACGGACGAGCATTTTGAGCGACGATGCGACGAAGTAAACCGTGCGCGATCGAAAAGAAAAGCGACCGGAAAAAGGAAACCGATAGTAAAGCCGATCACGGCCAAGAAAGAAAACGATTTCAGGCAAATTGGAAAAATACGGAAAAAGCGGTGCAAACGGTGACGGAAGCTGGTGTACAAACCGGCTTCGAAAGGAGACGAGTAGGACAATAAGATAGAGAAGAGATGGCTCGAGTGAGAAAAATAAAAAATAGGGGCTCGAGACGACAAGATCAAGGGATGTGAATGAATAGAGGAACGATCCCTGATAAGTGCAAAAGGGAATAAGAGGATGCTTCGTCAGAATAAAGTTGGTTAAGATAAAGAAGGAGATTGAACATCGGAATAATTTCAGGTAAAAAACGCAAGAGCGTATAAAAATCAGATCAGGCAGATACCTTAATGGAGAAGATGAGAAGAAAAGTATGCAAATATATGGCGAAATTTGCAGCGGACAAAATTTCCGAGGGATACGACGGACGTGGAGTGCGGTAAGTCGACAAAAATGAATGAAGGATAAATATTGAAGGGAACGATAAGGTATAATGCCCACGTGTTTTGTTAATAATAAGTAAATACTGGACGAGAGTGCCAGAAGCATGAAATAAAATGAAAGACCGGTGGGAAATCACTGGAAGGCGTGGGAGCGCGAAAGGCTGAATATATATACGGAGGAAATGGTCTCAAGAAGAATGTGTATTCGTGATATGTACCGCTGGGAGAAAGAAACTGAGGCAAAAGGGGTTAGAGATGAAATGCAACGAATAAGACAAATATGGAGGATAAGTCAAAAGAGAAGAATTAGGAGACGATCTCGCGTAAGTATCCGAGATAATGTTCTCAAGGGTCCATGCACGTATAAATCACATCTTACAGTATAAGTAATATGACATAAACATAACACCGGGGTAAAAAATAACAGGGACATCGACGAACTCTCATTTCATTGTAATACTAAAATTTGAGGTTTGGATCGTTGTAACCTCTTTATTACACGCGACTCGATTTATTATGTGAATGTCATCGGACAAAAAAAAGTAATATTAATTATAAATATAACAAAGTTATAATTTTTCTTCTTTTTCTTAATAAATAAAAAAAAATTGTGAAAATATATTTAATTTCATAAAATCTCTATAAATGTATAGTAAAAATATAGAAATGTGTTTTATATAGAGAACGTAAAAGAAAAGGATAAGTAACATTCGCGATGTATTCTCTCTTATTTTATTTCCTGTTTGAGCTGTTGTCTATTATCTTGTTGGAACAACTTGTACGCGAATAAAATCCAAAGTGGTCCAAGAAATAAAGAAACGCCCTGCGTAGGGCGAATTAAAGCGGAAGACGGCGGCACGGCACGAGAACGTTATAAAGAGGTAGGAAACGCGAAAGAGAGGCCAGGAGGAGTCTCTGAATAGCGGGAGGGAAATTCTCGGGCGAGGATAAAGACACCGTGGACACCGACTACCGGGAGAGCATCGTCGCCGGTCGCGGAGGTTCGCAGGAATAGACGAAAGGGGAAGATAAAGGTGCCGTAGAGGTTCACGGGCGAAAGGAGAGCAGGAAGGATGGCGGTTGGGATTTAGATTTATATTTCGCCATTGTTGCACCACCACCGGTGGCGGCATCCACTTACTAGGTCGCATCCAACAATTCCCGCCGTCTCTAACCTTTCTCCTCTCGGAGGTCCCGGCATCGTCGGTTCTCGTATCGCAAAGAAACAGCCTCGCGTCCGAATATATTGCGGTTATTGTAACGTCGATGAGAGCTTCGCGGAATTCCGCGTACTTTTGCGATTTGAGCGCGCGTACAGGCGCACTGTACGTGTCTGTACACAGGCACACACTCACGTCGAATGGTATTGCACTACTCCCAGGGAGATAAGGGCGTAAGGATATTTCGCGCGATGGATGGCGGTACGGGGTTACCGAAAGAAATCGTCCTCATCGCTCCGACGGAGAGAATCGCGGGAATAAACTTCTCTTACTCTGAGTAGCGGACTGATGTTTGGTCGGGAAATTTATCCGCACGACGCAGTCGCGAGAAGAAAATTAATTTGCGGAATAGTGGCTTATGTTTTTCGAAGATGTTGGATTTTTGTATTCGGACTTAATAGAGCAGATCTATCTATCTCCATATAATAAATTAGTTTGTTAGAATTGCAACTTAAACTAAAATTAGGAATTAAATAAAATATTTTAATAAAAATATTAATATTAAAGGCTTATCCACCATCTCGCAATCGCTCACGGCGCTGTAACTTCTTCTAATGACAACTAACTGACAGTAGCGTACTTGTATATGACGAGTATATGTTTACATGAGATCTCTCTGTGGATAGAAGATGGGAAGAGCTTCAACTTTGATTTTTTTTTCTTAACAAAATAATACGAAGCATTTTATTGCGAATAAAATTTTAAACGAGTTTAATATAGAAAATTGTTAAGATTATGATAAGTAATATTTAGAGAGAGAGAGAGAGAGAGAGAGAGAGAGAGAGAGAGAGAGAGAGAGAGAGAGAGAGAGAGAGAGAGAGAGAGAGAGAGAAATAGTAGATACAAAATTTTATATATATTAAATTTATTTGAACACTATTTCATCTTTTAAGTTTTATATGCATTTTTTATCTTAATAATACTTTTCACATAGAAAAAAATTAACTTTTTATTTCATCACACATCATCCTTGTCAAGTCTCTTATTATTACATCGCGTCTGAAAATTATTAATTTTGATTAATCATTGCTCGTATATAGACACCGGCAATTTATCGTCATGTAATGGAGAAAAAACGAGGCTCGTGTGATTAATAGGATATACGTCGGATCTATGTCAGTAATGGAATCTTACGGTCACGAAAGCGAATTTGGCGGAAACATTTATTTTTCGCTCGTCGTCCGGCTGCTAGAAACAGGGGAGCTTCTACTCGCGGAAAGAGATATACTTTTCGTTCGTGCGATCGCATTTCAATCGAATGTTCAGTAAGTGGTGCTACTGTCGTCCTGTTCGCGAAAGAACGTTGCCCTGCAAGCGAGCGATCTTTACCACGTGCCAGACTGACGTAAAAAAATCAGCGAGAAATTTTCTGGGCGGCTATAAAAATCTGCCGAAGAAACATCACGTACCTCGCATTCACTCAATAAAGTCCCTTTGTAGCCTCAAGTAAATAAATCATGAACAACGCCCTAGCACTAAGATTTTATTGATAAAGTTACTCGTGACGACAATACGATTGTTTGCCGAGTAATAAAAGTCGTTTAAGCACGATAGTTACTTTCTGAATACGACTACGTACGACTCGACGAGAAGTGAATGTTTTCATTCTCGTAAAGGATGACAATAAAAAACGGATAATCCAATCTGTAAAAATATGATTAATCACTCTCATCTTACTAAATTTTACTATAAAACTTCAAATTTAATAATTATAATTTTTATATTAATTTATAATAATTTTTATATTAATTTATAATTTTTAATAAAAAAATTTTTATCAATCAAAAAAATAATATTTTAATTACAAATTATACCTTTAATCTTCAAAATTAATATTCTTATTTTATATACTATTTTTATTTATCATATTAAAAATGATATATTTTCTAATTTATATAATAATAATTTAATATAATAATACAAAATTTTCTTTTAAAATATATAAACTTATGAATAAAGAATTACTTTTTCTAAATTTTTTAATCATAATGACACTATAATTTCAGTTATATTTATTTTATTTACAAATATTATATACTTACACCCAATTATCATTATCTTATTAATTTATAGATTAATAATTTATTTAAATTTCATCTATATAAAGATCAATTATTTATATTCATATATATTCATATTCAATTATATTATTTCTTAATTATAATTAGAGGTTTTTTTATTATAATTATTTTTCTTTATTTTTCAAGTTTAATTTTAAATGAACAAATTATTTTTAAATTCATTTTTATATATGGAATAAATTATATGGAATAAAAAGTCATATATTTCATATATGGAAAACGCGTACTCAAAGATTAATCAATTTTAATATAATTATAAATGAATATAAAATATTTATGAAGTATTTTTAACGAAACTTTTTCTTCCTCGTGGAAAAACCGTAATAATATAATCTTTGCCAAAAAAGATATAATAATAACGAAATTCTATAATAATAGGAAATCAATATTGCAACAGAGAGAGAGATATTATAACGGTGTTGTGCTTTTTTTCGTTTGCACAATGAGAGACGTGTATGTACAATAGTGTGTCTGCCGAAGTTTGCGGAAAACTTGATTGCGCGAATGCGAGAGCGCAATATACATATAATTCGAGTTCGTCGCCATTTACGTAAACTTGAAAAAGGAATAAAATACACATACGAAATTGAATCGCAAGCGTTGCGAGACATAAAACGCCGGCAAAACTTCTGATTACGCGAGATCGCCCAATTTAGCGTACACAGCCAGAGATTAAGGATAATTAAAACAGTGAGACGCACAATTCGACGAACAAAGCGCACACGTCGGGGAAATGTAGAAACGCTGCAACCATGTCATTGATAGAGGATTTGAGATAAGTCGGAGTTACAAAACGTTTTCGACGGCAATGTCGGAATTCCGAAAGGCGATTTTAAACCATCCACGTTGTCGAACGCGTTTAGAAAACGTCTGAACACGCGCGGAAATCATTAGGGAGGCGTTTCGAGCTTTACGTCGGATTTGGCCATAAACGTGGATTATTTAACGAAATGACTCGACGTAAATCCGGAGCAATTCGTTACTGAAAAAGGATTTAAAACGAAAATAAAGCACGCATGTAAACGGAATGTTTGAAAAAATTACTTTCCTGCGAGTTGTGATAGAGTCTTTATACAGATGATATACTGATTGCAAAATGGAACTAAACTAAAACGTTGAGCATGAGATAATTTATGAGAAAATATTGTTGTACATATATGAAAATGTTATATTTTACTGCCGAAATCACTGAAATTTATTGAGAGATAGACTTTCATGAATACTGGTAGTCTCTATGGAAATCTGCAATACGATTTCAGCTGTATTTTGCATTTATGTAACAGAAAACAGTAAGTTTCTGCGAAACGTCTTAAGGTATATGAATTTATGAATGTAAACTAATATATATTTCACATGTGACAACCCATTTGATAAAATGATGTAACGTTTATGTTGCTGAATAAAAATTATTCAGATTTACGAGAGTTTACTTTTACTCGATCGCAGCATATTGTTGAATCTTCAGAATTGCGTGAATTTTTTGTACAATAATATTCTAAATTCCAAGTTTATAGTTCAAGAAAATTTTGTCAGTTTCCATTGTGAGTGGCAACTCTACAGACATTATTATTTAAGAATAATCTATTACTTGGCCGTTTCTATTATAAATCAGAAAGGTGAGTTTAAATCAAATTTTGCGATTAGTACATTTGCAATTAGTACAAATCCATATATATGTTACTATATTATCAAGATAACATATAATTCTTGATATCTTTGTTCGCATGTGCTCGTTAGAATACAAAAATTTATGTATTATTAGCAAGTTTATTACATCTGTACGAACAGATTAATGTCTTGTATTAATAGATTTATGGTTATCCATACAGAATTAATATTTGTTTAAATGTAAATATAATTCCCGCTTTCTCATCGTCGGATATATAACTTTCGATGTACATATTATCAAAACGCGCCCTTGATTAATTATAGATGCTTCAAAATATACGATGATTTCTATTCGCTCAATATATTGCCGCTTTTCCGTTCTATTCTAACAGAAGCGAGAAATGTATTAAATCCTGATAGTCAATGTGATTCCGTAGGGGGCTATCAAAATTCATTGCGGCCATCGATCTCTCGATAACATCGGCAACCCACCATGTGGTTCGCGTTGAATTAGTTGGCGTTATAAATAAACTTCGTCTCTAGACGAAATTACTATTGAAATTGCGGCGAATGCGAAATTTGTTCACAAATATTTTGCATAGTAATGTAGTATCAACGAAACATCTTACACGAGAGCAATATTAAATATATTACTAGTTAATCGATACAAATGCGCTAGATGTAATAATGGATATTGATGGATATCAATATCCATTATTACATCTCATTCATCATTGAGCAAATTCTTCTCATTGCCAAACTGCCGGTTAAATTAAACGCGCTGAATTATATTCGCGCTATTCGAAAATATATAATACGAGGTACGTATCAATCTATCAATGAAATAAATTGCATGTTTTGCTTAATTCAATCGATCGACTAATGTTATCAGTATATACATATAATGATTATTGGCTTCTCATCTTGTCCTTATTTAGGGAACCTCTGTCACTGTAAGAACGCAATCGTACGTAAACCACAAAATTGATCCATCGCAGAGCGCATTCGTTATCCACGACACGTAGCCCCTATAAAACGAGATGTTACCGGGCTTCAAACCCCTTATCCTTCCTTTACACGCCGATAAACATCTAACTCGCATTCCGAGGAGTGACGAGATTCCGACCGAATTTCGTGAAAATTCATTCGTGCTCGTCGCGCTATTTCATGATAGATTCTAGTTGTTATCGACTTGAGGCAAACCACATTACAGTAAACGCAGATATTCACTCGATAAAGCCCTTTGATCTATTGTGCCGATGCGGCTTGCCGTCGACGGCATTGGCATCAACGTTATCGGTCTCATCCTCGTGTTCGTCTTCGTCGTCGTCGTCGTCGTCGTCGTTGTCGTGCTAGTTAACGTAATAAAGCGGGCAAATGGAATTGCCACGAACGGGCAGAACGTTATAATTCAACTCGGGGGAACAATTTGCCGGTACAATCCCAATCTGAGTAAGGTCGACTTGCAGCACAAAACCGGCTCAAACTTCTACAATAAACAACAGCAACAACGTCGTCATTAGAGTCGCGCCACCCTCTCTCTCTCTCTCTCTCTCTCTGTGTTTTCGAAATACAACTTTACGGCTGCACTTGTCGCAGAATTGAACATCGACTTGATAGTGCAAAAGGACCAACGATTAAAATGTGTCCGTGTGTGTATATTCTTTGGTAATCGAAACGGAGATGTGGTGATTGATGATCAAATAAACTTCTTAAAACTTTTCAACGATGCTCTAAAAAAAAACATCTATCTAACAGCCTTAGAATAGATCGATAAAAAAGTATCATCTGTAAATGTGATAAATTATCTGAGGATTAAGACGAAATATCTTGATATCTTGATACCACTTCTTTTCGAATGATATACAAGATTTCTTTCGTCTCGGTCTATTATAAATCTCTCCGCAAGAATACATTTTAATAAATAACGAAAAAAATTTATTCGAAGAAAATTAATTGGACGTATAATAAATTATTGATGTGTATCCGATTTGTCAATGTTAATAAATGAAATATAATGAATGTAAAATACGATAGATATGATATGTCAGTTGTCGTTATTTACCCCGGAAAAGACTAATAGTCTCTAACAAGTTCCGAGAGCTGCTGTAGAACACTATCAAATTCACTACTGGATTATAGTTCCGTTAGAATCGGCCACTTGGTACGTATTTAGTAAGTTATGAACTCCGTTCGATAGCAATTCCGATAAACCTCTGGTTTACGTATGAGTTTACTATTGTTTCACAGTTGCCTGTGCTGGTACCACGTATTATTTCACGTACCGTTACAGATCCATTATGTATGAGATGGAAAACGTAACCTTTGTCATGCTCTGCATATTTTTCAATATTTTAGCGAACAAATACTATTCTTTTGAAAGATCAAAGATATTTGTCCGAGGACAAATCGACGATCAAAAGAAAAGATAGTATTGTCCAACTCACGCTGCAACTGCTTACAGTTTCCGAACGCAACAGACAAAATTGCATCACATATCGTAATCCATTGACGTAATCCATTGACGTAATCCATTAACGTAATAATCTGCGAATCATCGCAGATATGCAAAACCGATGGAATTAATGTATTTGACTGAATCTTGCCGACGATCGATATGATATGCGCGCGCGCGAAATTGCAGTCGTGGAGAGCGTGATACAAACTTTTCGCTCGTAAAGCGAGTTTAGCAGTAACGTTGCGAACGTTTGTACAAATAATAATAACGCGTATTTTGTCGCAATCCTATGAGTTGTAACCTCCGCACGCGTAGTATCACAATCGACCACACGGTTGAAATATTTTTGCTGATGTTTTTCATATTTACATATCCATCCCTCGCGCACGATTTTATCAGAATATGATATGCGACGATTTTGGTACACGCATTCGGTAAAACTGTGACATTTCGGGAGATACGTTTTAAAATATAAGAGAAATATCTGCATATCACGCATTATAAAGTTAACGGTAAATTTTGTTTATTCGTAAAAGTTTATCTCTATTTCACAAAAGAGTATTTATTCTGTAAACTTCAATATTTAAAAAACTGAATTATTTAATATTAACAAATTTTATTTCGGCTACTTCTAAAAGAAAGGATAAAATTAATTATTATATTCCCAGTAACACACATACACATACACATCTTATCATGCTACAAATCTTCCGAATTACGCTAATTGAAAAGTTATCCACTCTTCTCAGACTTCAGTATCGGTTTCTAATGAGAACCAAAACTTCTGCGGACCTTTATAATGAACCTGCCGAACGCGAGGCATCATTAGCGCGGAAATGTTTGGATTAATATCGCGCCTTTAAGAGCATTTTCTGATTATGTACCGTCCGTAGATATCGATTAAAGGACGGTCGAAAGAGGCATGTGATTAATCCATTTTGCGGATTTGCGCGGCAGCGGATCGGAGCTGTTTGAATCGGTTTGTGGCATTTCCTAATGAGAACGCAAATACCGGAGCAAGAGAGAGAGAGAGAGAGAGAGAGAGAAATTACCCGTTGAACAGGCCCGATGCCCGCAGTTAGGTCGCAGATTCCACGGATACGTTGGAGAGGTTTCGAGTTTTTTTTTCTCGTCGACGGTGATCGAGCGATAATGCATTAACAACGTGCTTGTGATTTCCGATCATGTCTGATCGATACATGCGAAATCAACGCAGAGGCGAACTGGCCGCAGAGCCAGCCATGGTCGTTTGTAATTTCCAAATTATAGCGATATTAGTTGGAATATGTGCCTAACATCAAAGGCAAATAATATCGATCAAGGGTGAGCGATATAAACGACGATCGAGAGAGAACGCGTATTAAACGTACATTATCGTAACTTTATTCCTCTCCTACGACTGATTATTCAAAAATCTCTTAATTCTCGTTGCCTCACACAATGATCTAATCCACATAGTTATCATAGGTGAGATTGTGCTGTGCAAAGCATACCTCTCAGTTGGTATTCATAGCGGTATACGTTCGCTTTTGATCACGTTTCCGGCTTGAAAACCGCAGCAAAACTAACCACGATTGAATATCTGATTTTCCATGTAAACGGCGAATCAAACTGAAAAGGCGGAACCACGCGCTTTATTTCGGAGAATTCTCTGCATAGATTACCAGGTCCGTTCTTTTTCATTATGAAAAAGGACGGACCGCGAATTAGATGGATAATCAGATGACGATCCAGAAGAAAGAGATATCAGTGCGTCTCTCTGTAGCAGATGAGGGGACTTTTTTGTTCTTTCATTTTACAAATCCTGCTTTGAGCGGGTCCACGAGCGTCTGGCAAGATATCAGAAATTTCCTCCTTTCGCCGCTCTTCTCCTCGTCGTTTCCTCACCGGTACAAGCTCTGACGTCAGTCACCCAATCTCGTTTCTTTCTTAAACCACGGCCATTGTCAACCTCGATCGTCGGCACAATACCCGGCCGGTGCGCGGGTCAGATGTTGCGTCCCGATGCATCCTTAGCAAAGGGTCTTCGTTGCTGGAGGAGTCTTCAGCCAGCCGGAAATTAAAAATTTTGAGCCGGTCGGGTTGCCGAGTCACCAGGGACGCGCTTCGTTCACGCTCGATGAACACGAGCGCCTTCCCGTCCATCTCTCGACGAGCATACAGAGACCCCCAGCCAGAGGGATCGTTCATCGATCCCTGCCTCTGCCCATCGAATTCCGTTCTCCCGTGGAATCGTCCGCGATTTGTATCCGTGGCATGATAGCTCGATGCCGGCGGTTACGCGCGCGCGCGCTTCCGGCCAATTTCCTCTCGCGGGACCCGGACACACCGAAGCGGGGACAAGGGCGAAAAAGGTAAAACGGTGCGCTTTAACGGATACCTGTGTCGCACATTTGCGAGAACGTTACAAATTGAGCTCGCGCTCGTGTGAAAGAAAGTGAAAAATGAACGATCGCGCGAGAAATAGATCTGAAACGGAGGAAAACAAAATACAATACACAAACGGGCGGCGAACGATAGCATCCGAAGCTATACAAAATGTGCGTTCTTGATATTTGAAAATTGTGGTTATGCGCATAAAAATTAATAATTTGTTAAAGAGAAAAGAACTAATTTTTGGAACACTTCTTCTTTATCAGTTTAATTATTCGCGATATTTTTAACTTACCGCACAATTCAAAATATTATAAATTAATAGATTATGTTATTAAAACAGTTATTTTTTTAATATTTCGTGAATATAAATAATATATAAATAATATGATTTCTACAGACTTGAGATCACATAAAATGAATGTGTTATTCACATGAATAATTAATGATAATTAATATACATATAATAGATAATTAATATGACTTAATTTAATGCGAATTACGATTTTTCAACAGGACGAAACATCTCATTCGAATAAACAACGCACGTACGTAAAAATTTGCAGCAAATGCTATCTGGATGCTTTCGTCGATTTTTCGAAATGGGCTGAAAAAGCTTTCCGACGATAATCCAAATACACTAACATCTCCGCGAGCAACGTGCCATTTTCGCGATTTGTAAAACGGGTTAAACGCGTACTTTGCTCAGCTTTTAAATCGAGATTAACGAAGAAAATCCTGCGTCCGATCGATTATCCTCATAAATGAAATCCTACGCTCATATCGTCCGCCAGTACCTGCGGCGCATACGCAGGATTTAAAGTCAATAAGTAAACGTTTGTGTCGCATCTGGCGCGAAGAGGATGTAATGCCTGGTAATAAGAGCGCTCCCCGAATACCAACAGGGTTCGTACACATTTTTTACTGCCCTATATATAAGCTAAACGTAAGCACTTTAACATACTTTAACGGATACGTGTTAATTCTCTTTGCTCTCATAATATCCGAGTAAATTTGTGATAGTGATTAAGAGTTGAACATTTTTCAACTTAAAAAACAATTAATAAATAAAAAATTAATAAAAAAATTAAATAATACATATAATTTTATAAATATAATTTTCATATTACGAATTATATACATTGCGATAAATGCACATAACATTGTTGGATCGATAGATTAAAATGTAGCATGTGTAAATATCTCTTTTTAGATGCATTAATAAAACAAGTAAAAATTATTTTACGCTCATGAGAACGGAATTACGACTGACGAGTATACGAAGTATTTTTTATAATATCGAATACATACGCGAAATATCTCATACGCATATTAACATGAGATGACAAAAAAAAAATTTTAAAGAGGTCCAAATATTGGATTAGCCTAACGATAAATAGATTCTCCAAACGATCGTTTGGAGAAAACAGTTTCCCTGGATAAACTGATCTCGGGTTATTTGCATAGCGGTATCGAATAAAGCTCGCTGCATCTAGCGCTTCGTACCACATGCGGTACCAGTGTGGTATCTTCTTGAGATTAGCATTAAGCTGCACCTTATCATACTTTAAGCTCGCATTATCGCTCTGCGCCGTGTTACACCAGTTGGGAATACGTTCCAGCGAGCCGACTGGAACCGGCAATAAGTTACAGCCGGCCGGAGAGAGAATGCCGGAAGGAAGTCTCGGACGATGCGCGACAGATTTGTCGACGTCGTTGTCGTTGTCGTCGACATAATGTCACGCTCGCGAACGCTTTTGAATTTCGGAAACGCCATGCATGGTGGAGATGCATTTCTACGATATAGATTCGAGAATAATAGGATTCACCATGTCGCGGGTAGTAGATGCGGATTAGTAGATTGGTTAATTTTTATCCTTACTAAACGAAGCGAGCAGCTACGTTCTTAATTCTTTCGTATACAGCTATGCAATTATTTGCATAGGACTACAGGACTCTTTTATATATCTCTAGTGTGTAATTATATGTATACTATATACTTTTAAATATACTTTTTTTAAAAAACAACGAGAGATTATATTATATAATTATGTTGAGTAGCCACCATATATACAGGATAAATCTATAGGAATTGAGAAAACCTACAACTTCTTTTTTAAATGCAAATAGAGAAAAATGATAGAAAAATTTTGCATAGCTTAATAAGTTCTACCTATACAGTTCCTAAAAGCACTTTAATCTTTTAAAAGTACAATTCTATTGATTCAGTGTCATTTCATCCGTATTTATTACGTTATGTCACATACGTTATCGTGACAGAACTTTTCAACACCATCGCTATTCCAATCGCAAGGAGTAAGTGCCGTTCCTCCCTTCGCTTATTATCGACAACAACTTTCCATCTTTATGAATGGTTCGCTTTTCCGTCTCGCGTTCTCGCGTTCTAGTCACGAAGGCATTGCCTCGAGTTTTGTGGGAAATCGGCGAACCGATTCCGCTTTCTCTCTCTTTCTCTCTCCGCTCCTTCGCATTCGTCCGCTTCTTCATGCCCGTTGAACGTCTCCAACAAATTTCCTGCTACGGTCGTTCGTTTCGATATCGAGCGCCGTCGTTCTCACGTCTTCCCGACCACACGTGCGATATCACGTAAAAATAACTTTCGATTTGCTACTATCGAGAGAGAGAAAAAGAGAGGGTGAGAGGGAGAGAGACAGACTCAAGCGAACAAGAACGAGCAAACTGTACGTGACAGACTCTATACTCTGCTCGTCGTGTTTCGTTCGAAATGAGCGTCGATGCGCGGGGGAGTCAGCTGATAAGACTCAACGGCGATTCATCACTCCGCGATTATCTGGCTGTCAGTTCCGGTTCGGTGATGGATCAAACGTCGTGTTCCGCGTTGCCGTGTGTCACGGTGAATGTTTTTGCCGTCGCGACTTATCCGCCCGCGAGAACGGCTGCAGATATACAGCGTTCAGCCGCGCGATCTAGCTTGAAATTATTATCCCGAGAGATAAAGTTCTCTTCGTCAATTATGCTTGTGGGGAAAACGTCACTAATCAAATCGAAAATTATCTTTTGCTAATAATCTATTGCTCGCAAGAGCACTTATGGAATTAAGATCATCGAACTTTGAAATGAAAGGCTCTAATATTAAATATCTAAATAAGGAAGAGCGGACTAATTAAGAACCGAGCACGATAAGTAAATGATGCGCGTATTATTTTTTTTTATATTTATATATATAACTTATTTATTTCGTACGTTTCGGTCCCAGTTTCGGATCATTTTCAGATAATAAGTTACATATATAAATAAAAAAAAAATAATAATATGCGCACCATTTATCGCGTCCGGCTCTTAATTATCCCGCTTCTCCTTATTAAGATCATCGATTTTTCATCGTTATACTCTTCAAAGCCAATGACATAAGTTCGCTTAAGAATGTATATGTGTACTTTTCTCTGCTTATAGCCAAATACAATTGGCAAATATTTACATAATTGTTCCACGTCAAATTGGATGTATGATAAATCTTATAAACGAAGAAAGATTATATTTCTTTCTTTACTGATAAATTAGGATTGTTCCTTTTCCTGTCGGCGTTATTGGAGAGAAATTCGATATTTTAATTAGAAAAAAAATGCAAACTATTACGACGATCGTAAAGAGCTGCACAGTAAATAATCTGACGAAAATAATGATCACGCTGCGCTTACCACTGTGGTAAGTGCGCACAGACGTGTTTCTTGTAGCGGTTAGACAGAGCAGTCCATTTGAAACTTCATTGGCGTCTCCGGACCATCCTCAAAGTCGATATCTTCGATTGTGCACAAGGATAGTGAATGTGCATCGCTGCATTTCTCGACGCTTTGGCGCGCGCGCTACGCACACGTGAACGCACCGCTGCGCGCTATCTAAACGCGCCAGTAATACGCGTGCCTGTTTGAGCAGCCGAGACACTCATAATTATTCCTCC
Organism: Lasius fuliginosus; assembly: GCA_949152495.1. Taxonomy (NCBI): domain Eukaryota; kingdom Metazoa; phylum Arthropoda; class Insecta; order Hymenoptera; family Formicidae; genus Lasius; species Lasius fuliginosus. Next base: position 9,617,056 of record OX424451.1, read on the forward strand.
CGATTCATGTCTACCTGTTAACGACAGGTTTGGACCTCGCTTTGCGCCACGTCAAGTTTTAGACTTCACAGCGTCTTCACTCCGTCTCTTGCCCTCTTGTGTGCACCGGTGCACCGCCTTGTGAAGGTCTAGCTTTTGGAGAACGCGCGCGACTTCATTTGCAAACACGGCGAGCGTGTCCTCATCTGCCTTTCGGATTTTTCGCGTCGACACATCGACGCTTCGAAGCGCGATGGAATATTAATTCGTTTCGATCGAGCGCGGACGACACGTTTATGCCTCGCAGCCACTCGAATCCTTTTTCATTTCACCGTGTTTTCCATCGAACTGTTGAATCTCGCGTCAGCTGGCCAGTAAATAAATTCGCAATTCCGTTGCCCCCGTGGAAAAATTCGGAAAAAAATATTAATTGGCAGTCGCACTATTTATCATTGTAGAGTTATAAACAAGTCGAGTGTGCATCAAAATTCAGTGTTTCAAGAATTTTAAAATTTAGCGCGTAAAAAATTTCCGCGGAACACACACGCATTTCTCCAAACACAAATACATCAATGAAGATATATCAGTATATAGTAGCACCACCGCTGCTAATCGCCGGTATAATTTCGCGCGGCGTAATTTTTTTTAGCTGAAATCCGTACATGCGTCAATTTTTTTCGAGATAACGCGCAATTTTTTTTGATTCGCCACAAACAATAGGTCATTCGGGATAAACCGCGCCAACAATTGTTACACAAGTTCGCGCGATTCGAACTGTGCAGGGCGATGGACGCGACGGTGTGTGTCGGTCATCGCCTACAAATACTCGCGCAATTCGTGAACCTTTATTTGTCGTCCGGATGCCAGTAGTGCGCGCCGGGAAAGTACCGCCGGATGTTGGACAAGTCCGAAAAGTCCGCGTATCCGACTGCCGGATGCTGTCGCCGTCGTCGGCCGCGTACGTGTCGAGGTAACTAATTACTCCTCTTGGTATTGATTTTACGGCCGTTGCCGGTATCTTGTGAAAACAAAAAATATCGTTCGTGCGCGGATGTAACGACGGCGAAAAGTCGGCTGAACCGGACTTTTATCGTCGTTAATCTACGTCGAGAGTAGTGCGACTACGATGGCTGCATCGATCACGAAATCCACTTAACGTGCATTTTGATAAGTCATCGCGATGTTTACTTCGGGCTGGACATTTCCGCAAAGAGCATATTCTTGTTACACGTAGAGTGTCTCATAACCATAGATTTTAATAAACTTGACGTAGAGAGAGAATTAGCAAGAATTTCAAAAGATACTACCGAGTTCCGCATTTTTCAAATTATTTAATATTATATGTTTCAAATGACAAAAAAATCAAGTTCTTTTAAACTTTAAATTGCATCTAAAATATAGTCCGTTTGAAAGTGATTAAAGGCTAGATTTAATTCCTCATCCACGTTTAACTCGTGCAATATCTATTCAATTTTCAATGTTAGGTAATATTATAATTAAATAATATATATTCTCATTAAAGCGCAAATTCACAAGTTTGATGGAAAATTTGTGAAAGATTTATTACATTTACCGCATATCATATGGCGATGTTACGCGTTCGATGTACATATCTGTACGTCAGAGCTGAAGTGTATTAAATCCATTTTTGTCAGATATGCTTTTATTCGACCGATGTATTAAATATTTGAGGCTCTTTTAAATGCTACAGAATATTAAATCCTGTGTGTATAATATTGACAGTAATATTGAAATAATAAATATAATATAATAGTATAATAATATAATGTAATATTGAATAGTATTATAATATTAGTCAGAATTCCACATTGATGAATTATGTTGTGGCATATTATTGCACATTCTTATTACATTTTGCGGGAAATTGCTCGAATATAATGTTATAATAAGATCTACTTAATTTTTAAATTCTTCCTCCTGTAAGATTTCGATTTTGGTACTTAATACACTTTAGTTCTGAGGCACAGATATAAGCAAATATGCGGCGGGGCAATTTCTCCATGATTAATCCTCAATTCGTAAGAAGCGAAACTACTGTCACGCACACTCGCCACAAGAGTTGGGTTAATCCGAAAAATTTTCCCACAAATAACATTGGCCGTATTCCGACGACCTCGTTGAGCACAGTGCCAAAAGCGATCGTCCGTCGAATTATCGGCTTCAGCATTTGCGGCTTGATTGCGGGATAACCACTAAAGTGCTGCCAGGACGATTTGGAAAGATATATATATATATAAAGAGAGAAAGAGCGCGAGAATGAGATCGGCCGATAGATACAAATTGACAGACCAAGAAGGAATGGAGAGTTAGTATAGGTACTGATAAATATGGTCGGCGAACTTCTATCCATCTATACGTGCAAAACGCTCTCGTTGTTCGCATCCTGCACGAATATCTCTTCGGTAATTAAGCTCCCGGCCGTAATTCGGATTAATTAATGGAGACTGATTGCGCGGGATTGACCTCAATGCTGAGTTTATGCTGTCATACCTATTTTCTCTACTGACAGATGTTTTGACTTGCGATTAGATTAAAATAAATTTATACAAAAAACGCTTTTTAATGATGATTGTTTACAAATAAAGATTCTCAATATTTTTCGAGGTCATTAAAAATCAACGATAATTATCTTATCAACAATAACTTTAAGTATTATTTCTATGTGTGAACATTTATTTCTGAATAAAATAATTAGACAAGGTATCTCTCTCTCTTGATTTTTTAATATGTCAAAAAGATTGATAATATAAAAAAAAAAACAAAACTGATAGATAGATACAGTAATATTTCTTTCAGTAAGATAAACGATTTATTTGCACATACTGAAAATAGAGAAAAAGAGGTAAACGAATCTATTTAATAGAATTATTCTAAATCATCCGGTGATATGCTCAGAGCAATATATCAAACTCGATCCAAATACAATAATCTAGTTCGCGGGCAATTTCAATCCCGGTCAGATCTCTTAATAAAACTAACAATAAGTAAAATAAAGATATCCGCTTTAAGAAATCTCGTTCTTATCTATATCTGTTCCTTTGTTTATATTACGAGATAAAATTGAGATCTGTAAGATCTAACATAAAAAGTAAGCTGCTTCATCTGCGAGATATATCCACGATTCTTCGTTACTGTAATTTTATGAAATCCATGTATCGATGTTTTCTTTTATATTTTATAATTTATAGAAGTGAGCAAACTCTCTTCTCTCAAAAAATACAATAATCTTTTTAAAAAGATACAATTGCAATCTCTCTCTCTCTCTCTCTCTCTCTCTCTCTCTCTCTCTCTCTCTCTCTCTCTCTCTCTCTCTCAACATTTAACATTTTTAAAAATTATTCTTTCTTCACATAAACAGTGTGTGTGTGTGTGCGCGCGTGCGCAGAGAATCAGATTAAAATAATATTAAACTTGAAATTAAAATAGAAGATTAAATAAAGCTAATAGCGTCACAAATTATTGTTTCCTTCGTTAGTCTGAGTTGTCAGAGATACATTTCGTCGCGGATACAGTGTCAATCACATAGATTAATAACGACGCAATCTAAAATTAAATAACAAATTTGTGTGATGACGAAATCAAATTAAATAGGCTAAATTCCGTGTAAATGACTGAAATTGTTCGCGAGGCGTGCGATATTACTGACAAATCGATAGAATTTTGCTCCACCGACAAACGTCATCAAACCATAGACTTTCTACCCAGAATTCAGATACCTTTCAATATATAATTCAGATACAACGCATCGTTGTCCGAGCAAAGTTTACGGCGGATCTCAGAGTCGATGGACCCAGAATTAACACACTGCTATAAAGTTTCTACGGGGAATCCGATTACGTCCGACTATGGTAAAGTCCTCGGAAATGCATTTGCCGCGAAAGTTTTCAAAAAAAAAAAGAAAAAAACGCGTTAATCGATCGATCGGTCGTATGGTCGAGATTTTGAGCGGTTTTGCACATTTACGCCTTTTGTGATAAGGACCGTATCGTCTAATCAATGCTCATCGCTCGATCATTATTAATGGTCGATCGATTCTGCACCGTAAATATTAAAATTGTAATTATACGTGCATAATTATGTATATGTATCCGTCTGGGTATTACAAATAAGAATACTAAATTGAATAATTAATATGAATAAGAATGACATGTGATGTATCGGATATACACGAAATATTTAATTAACTGCAAATAATTAATGGATAATGAAAAATCTAAAGTGAGCGTTAAGAATTCTATTCCGAATATATATATTCTCATAAATGCATTAAATATTAAATATCTAGTATACGTGACATAATTATTTTTTTTCACACATCTATCATCTTTATGATAGATTGCAATTTTATCAAAATAGATGTAAGATTTGTTTGAATATATCAATACGCTTCAAAGTCCCGAATCTATGTAGGTATAAATGTTATCTCTCTTTTCTTCGAGAAAAAGCAAAATTTTCCTCATTCTTGCAGATAAATTTTAGAAGGATTTCAGCGTAAGCTCTTCATCGCGATCGAGAGAAGGGCTTACGCTCGACATTTTCTTTCAATGCTCAACAATGTCCCGGTTTGGATGAGCAGAACATGAAACGAGCAAAATAAAAATAACACATGTTAAGTTATATAACTTCGCTATCACATCAATACACTGGGATGTGGTTTTCGCGAAAGTTCGATGTACTTTCTAGGAGTCCACGGTTGCATAGTCGAACAGTCGAAGAGAAGTTTACGCTACGTTTGAGGCTAAATTGGATCACGAATTCTCCAAGTTTCCACCGGAAAATCCTGTGAGGATTTCCTATGAACCGAGCGCAAACTGAACAAACTCGCGAACAAAAACGGGATTTAAGTTTTGTAGTATGTACAATTGCTTTCCAATACACATAAATTAATTATTTCGGCATTATTAAAACGCGCAAGAGAATAATAACTTATTATAATACAGATTACTTAATGTTTTCATTCCTTTCCACACATATCTTTTAATTCGAATGAACAAACCAATTTGCAATAATAAAATTTGTAGAAGCTCGCGATCTTTCTTTTCACGCGCGATTATTTCTATGTTTTGCACAGTATACATTATAATAATGCATAACTGCAACGCCGTCAAAGTAGAATGGCATGCCGAGAATGCGGAAGCTCATAGTTAACCCACTATTCACCCTCTCCTCTAACCTATCCTGCAGAAGAATCTCCGAAATTGTTCGCATGTCAAAAGCTGAAACTCTCCCCACTGTTATGGCACGGTTCGCGATTTTATACAATGCGTATATATTTTTTCTATTTCTCCCTCTCTTTTTTGAAGAATTATTGAGGTGCGAGATTGTACATGTGCGAGAGAATCACGAATTTTTGCGCTTTGGCGCTGTGAATGCGTCGTGCGCTTCGAAGTTATTCTTTCAACGAAAAAGCCAGTCCGCTCCTCCGGGTTGGCCTTTTTCAACACGTTGATTTACGACGCCATTTCGTACGCGAAAAGTGTCTTTCGCGATAGTACGAGCGAGAATATCACTGTTATGAATATCATTGTGCGCCTTACATATTCCACAGCAGCATTTTAGGTTTCTGCTTATAATTTTTAATTCTATATTGATAAACGACGTTAATAACCGCGAGAGATATGAATTCTTGCACTTGCCTGATTGCCATGCTCTTTGCTTTCAGATGATGCCATCTCTGGTTCATTTCATCCAATCGACGTTGCAGCATAACGGCGTCATCTTGACTTGCTAATGAGCTCAGTAATTTTCTTCCGGTGCCGTTCAAAGAAGCATAAACGTCTCGGTGCGTCTCGATTTCCGACTGAAGATCCTGCAACAAGCAGGAGAAAACCTCCTTAGATCCTTAAGAACGAGATTGAAAGATCATGCGGTAAAGCGTTTATTATCTAAAAAAAAAACAATATATCAGACAGAGAAATATATCGAAGAATGATATTCATAAGCACATGTTTGTTTTCTGTTGCGTTATTCGAAAATATTATACATATTTCAATTAAATCTTTTATCAGCAATATAATTTCCACTAAAAATTTCTTATAAGATATAATTATTTGGATCACAGTAATAATTTGAACGTATTCCTGGAAATATAAGTTAAAACAGTACGAAATTTTTTTCAATTTTGGGGAACTTGGTTCTTTTTATGGAAATGAAGAGCATTCGCGCGACAGAAGGAGAATGCATTCGTGGTGTTTCGTCATCGCGATGACGTGAATTGCAGTCTGCGCGTGGATAGAAATAATTTATATACGAGTTTCCATGTACAACGGTGGTATACGAGTATGTCGGAGCGCCGACATGCAATGCATGCGCCAATGAAAATAAATCGGCGCCGATGCGGAGTGAATTAAGAAATATTCGCTGGCGTCACGGCAAGAACAAGGATTTGTTTTTCTCTCTTTAAAACAGCTGTTGTATACTTCGCAATTACAAACCCAGTCTTACTTTATTCTATATTTCTCATCAATATAAAATTAAACAAAAGGTTTCATTATCGACAATTTTAAGAGAATCCGAAAGTTCTCTCCATATCAAAATAAAATTTATTAAAATATCAATAAATTTAGAATTGCAAATAATTACATGATTTATTTTTAAAATTGACAATTTCTCAAAATATAATTTGAACTGACGCAACTAATTCCTAATTGATAGTCACAATCGATTTGTTAGTAAAATTATTATTATAAAATGTAATTAAATATTTAAAACTTAATTGATAGTATTAATATATTATTTTAACATTAACATATTGTATGTAGATTATTCCATATTAATATACACGAACAAATATTATTATTATAAATATGCATTCTATGTTCATAGTATACATAGATAATAAAAAGAGAAGTAAAAAAATGATTTATTAATAATATAAGAGAATTTTCAATTTCCATAAATATGTTATATTAATATGATAAAAAATAAATACCGATAATATTTATTTTTTATCATATTAATATAACATATTTATGGAAATTGAAAATTCTCTTATATTATTAATAAATCATTTTTTTACTTCTCTTTTTATTATCTATGTATACTATGAACATAGAATGCATATTTATAATAATAATATTTGTTCGTGTATATTAATATGGAATAATCTACGGTAAATATACCGATGGAGGGACTCAGTCCCGATGACCTTGACCTTGACAATATATGTCAAGGTCAAGGTCATCGGGACTGAGTCCCTCCATCGGTATATTTACCATATTATCGAAAGTACATATATCTCACTGACACTCGTCTAATCCGGTGTGACAAAACATTTGAAACTAAAAAATGTTCTCCGGAGGAGTAACATAACGATAGCAACGACACTATGAAATCCGTGAAATATCTCTCGTTTCCGTTCGCCGCGGCGTTGTCTTAATCTGAAACCGTCTGCCTGTCAACGACGGTGGTATACTCCCTTTTCAAATCTCCCTTTCCTCCCAACCCTCTTCAATTTTTGACACGCACGAATTGAAGGCTGCAATCTCGAGAACGATTCCAGCCGGGACTCGATTCCCATCTGGGTCGACGATCGACGGGTCAGAGCGAGATATTTTTCAGCTGCAGTTTCTGCGCGAATTGACACTGGTGACACCCGGTGTGCATCGCGGAGACACGCGTAATGAAAAAAAGAAGAAAGGCAGCAAAAGCGGATGGAAGAAAAGAGGGAGAGACGAGAAAAAGGAAGTAAATATATCGACGCGGATACCGCTGCGCCGGTGAACCGACTCCGGAAAATTGGGCACATCTATCAAACTGGAACCTATCCGACGACGAGCGAACTGTAACGTTTGTCGAGCGTTTGAATCGCTAACGTTTAATTGAAGCTCTTGGTGACAGCTTGCGCGGAAGCTAATTTCGTTTATACCTTGACAGGTACGTGAAGCTCTACTTCACACTTCAGTCCTCGAAATTTGCGGATTATAAATTATTACATCGAGCATGATAAACAGTCACGGCTAACTACAAATATTACGATGTCGGAAAATATTTTTCATAATTCTATATAGTCATGCTGTTCATCTTAAACATGGTCGCGATAATTGAACAACATGAATAAGAATGAGGATGTAGAAGTATACAAACACAGAATATAAATTAATTAATCACTAATCTCTTAATGTATGTATGTGCATATAGCTATATGAAGTGTCTAATATTAGATATTATAAAAGAAATTCACATTTCTACGGTTGTAAAAAATTAATGTTAACCAGAATTTATAATTATGTATATCCCTTTTGCTAGAATTATTACCACAAATTTTTGCTTTTTAGTCAGTTGAATGAATCATATTACATATTATTTAATAGAAATGAACTATTTATACTACTTATATAATTGTAAAATAATAATCGCGTAAATAAAATAATCCTACGAATAGATTCATAAATTTTCGCGATGCAATTTTATTAAGGGGAAAAAAGCGTTTAAATACCGAGTATTCTTAAAAGCGGTTAAGATCCGTTTCGTTGCACTTGTCAGTTAACAACAGCTTCGCGACATTGTATCGATGTCGTTGCGATGTCTTCAAGAACGCATCCACGATGTCGATTCGATTTTTTACGCTAATGGAAGTTTTCCTAAGATGCCATTGTGGCGAGCTAGGTATTAAAATGTTCAGCGATGCTTTAGGGAGATGGCTCGGAAAAAAGCGAAGTACAAAACGTTTTTGCATTACCTGTCGCAGCTCCTAAGTTCTTATCGCGGTTCACCGTGCAATTACGCAAATGCGCCTTACTGGATGTGACGTCACAGTGTATGGTAGTCAGTAATACAGAATATATACAATATATATAGTCGGTATATATGTACAGAATAAGTGTTCTAAAAGGCTTATTACTTTTATGGATTTTTTAACAAGCTGATTTAGCTTCTGACGAAAAATTTGGTTACAGACTCTTTTTGATATAATAATAATAATTTCTTCAAATTTAATATCAAATATCCTCTATTAATTAAATTTTAAATTATAAAATACTTATTTAATTAACATGTTTTCTTACCCCTAAAAGTTTACAAAACTTCTTAAGTTTTTAGTAGTTAGAATAATAATTAGAAAATTTTATGAAATTTTAATTAAAAAAGAATCGATTTCTCGTGAATTCGTCAGAGAATCTACGAAGAATCTACGAGAATCTACTGAAAAGAAATATATATAAGATAAATAAAAATTATTATCCATCTTCTTAACTTTAAAAGGCATATAAATAAAGATGTATAAATAGATGATTAAATTAAACAAATAATAACATAAAAATAAGAGGACAAAATTATAATAATAAACCTTTCTTAAGTATGAATCGTACATAAAAAAAATTATATAAATCCTGGTCTTAGTCCAAATCCTCTTCTTAACTCTTTCTCTCTAATTAAGTACGAAGAAATTAAAATTTATTTTAAAATACTTTACATATCTTCCACATCAATAGAGAAAAATATTACCGCTTCCGTTGAACTATTTTCTACGGACGATTTCAACAGCGATTCGCTCACATATTATGCATTTTGTCATTTCACGATTTACAATGCGATATGTATGTCTGATGATGAAATTAGCCAGCGACGTCACTAATGACACGCAACCGACGCGACGATAGCACGACTTCGCTTTTCGCTTTATCGACAATTTAATTCATTCGCTCATTCGATCTTTGCATGTCATTCATTTAACGTCGATCGGCAATTATTTTAATTTTGCGATCGACTGATACTCGCTTTATATAAAAAGGCGAACGTAACACCCGCTTTTGGAGGAAGTAATACAAGGAATACTAATTAACTAATTAACCCACGATAGTATAATCTTCCTAACGGACGGCATAATATATAGCTTATCTTTTAATTAGCAAATGAAATATTTCTGCTATTAACTCAGCCATGCGCTGAATAAAATCCAACGGAAGATATCCATTTTATTTAATGTTTGAGTTATACTTCTCGATGTGTCATTGTTTCAATCGAACAGAAGTTAAAAAACCAAAAGTTATAACCATCTCATCATTTTCGCGTTAAATGTTATTCGCGAATGTCTAACTGGAACCTAATAATCATCTAAATTTACGCTTAATATTCCCGATCACGTAAATGCGGTAATTAAATCAATTTCAGGACCTGTCGTGAAATATCTAAATTTAATTGGAACCGTGAAACTAAAGGGTTAATCCCTAATTCAATTCTCCACAAGGACAGATGCAATATGATACTATGTTCCATTAAGGACGGATAATGCAATGATTTAACGTTATAATGAATACGAGTAGAAATAAATTGCCAAAGTATAACAATGTTTTGTATCAATAATCCGATATCTGTAATCAAATATATTTATGTCAAAAGAGAGAAATGAGCGATCGCATTTTAAATGATATAAAACTTTATTATTAATTCCATTTTTATACGTACTGAAACATTGCTGTAAATCAATAATTTCAAATTTTTTATGTAAAAAGAAATCAGATTCAAATTCAAGTTTGCAAACATTCCAGGAAAAATCATATTATTGTTTCCGCGCACAAGCACTCGATATTACGTTAATCAATCTATTATATAAGTATTACTGTAATAATTAATATATCGCAAGTTAATGTTCATTGGTGTATCATATATTGTTACATGCAATATCTGATATGTATACTTGATATTACACATAAACTAGTAATTGTTAATTATCATATCAGCATTTTGCGATAAAATCGTGATTTGCGTTTTAAATCGTGATTTTAAAATAATATTAAATGCTTTTTATATTTGTCATGATTGTTTGTGTGCGAGTGTTATAATGAGCAATGTGAATAATATAGTAATAATTTTGCAGGAAAAAATCGCAAAATCAGTTTTGTAAAAAGTGCAGTAAAATTTCTTTTTTATCGTGACTCATCTGGTAATTAGCAATATCCATATCGGAAAATGACTCGAGCCCGAAACGCGCGATATCAATTTTTTCGAGAGATTTTTCTTTCCAGCAGCAAAATCGACAAAGCGCATATTAAACGGACAATCCCGATAATAATATCGGTTTAAAATTTCTGATCACTAGAGTTATATCGAATTATGAAAACATATGATTTTTTTCCCTCGCGAGTTAAAATACCTAAAGTTATAATATCTACTAGTTTTTGTTTCGTAATATATATTACTATTAATATTTGATATAATAAATCTGTAAAATATATAGACAATTCTTTCTTTGATTCTTGCTCGTTATAAATGATTGTACAATATGAAATTCGCATCGATTCATTTCAATCGAAAGTATATCCAAAAATAAAGAGATCAGCGTTGTGTGCCTCTGATTAAAATATCATCCTGACATTTCATCGATCGCGAGTTATTAAGCAGTCCTGAGGATCTGTCAAACTAAACTACGAACTAATTCGCAATTCTTATCTGCTCAAGCAGTTATTGGATCGTATCGACCGTGAAAGCCTCGGTCACGGGTGGGTTCGTGGAGGGCGAAGGGTACATACCGCCCAGGAATCGGAAGGACGAGCATAATTCAAGAGGTTTCGGCTACCGCGCCGCTCAGAATTCCGTGTGACGTATTTAATGGGGAATTGGCGGCAGCAGCAGGAGCGACAGGGGCCTTAATCAATGTTTGGTACTTACGCGGAAGGTGCCGGTGACGCGTGCGCGTCACCAACGGGGACTTCTAATGAGGAATTACTAATTAGCCTCAGAATGACGAGATTTCGCGAGTAACACTGGCTCACTGTACGAATGACCGTGTCGTTCGTTTAGCGGAGAAAAGAGCGATGATTTATTCGTATTAAGGATATGACTAGACAAAAGTCCTGGTAATGAGAGTCGGTCTTTTATCTTTTTCATAGAATGGAAAAGCTAAAAAAAAATCAGGCTCCTATCTGCTCTTGTATTTATCTCTAAAATGATTGATTTCGAACATCCATAGCTGCAAATTGATTTAAATTGCAATTGCACTTAAAACTAAAACGAAAATTTTTTAAATTAAAATTTAAGTTTACTAATAAAATCAATTATAAAGCGTATAAATTTATTCTTTTTACATAAATTTATATATATTCATTCATTATTATATATTTAAATTATAATAGTTTTTTTCCTTTTCCATTTTAATAATTGTATTAATAATTGTATTATAATTATTACATATATACTATTACAATTTTTGAAACAAATATATATATCTGTTATCTATGAAAAAGTTTTATAGCACGATTAAAGCACTTGTACTAACCATGATATATTAAAATAGAAGATTTTATTTATACACATATATTTCCATATCTTTTATTTATTTATACACATTTATTTTCATATCTATTAGTATATCTATTAATATCGTCTATATTTTTCATTTCTCATCCATATCTTGTATCGCGCAATATCAATTCGCTAAGCAAACGCTGAGAGTATTGTACAAATCTTTACCTGTTCGAAGAGATGCAACTCCGCCAGTAGAGTATAGGATATGTAGATATATCGTGCATCGTCGATTATTTTTCGGGCACGTATCCCCCGAGAGCGGTAACCCTGTAGGGTGGCACGCCCCCCGGGCCAGGTGCCCCCTCTGGGTGCACCCCCACGATAATCCACCGTAATTACGAATCCCAAAGTTCCCTCATCACCCCACTGTCACTCTTGGATAATTCGTCTTTCATCAACGTTCGACAATTCTCTTCTACCTCTTCACTTTCGATGTTCTGAGCAACGAACATCTCGATGCACCTCTAGTCATACCACCGCTATTTTCGCTCATCTCGATTCGCATAGTTCGAAAAAACATTTTCACTCGCGGCAATATTATTGAGATACTTCAAAGATTCACTAAAATCGTTCTGACAGCACAGCGTTAGCTGAATTCATTTATAATATCACTCATAAAGCGATTATGCTGGAATTATCGTTTAGGAGTAATTCATTCTTTTTTCATCTTTCTAATGTATTACGATGTATGTTCTACGATAATATTGTCGTTACAAAATAATAACTTCCTTTTATGATTTATTTAATGTATATGGATGCGGAAGAGTTTACAGATGGAGGAACATATGAAAAGATTATATCGTTAAAATGATGAAAAAAGAATAATTTTATACTAATTAATTAATATATATCTATCATTATTATAGTTGAGTATTTTAGCTTCTAAAGCTAAATAATATAGTTGAGTATTTTAACTTCTAAAGCTAAATAATAAAGTCTGAAATATTTCTGAAGATGTAATAATCATGCGTTGTAAATAAATTGATGCAACTTTAGTATTTTGTTATTAAATACTAATGTTTTTTGAGAATGTTATTTAAAATGTTAAGGTTTAATCGCTCTATAGAAATTGGAATACTTGCTAATGCGCGATGCAACTTCCCCCTCTATATATTTGTACATTATATAACAGGTATTATAGATTATTCTATCAACGCTAGTTTCGGGTCGCGTAAACTTTGACACCTCTGCGAGATATTTCCTTTGTGTTGCAACACGGGCGCAAATTAAATCTAATATGGTTATGTGAGGCAATAAATTTATGCAAAGCAGTTTAAATATCCGGTTAATATAATTCCATATAATTCATGGTCAGAACCGCAATAGAAGCTCTATGTGGTTTGAAGTAATTTATAATTTAGTAACTTCGTAATTAATTATTACTTTTCACAAAGACAACTATATTTGACACAAGCTCTATATTTTGTTGAAAAAACAACATATATTCATACATTATAATTAGAAAATTGTGAATTTACAGATACAATATTCATAAATAAAAGATCGTCTACATATTCAAAGCTCTAAAAAATCAAATATTTTAATTAATATAATTTTATAGATAATAATTTGTTGATACTATAATATCGTAAATATTTTAATAGAAGTTTCATCTCCGTTTTGGAATATCAATTTCGCGTGTTTGTATGCAGTACAAATTTATATGTTTACAATTAATTAAATTTCTTCTCTACAAAAGAAAAACATGAACAGAAACAAGTGGCACTCCGATATTTACATAAACATTACATTTTCTATTTCCTCCCCATCGTAGCGTATATAGAAACGCCTCGATCAGAAACTTTCGAGAAAGTTTCGCAAAGCTTCAATGAATTTTAAGAAAATGCAATTCCGATCAATACAATTTTAAAATCTCTCAAAACTGCCTGGATGAACAATTTTGTTTATATTTTATACGCATATTTGTCGTTATTTGATTATCGTTATTAAAAATACTAACAGATTTCTAGCGTTAAATGTAAAAAGTGTCATCGCACAAAAATGATAAATTTGTGAAATATACAAAGCGAGTAAAATAAAATTTATTTTAGTTAATTATTTACTTTAGTTAATTATATAGTAGGTACCTAAGTTTCAAATGTTTTAAAAATTAGCAAGCTGATATGTATAAAACTATATTGCTTCATTAATTTTTATAATATAAACAATATAGTTATAGCTCCAATAGAAGATTCATAGAAATTTCAGAATAATTCTGCGTTTACTACTGAAATCTGTTGCTAACTAAAAAAAATATTTTAACACGAGCATTTTATTTTTGCAATAAATCTGATAATACGCGAGAGAAGTTATCTAAATGTTCTCTTTGATTCAGTTTGGCGAATTGTGGATTTAAGTGCGGGATTCATGCATTGTAGAGCAAACAAAGGATAAAATATTAGGATACTCGTTTCTCCGAGAAAAATGGAAATACCTGGTATTTACTCTCGGGATATGAGCCGTTTTCAGACAGAACCATGAAATTGTACTCTTGGACAGAAATAAAAGAAGTATATCAGGAAATAGAAAATCTCCACTTCTTTGTAAATGCGATATATACGACGAGGCGGAATGAGGTATGCGAGTTTTCTTTAAAAAATAAAAAAAAAAAATAAAAACACTTTATACTCTTCTTAAAAAATTCTACAAATGAAACTTGTGAGAAAGATTTTCATTTTTATTTCTTTCATCTTCTCGCCAAATTCTCTAAATATGATATAATATAATGTAAATTTTTGACTATTTAAAAGACTATTTAAAAGAGTTGACAACACACACACACAAACACAACACACAAAGAAATTTTGCGAATTGTATCTTAATAAGGAATTTTATAATTCTGTTTTAATCAGAAGAAATATATATCAATTCAATATCAGTTCGCAAAATATTTGATAATATATTCGATACATTAACCAACAAGAAAGTATCAATAAAAATAGTATCAAATGGCATTATAGAAATACCAATTTAGCGAGAATCCTCTTACAGTACATCTTCTTGTAAGAAAAATCATTTCGAGTGCTTGCAATTGTATACGGTAGTTTGACCTCCATCTCGTTATTGAATCAACAACGTGTGTCCAGTTCTTGGCGACGTCGCGAGTGAAATGTGTCGCGAATTCTATCGGATTAGAAAGCACGCCATCGAGCACGATCGGATCTGATCGAAATAAAATATACAGCGCGAGAGAAAACGACGAATAATGAATAATGCATGCGGCGAACAGAGCTTGTGGTAAGTAACGAGGCGGATTTGTAAAGCAGTTCCGCGTCCAGCGACATCCTCCCTCGCGCATCCTCGATGAACCAAGAGTAATTTACTCGCTTCGTTTGGGTCGTGACGATAAAACGGAATTCCTGATATCCGGATCACAATCGCGGAATTAAAATAAATACCCGATCATGGTAGCGAATGCCCGACGTACCGTTTTCTATTGACACTTTCGATCCCGCGCCATTGCTCTCGTTGGGGAAAAAATTGTCCTTAATTTTATTCCATCTCGAGGAAAATCCGTTTCAAGTGCATGCCATTTAGAGACTCTTCAATCGCTGTCGCGTTTACTATTTCGAGATTAAGTACAAGTAATATTGCGGTGTCGATAACGATAACGATGCCAAAACAAAAACTTCGTAACTGCGCGTTTTCATGTAAATTAAGCGAGCCAGGTGAATCTAAATGTAAGAAGTTTGAAAATAGAATTCGAAGTAAAAGCATTAATAAATAACACTTCGATTAACTACCTCGTACAATTTATGGTATAGGAGGAGGTTCGTCGATTCATATTACTTGTAATACAAGCTATTCATATTATGCTTTGATAATTAAGAGAGATAAGAAAAACAAGAAATGAGAAACGAAAGAGATGTATTGCAGAATTATCTGTTTGCATTATACCTTTTATTACAGAAAGAAATGCAATTGTAAAGTATTATTCTCTCTCTCTCTTTCCCTCTCTCTCTCTTAGCGAACTGTTCAGAAGTCTCGCAGATTTGAAACGTCAAGTCACAAGTTTCAAGCTGATATATTTCTACATATTTTTTTCGATTTTAAATTAAGAGTACATTTTACTTCATCCTCAAATAAGCCTGAACTAGAAAGTCCTTTTAAGTAATCTAGAGAAATTTTCAGAGTCGTAAAAAAGTACGAAATTTTCATCTCAGATTAATAATAATCTTCTCAATGAAATGCAAAAGAACCATGAAACTCTGAAATGAGTTTAAAAGGAATTTCCAACTTTCCTTTATTAGAGTGAAATTTTTCGAAAGCATGAAAATCGAATCATAATTAAATTTCTTATTCATTTAAAAGCCAAAATTTTTGGAACATTTAAAACGAGCATATGAGATTTCCCATCCGTGAATACTTATCTCAAATGTTTTGAGAAGAGGAAGAATCTGAATTTTCTATATAAGTAAAAAATTGATCGATTGAAAAATTCAGAGAAATTCAGCCCTAAACATATAATGTAAATAACTAAACCTATATAATCATATGTGCATTTCTGAAAACTACTGGTCTAACTGATGTCACGGCGGAAGTCCGCGATTTACGCCGAGAACATCGCGTCTATGGTCTACATAATCCTCCTACCGAATTCAGGAAGCGCGTAATTTGCGGAGTGTCTTGGAAAGCTCCGTCGACGATAGCCTAGTCTCACTTATTTCGCCAATCACCCGACGGAGTGGCTCCGAGGATCTCGGTTAGCAAGAGAGATCCGGGGGCCGTAATGCCGGTAGTGATGGTAGCAGTATTTTAGCAGCAATAGTAGCTACCTACTGGCTGCTGCTGAAGGCTGATGGAGAAACGGATGTGCGAACCATCGTTGAGGTCGGTACCGGAACCGAGGGTAGGTAGGTGGCAGGAGAGAGCGGGAATGGCAGAGGGAGTTAAGCGGCTTGTGGACGATTAGAGAGCGCCGTAGCAGCCATCGTCACGGTCTGGCTTCATCCCCGTCGTCGATCAAAACTCGGCTACCTCGCGAAACAGTTAAATGCAAAATACTCGCCGCGCTGCTCGCCTCTTTTTCGTCCTCTCCGGATATCGTTAAATGCTTTCGACATGATGGCGAGACATCGCGCTAATGTAGACGCGTGGTTATCGATCGCAGTACTGCTGAAGATGTACGGTGTACAGGAGTGTCATAGGTGTTAACCACATTTTTCTTTAGATATGCATTCTGACGGATTTAAACCTCATCTATTTCTCAACATTTACTGTTGGAAGATGAATATCTGTCGTATCTTTCTCTCTCTCTCTTTCAAATAATAAATAATTTTATAATCAGAGCACAAATAAAATTTCTGCTAAATGTTAATTACATTTATATGTATGGAACATTACTTAATACGCGAGAACGATAATTATCTACAGAAAAGGGGGTAACACGTTGTTTTCTTTATATCAGATGACAGTTTTTGTAGGATACATATGTATTTACGAGTCACGATAAAATCTAGAATCAGGTAATCTTTGCACCATAGATGCGACCCTATTTGTCGCAATCGATTCTAAAATATCGCGCGAAATCACGATTGTCGCAGTCCATTTGCAGTAACGATAGAATCAAATATCATCAAGTCTGCCGGCCGATCGATTGTACCGAAGCTACGCTGTGAACGACAAGCCGGTCTTCTTTATGAAGTAGAATACTGACAATGAGTTTCCACCCTCGCGTAGCAAAGGCTATCTCGCGAAACTCGCCTAGTTGAAACACGATCACATCAAATATGAAACTTCCTTTTTGAGATGATGATGTTCAAATTCGTTGCTGAGGAACATTTCGAATTTTGCAGTCAATCTTTTTTAAAAAAGAGTCACGAAGAAGGATCTATTGTTGAGCAATATATGATCAAATACAATAGAGACTGATATGTTTCTTCAGTAAAATAACGTTTAGTAATATATTGAAATTTGATCTTAAATTTTTCATTTACATGCGCTTTAAGCTAATTTTTATGTCCAATTATAATAATAATTATTATTATTATAAATCATTACTAAAAAATGAATTATTAATTGTTGTTATTAAATTATCAAACTAATCTAATATTGTTCTAATATTGCGCGAAAATAATTTTACTTTGTGATAAAACAAGCTAAGAAATAGTTCGCGAGAAATGGCGAAAAGTGTGCGTGCACGAAGAATAATAATGACGA
Organism: Lasius fuliginosus; assembly: GCA_949152495.1. Classification (NCBI taxonomy): domain Eukaryota; kingdom Metazoa; phylum Arthropoda; class Insecta; order Hymenoptera; family Formicidae; genus Lasius; species Lasius fuliginosus. Next base: position 9,635,458 of record OX424451.1, read on the forward strand.
GAAATCTCTTTCTACGAGCATCGAACACTAGCTAGCTTCGAGGGATACTTTTTTATATAGCTTCTTATATGGAGTAGAAAAAAATCTATAAAAAAAGTAGTTTTACGATTTCCCAGGAGAATAAAAGTAATCGATCTAGTGCTCGTGATCGAGGAAATCTCGTAAAAGGATCGAAGTATCCATGTCAGTTTGTTAGTACTCTCTACTGTCATAAACGCACGGTAGTTTTATAAAAATTTACATGACCACAAAGATTATTTTCTAGACAATGTGAATGTTTTGCCCGAAATATTTTCGTAGCATGCGACCATGTCAATCTAATCGAATATTTTGACATTCGGTCCACTTTTGATCAAATTTTCATATATTCCAGAAGCAAGAAATATCTATATCTACATTATATGAAGAGAACTATATTTACATGACACAACTTGGTGAACTAAATAAAAAATGAACTGATATCTCCACGACTCGAAGTATCACTTATGCTCGAAAAGTTTACCATGGCATCGTGACAAATGATCGATTGCTTTCCGATACTCGCCGTATTATTCCGACATTACGCGCGTGTATTATCGAATTATTCATACTGGTGTTCACCATACATCTCTCTGCAGGTGGCAAGTGAGGGCTATTAACAAACATTTACGCTTTACAGATCGCGGCACACGAAACGAGCGCATCACATAGCAGTGGGAGAATAATTTACTGGAAACTCGGAAATTTTTGAGTGGCTGTAAATGACGGGCGAAATGCCGCTTCGTATGCTTCGCCGCTCGTAAGTGGCCGATTTTTCCTCTGCTCTTTTTTTCCCCACTTGGAGGGATCTTTTTGCTTCTAAAGATCCATTAGACTCCACGACAGTCGATGTCGTCGGCGACCTCCTAGTCTTTTTCTCTTCTCTTCATCTCTCCCCTTCCCCCCCGGTGTCTCTCTTTTTCTTTCTATATCTCTCTTTCCCTCCCATCGTAGTTTAGTGAGTACTGCTTGGATTTCGACTTTTACGATCGACGAACTGATTTTACGATTTCGCCAATTTCCCGAGCGCTTGGCGACGAAGCCGCAGTCATAAAACTAGCTTTTAGTTCGCGGCCGAAATGATATAATTGGATATTTAATATTTTTTAAGTTAATTCCAATAACTTTTTCATAATACTTAATTCGGTATATCTTAGCATTCCCTAATCTATTCTAATTGATTGCTCTTGTATAATGTAAAGAGACTTTTTTCTACAAACTACTTAATTTATCCCTCAAATTTTAAAATTATATAATTGGAAATATATATATTTTTTTAAAGTTTTATTAATAGAAAGTAATTAACTGATTGTAATACACTGACACGTTCTGACAGATTCCCATGCATGCTGGATATTGTTTTTCAATTCAATTTTATTTTGCCACTTTAAAAGATGATTTGTAAAACGATGACGAATTAAATTGCAATATCTGATTCAAAAGTTTGAACAGATTGTACAGATTTTATACGCGGAGCATATGTCACGTACTACTACTTCGCGCGAACATATGTGTTTACAGTCTTCCTCAGGAAGACCGTTCGACGATTTAACTACTCTTCGTCGCGAGTTTAACGGCGCTTGCGTTACTGCTTGCAACAGTAATAAAGCTTTGCATGGCTATTGAAATTTAAAATTGGCGACGATGAAACGTGCCGCCGATTGCATTAGGAATGCATAATCGTGAATGCGCCGTAAACGAGCTACGAAAACACAGTGCGGATCGATGTATGCATGTTGTTGAACACGGAATTGGGACATCCGCACATGCGGAGACTTGGGACATCACGTTTTCGAATGTCACTCTTCCGGATTACCAGCATGCCCGCGGATGCGTGCCGACGCGTGTACGCGTCCGATTTTACATCTCCCTGACGTACCGTATCCGAGCCTTTAAATCTCCACGAGTGGTAACGCATCGATTTAATACGCGAGAATATCACGAAACTATCGACTGTATAACGACGGATAGTTATCACGGGAAAATGAACGTGGAGAAAATGGCAAACAATTTCTCTCAATTGTTCTCCATCTAGTATTCTCGTCGCGTTAATACAACGGCGTTAATCTGTATCAAAAGAAAGCATTTCTGAAAATTTAATTTACGATAATGATAAAGTATAATCATAATTGTAACAAGATTATACCATTTTGAATTATAAATTTTTTATGAAATTGCAACGCATTTTTTCCTAACGACATCGTCACCTCCCAAAGTTATTGAAAGTATAAAATGATAATAAATTTCATTTACCTTCAATGTCGTCCTTTCGTTTGTGCTTAACGAGAAGTAGAAGCACGTTGTGCATTTCACAACGGCATCATAATGGGGCAAGAATAAGCGCAAAATAGAGAAATGTCTCCAGCAAAATTCTGCCCCAGAGAGAGAAAGAGCAAGAGAGAGAAGTTTTGAATCCTGACGATACGATTCAATCGATGTAATTAACGGATGAATTTCCGCGGCAGCAACCGCGCGTTGTTCTTGCTCCTCGTGAAATCGTCACGGTACGTCGATGTCATACATGACATCATGCACGGCGGGTGCATTCTCGATGAATTAACGCCCCATTGATGTTCCGCGGCAACGATTCGAACTCGGATCAACGATCGGAGATGCCCCTTGTTCGACGAGCTTCTACGGTACATCGCACGTGCAGCGGTGCACAGGACGCAGAGCACGGCTCGTCAAACGGCAAATGAATTTGGCCGAAGGTACATTTGTGCAAACTGCGATACATGTGCATTAAGTAGGCTAATGGAATCGCATCGCGCATTACCGCAGCCCAAGGACATCTATCAGCTTGTGTCGTCTGAAATGTTGCAGAAAGCTTGTGGCTCTTTGTAGAATGTTCCGACAGATCAAATGTCATCTGCTAATCGAATGTTACACGTGGGACTATGGTGGATTCGAGATACTATCTCTCCGAGATTCTCGTACTGTGAGGAATATCCTTTTAAAATTGATTGACACGTAATTCTTGTTTTCTTTTTTTTTTTTCAAATCCGGTGCAAATTATTTCTATAGATGACTCGTAATGCGTCGCCGAGATGCGACTCAGTTCCACTGCCATGGCAATCTAAAAGGTTATATTCCGTTAGATTATATTCCGAGACTCCATTTTCCGAAGACAAATGGTTTCGAGGCCTCGAAGGAGTCGTTCACCCTACGCGCCCCCGTTATTAAATCAACGACAGAAGACTCAACGACGCGTCTCTCAGCACAAATCGAGAAATAAGTTCATTAACTCGTTGACAAAGTCGCGATCGTGAAAAAGAAAGAGAAACTCCTGCGTAATTATCTAAAGGCGAAACAAAACGAAATATCGGGGTGAATCCCCTCAGCTGGCTCGCACATTCATGGCATCATAAAAGAAACTCTCTTTCTCTATCTCTCTTTCTCGGAGAGAGTGCGTCCAATAGAACGAGCCCGTATTTACTCGATTCGATCCTCGTGGAAATGATTTGCCGTGCAGGTTAATAGCTATCGAACTGTTTCAGCCGGGTAACTTGTAAATAAATGAGAATCTGTGCTGTAATAGGCCCTGATCGTATTACCGTGTACCGTTGCGCAGAATAAATAGTGCTTAAAATGCGCACGCTCTGCCAGGAACATCCAAAATTCAATTCGGTCTCCGGACTGGGATAAAAGCTGACAATATCTGGCCGTCGCGAGACTGTATGCGTACACGTGCGTACGATGCGTGTTTGCATGTGGCAATGCGCGTAGAGGTTGGTTGGTTTGCCGCACGCAACTACCGTGTGTGTCGCGTTCGCGGATGTACATAGATTCTGTGAATGCGCATCAAATATGCCTTTTCGCTTGCTATGTACCACCATCCTCTCCCAAATCCCGTCACCATATTCTCCCCGGAACCATTACGACTGACGGATCGATTGTTATTGAAAGTTAACGTGACCGACGAACTGTTTGCTAACTACGTTAATGGAATATATGGGACAACTCCCATCAGAATTAAAGAATAATTTAGCAACAGATTTTTTTATTATAAATTAAACTAATTTTTTTCATGCGAGCTCTAATTTTAAAAATATATATTTAATATTTAAAAATTATAAAAAATTAATTTTTTAAAAGGTAATTGTATAAATGTAAATAAAAAATGTATATATCTTAATTATTGATAAATTTTAATTGAAGTTTTTATCTTTTACAAGGCTATAATGTGAAATAAGATATTTAATATTTTAATAGAAATGTGTTATTAAGCCATTTCAGCTAATAATGTAATATGACAATCTATTGTGATATGACGATTTATATTCGTTGATCCTTGCACACATCGGAAACGATAAATCGTGCCGTTTACATAACGTAGTTTGTATGAGTTGATTTATGCGATGAGAAATATAGCAAACTTCTATCTCAGTGTTTAATCGCCTTCCTATCTAATCTCACACACGATCATTTAAATAAAATAAATAGTAAATATAAAATATTAAAATACGTTCTCTTATCATATTTATAATTCATAAAAAATAAATGTAATAAATGTTTGATGCCGTCTGAGGCGTTATCAATCGATTAAAATTTCAGAGATATACAGAGATATAAATTTATTTGTGCATGCTGGCACTTTAATTAAGGGGGAATAAGATGAGAAAAATAATTATTAATTTAGATATACATATAATGGTAAAACGTGGTACGATAGAAATGCACGTAGACCATAGTATCTCGATATGTCGACGATATTTATACATTTGCGGTGTGTTTTGATTTATTCAGCTCAATAACGAGATCGATGTAAAATAGATTTCGTTCGACAGAGATAAGCGGAATGTTCGTTGCATTTTATGCACAGAGTCGATCGGTGTGGAATTGGACCGCCAATTAGCGTCACTAAAGGGCTGTTCTGTAAATTATGGAATATACTGTATCACCAAAAGCACCAAATATTCTGGCATCTACGATATCACTGTGTTTCGGTGTTATACATTCTTCGTGAAATATAATTTCTTTCCATTAGAGAAGCCATCTGCTTATTGACAAACAGACTATAAGATTATAATTTAATTATAATATGATTTACAAGAAAAGAGAAGATATAACTTTTTTTTTTTTTAGGAAACGCGTCTGAAAAATAACTGTGATGTACATTTTTGTCTCATTAGTAAAGACATCGGGTAAAACTTTGAAGAACTGAATTTCCCCTTCAAAAAACTTGTGCAAACTTTTCGTCATTCTTTCTAAATATGTCGCAAAATTCGCCATTTGCTAGCAATGTTTCCATATTTCTTACTAAACTTGCTACCAGCGTCAACTTATTTCGGTACGTTGTCTTAACGCTGTTCATCTCAAACAAACTATCAAACAATAAATTGCGATTGATAACACAGACGACAAAAATCCCGCCCGGAGATTTCAAGAAAGCAAAAGAAAGACATTTTTTTCGATCCCCGAGTGTGTCTGAATGTACATCTATATGTTATCCGCTACCGATACTCGCTGTTTCCATCCGGGCGGATGAATCGTTTATACACCTTCTCGCATTTGAGAAAACGCCGCGAACCGCAATGTATACATAACCGGTAAACGATGTTGACGTACGCATGCACGCGCATATGCAATATACGTATTCATATGCGAAATCGGGAATGTGTTTGTTCCGGACAGTTCTACGGGGAGCGTCAGCATCGTCTTCGTCGTTGTCGTCGTCTACCGGACGCACCATAACCGGTAGCGAAACCGTTCATTTCTCAAGTATACCTTGTCTCTGTGTGTCTCTCTCTCTTTCTCTCTCTCTCTCTCTTTATGTCTCTTCTATCCTGCGGTGTAAGTAAACGCGCCATGAAGGTACACAGGAAGAGAAAGATGGACGTGTTCTGGTGAGACATGACCTGCAGGCATGAATATTTATCGCGGCCACTTAGCAACGCTACTTCTCGACGGCTTGAACTCGTAAGCACGACAAAGCTGAGATGCACGGGGTGCGACAGAAGTTGCGCACATTCTCTGGATAACGCGGCTATCGGACACCGCATATCCAGAAGAACGATGTTCGTGTAGTCAGTGTCAAGATACATGAATAGTGTTTGGATTAAAGGCACACATCAGCGGCGGCTTAAGATACGTAAACATTCCAGACTATTATTTAATTTCCGACAGCCTCAATCTAAAATACTAAAAGCTCAAAATCAATTAAAAATGTTAAGAAAAGAGAGGAAGAGAGAGCTTATAATAACATTATTTTTAATAATTAATAATTAATAATACTGCGGTTATATGAGAGAGAGAATTTTACCGGGAAACTGCTCGAATATTCTACAATAAAACAATCTTAAATTCACATCTCTCGATGCACTCGGTATATGCACTTTGTATGAAGAGTAAGATTGAAATACCTGCCCTACTATATATTCGTATGACTCTTTAGAATCCGTAATTAGCCCGAACGAGATAAACCATCAGGTCCATGAGAATACCCGCATGAGATTATGACAGACTCTTCGAAGGAGTTTCGAAGTTAGATCGTCCAACACGATTTTGGGACGGTTATTAAGGAACACACACCGTGGTCGCTTGTAGAACGACAGTGACGTTTATGTCCGTTTATGTTCATCTTCGACCCCGAATCTCGCAGATGAACAATATGAATATGAATCACGAAGTTGTCATTAACTCTGCGCAGTTAATTATGCTGTGAGAATAATATGTGTGTTTAGTGTGTTTAATAATATGAGAATAATACTTGTGTGTTTAGACTTGGAAATTGACTTAATTATGCACTGTATAAAGCAAACTTCTAGCATTTTAATGATATTTAAAGAACATGATATATGCAATATATACGAAATGTTAAGAGAGAAATCGACATATTATTTTCATAAGATATTACATAAATTAGAGAATTATTTCAAACAATATCGGATGCATTTTTTTACGAGAAAGTACCAGAAAAAAATCTGAGACATCTCTTTAGATATAACTATAACTATAAAACCGAATAAACACACATGTAACATAGCGTAAGTAACTTAGCTGATGTAAAGAAGCCACTGTCACATCGAATGTGATCGCTAGACATGAATCTATGCAGAACATGATATATATTATTAACATCAATTATGATATATAATATAATTATAGATACTGATTGCAGTTTAGCAATATACCACGGGTATAATTTAATTATATAATAGTATTGTGATTAATAGAATCACTATGCAATCATGGCTAAATCTGAATTTAATCGCGCGTTCATTGTTATTACAACATTTCTAAATCTTCAATATTTTGATATTCAATAAAGTTAGATAATCCGAAAAGAGAATCTACTGATCATAATTTTTCTGTTGGCAAGAAAATCATAAAGGAAGTGATACGACATCTCTTGTGTTATAGCACATTGTATAATATATCTCAATAAATTTATAAATACTATATACTTATAAATTTTATTCAAAACACATGTTTTCCTTTATGCATTATGTTAATTCCGCAATTCTGTTTCATCTTTTAGCCATTTTTTATGCACTCGAAAAAAACGACGAACACGGCATTATCTCAAATGTACCATCACAATAACGCGCATTCAAAGGATCGCAAAAGTCGCGAAAAATTTACATCATCGTGAAAAAATTTCTGTGTATACACAAAAGAGACATGACATGCGAACAGGTACATAAAATAGATAATGGGTATATAAAAATAGATGTCACTCTCGCTTCGTAATATCATAAAATCCGCCGTTGCGTCAATCACAATTCTTCATTGTCGTTCATTTACGCGTTCGCGAATGTTTTTTTTCGGCGGTTCTAATATATTGTATATAATCCACAGCCCTCGTATATCTCGCATTAAACATCTCGTATTAAACAAGATGTATGAACATATACATATAGATGACGTTTTGAGAGTAACGACGAACAAACTGTCCGCGTTGAAGGCGCTCTTCATGTCGCGGCGGATCGTTCATCATCGCGTCGTTTTCTTTCCGCGAATTCGCTCTGCGGGGCGCAATAAGCGTCCGAAACGCTTTGAAACCATTACAGCATTTTCGTACACAAGGTTGCCGTACACTTATTGTTAATTAATTACCGCCGCCTCATCGTCGAAGTCTCGCACACCCGCCGGATAAAAAATAGAAGCGCGCTCACTTACCCGACCCGGTAACAGGATTAACGGGGACGTCGGTCGATTCCGTTCTTGACTGGCTAAAAAGTACTTTAATTAACATGTAGCCACGCGTTCGAGAAGTAATTAAACTCGCGAAGGAGAATATCGCGACATCCGCGCTGTTAATAGAAATTAAATTACTCATGATCAATTATTCGCGCCGCTTTTTTTTCCTCCAAATGACGACGTTTATCGTTATTAGCGCGATCTTCTACTGAAATATCACACGCCGAACCGAGGCGGTTTAAAAATTATTTCTAGTAAAAAAAGACTACATTACATATTAGCTTTATAACAGTAACAATTGCATTTTACGAGTGTTTAGAATAACAGAGAATCACAATATTCTATATTCCGTACTACTGTATTTCGCCAATGACGTGGACATACAAGTAATCATTTTCGACCGTTTAATATATATAACGTACGAATTTCTTTAATCTAAACAAATTTTTACTCAACGCACACTGCTGCAAATTTTTAATTAATCTGTGAATCGCCGATGAGTGTCCACGTGCCTTATCTCCTCGCGGTGCAATTTGTAAAACGTGGCACGTAATCTTCTGGATAGCAACCGATATTTGGCTGGCACAGCACACGGCACAGTCGCGCAGAAAATAACTATCGTAGCCGATACCGTATTCCGTCGCGATCAAAGCATGAAAATGATTACATCGAACCGAGCTACGGCCGAAAATCAACACTGCGGATTTGATCCAATATTCGTTAATCGCTATGCAGAGAGCCTGGGTAAATAACATAAACTTTTAATTACTGCTGGACAATTCGCGAAAACCACTTGTCAATTATTTACAAAATAAAATCGTTACTGTAAATATATTTAAACTCGCGCGTAAAATCAAAATACCAAAAATTTTAATCCACCAAATATAAATACGTATCTTGCAAAATTATTTCGGGTGAGATATATTATCTTCATCTCTTTGCACAAATATTCATCTTGAATTGTTTTCCCTTAAACACCTAATGAGCAGACTAAATATAATTTAGCGATCGTCGACTTCGCAGTAAGTAGATATTACATTATAATTTTGAAATTTCTTGTCCGTCCTCCCGTCTTGGCCCGTTTAATAAAGTTATATTATTACGGGATAATTGCCCGGCAATGTAATGTCTTCGTTTTACACCTTTCACGATGTTATACGCTTCTAGCACTTTGCAAGTAAACGCGGAGGGGGATAGCCTATACCTTAATGCCCAGACGTTTCAATTAGCATCCATTTCGCGCTCGAGAAATCCTGATTTCGAGATCATCGCCATCGCGAGCTCGCTCAATTTAGCCAGCTGTCATCACCTAAATATTTCAAATCCACAGCGATCGATGAAACAATCGGCGGCGGACCAGAGTCGCGGACGTGCGAGAATGGGAATAAAACGAAAAGCGTCTGGAAGTACTTCAGAGAATTTTACGCGCAGAAAATCTATTCCATTGCACGGAAAAGAGGATCTCGTCTAGCTACTTTAAATCCGGGAACTATGACGGCAGGTAATGCAATTTTACATAAAAATTCTTTAAAGCTCGTAATGTGAAATTCACAAAAATTTTAAGTACGAGTAATATCCATAAGAGAGCAAAACAATAAACTAGATTTTCTTAAAATAATAATGTGTAACAAAATAAAATGTGAGTTAACGATTATTATATGTTTAATTAATATCACTTTCCATAAATATACTAATTGTATTAGTGCGATAAAAATATTCTATAAATTCCTTCTATTTTGTTTAAATCTTCTGTTTCTTTAGAATTGTCATTTTAAAATCTCAGAAATCATTCAACAGAGCCAATAAAAGTTAATCAATATAATACAATAAATCATGGCAAGAATTATGGCAACGTGAGTATCGGATGAGCAGCTGTGATTGGTTTTCTCGTATCAGTTAGGGCGATTTAGGGCAGTGAAGCTCTTTGAATCGCAACGTCGAGATTCATAAAATAATCATGTGACTTACATTTTTCCATGCACATATGTCGTCTATTTCTCCAGAAAATATACTCATATATTACGGATAATTTTTCTCATGGCATAGCTGTCGCCATATGACATTGATACTCGAGCTTGCCGTGCGATATAAATCGAAAAACTGTTGAAATAGTGAAAAACGCGAGCTCGGCATTATATATTCTCTTCCGTTACAAACGAGACGAGAGTTCCTGATGAAACTCTCACCTCGCTTTATTTCTTTCAAGAAAAACAGACAGCAGTTCTAGACAAGCTTGCAACTATTAAGTAGAGTCGCCGAACCGTTCATAAAAAACGTAATGCACGACTTTATGATTATATCATTAAGCGGAATGTAAGTTTTCAATCGAGCATAAAAATGTAACAAATCCAGAACACTGGAGTTTTGAATATATTATTATAATTAAAACTAGCGCGTTATCGTACGAAATAAACTGCATTTCGGTGAACTTTTCATATGAAATAAACCACAACAGATTATCATTGGCAATTTGCTACAATCGCTACAATTTGGTATAATTGCAATATAATAACGTAGTTTTTAAAGTAATAGCATCATAATTAGTTGTGCATTAATCCGCCTTTCTGATTAGCATCTGACTTCCGATCAGACAAGATAAGAGTTGGGCAAGATAAAAGATCGATAACGATGACAAAAGAGGTGCAAAGAGAAAAACTGATTTTTCAAAATATCAAATTCAACTGAAACATGATGAGAACGTTTAATCTATTAATGTGTAAAACTTGCGCAAAAAACTGAAAATTTAGTTTTAAAAAAATTACACAATTAAATGTCAATTTATAATAAAATCAAGAAGTCAAACGATATCACAGATTTAACAATATCAAATAGTGACATAATTCTCTCAAACACTTTTTTCGTCGATAAATATTCGCGTTGATTTATTAGCGTTGCATTTGTACTGAAACGCTTTTGCGTTAATGCGAAGCAAGCGTGTATGTGTGAACGCAAAATGTAGAATATTGTGATTCAATTTCCCCGGACATTATCCCGATTACAATTTTCGCATAATCTCTTTATTGCATTGTTATTGAAAACTAGGTCACTATGGTAATTTTCACTAACGACTGTGGAAATTAGTCGTGGATTGATTCTATCATATAATTAATAATTGCCATGCAGTTTAATATTGATATTCAATTATCGATCTTTTAAATTTAGATAAAATTATATTGTCCTATGTGCCTTCTTATTCAATGAAAAACAGAAAGAAAGAAAAGTTATATTAATTTTATAATTAAGATAATATCACTATAAAAATGTTTTCAATGCAACAACTTAATATTTAACCACGTTAATAGATTAACGCTTTGATTCTGTTCGGTTGGTCTTTTGCTTAAATAAATATCTTCAGTGCAGGTTACCGGATTATCAGGATCATTAAATTAGCATCGATAATATTATGTTCAATAATAATGCATCTCATATTCACGGGCGAACATTGTCACCGGCGAAGTCTATTGTCGTGAGCAATTACGGTCTCTCGATACACAATTGTAATCACACCGTTCCTAATGAGGATATCAATTCTGAGTGGACTCGCATCAAACAGATCAGACCTCGGGCAAGATCTTAATCTTTCGATTGTATGAATGATGTGAATTCAACGTTTCTCATGATTTGCATTAAGTATTTGCATCAATGAAATAACAATAAAAGACGACATAAAACATATAAATCTATATGAGTTGATATATGTATATTAATAATGCTCATCAACTATGCATATTTTATACAGGTGTTCGCGACGGAAATATTACAAAAGAAATCTAAGTATTTAAACGAATTAAAGAAACGAGAGAATTTCTGATATGAAAGAGGAACATCCAAAATTGAACAAATATTTAATATTCACTTAACACGGAATAATATATCATATCTGTATAAAACGTAATGTAATTCTCAAGAAATCACAATTTTAATTATTAAGATACATTTTATATGCTAACACACACAAACGACAAGCTTGCGCAAAAAGCTAATCGAAGTCCTTTCCTATCGCGCGATATGTATGTATGTCTACCCAATCACAATGATTTATGTGACCGACCTGCCGCAATTTCTCGACGCATAATTGCAATTGCAGCTTCCGTGGCGGCCGTATCAGCTCCGAGTGCAAACGGTCACATGCGTTTCGGGTGAGCAAGCCAAGTCCCTACGAGAGGATCTCAATCCCTATTAACAGCCGGCTCGGATAGACGAGCCGGAGGGAGGATTTGCCAGGGTCAGGAGGTGAAGTGGGTTGACGGGGGACGCAGGGTGCCAGAGCGGTAGTGATGGAAAGGGGCGGTGGTCGCATCCATTCCAGCACCGCAAATGATTACATTGCGGTCGTCCACTAACTGGCCAGCGACCCTCCGGCTGTCGTATCTGTCGATCAACAGAGAAATACCGAGCAGGGTGTTGATATCGGTGGTCGAAACCGGTCGACCTTGTCAACGGCCGTCGTCGCCACATGGTCGAATCATTTTTTCGACTTTTCGGTTACATTCGCGATTTTCTACAAGACACCGTTAGCAAAACTAGTATTGTGCCGTTTCTTGTTGCAAAAGAGACGATTGGTGAAGTTTCCTAAAGAAAAGTTTCCCAAAACTTTTTTCCATGTATATACAACACAATACAATATACGAAAAACTTTTGTAAAATTCTTGATGATATCGTTTTCTGAAAAGTCTTCCACGCGAGGACGAACATTTCCGAGAAAATCCAAGACAGTAAGAGATATTTAAATTTGACAACCGACGAATGTAACGCGACGAATAATGTTTTACAATTCTTTACAATATACAATATTTATTATATATTTAAGTATTATTTTTCAATACTTTTCGCAATTTGCAAATTATATATTAATGAACGCAAGTTGTGTAGCTTTTTAAGCTATATCTTGCGTTTATTAATATATATTTACAAATTCTCCCAAATTATCGGTGAGTTAAAGATGATCTTAATTTATTAAACTCGCGATTTTCTCTAAATATTATAATTAAATCTTTAACACTTTTTAAAACATTGTTAATTTAAAATCTCCTCTTTTCTAAAAAAGAGAAAAGTGTCCAATATTCAATGCTTTCGCCTGAAGTCTAAAATATTTTAATCAGCGTTTGCACATGACTCTCTCTCTTTGGTGAAATATTACGAATTCGCAGTCGCTGTGTGGAGTTGTCTTTAATAGCATGACTTTCGGCTTAATCGATCGGAAACTTAGTGAATTTCTGGATGAGGTCAGAACGCTCGCCAATTAGTCGTACTCTGAATAAAATCTTCTCAAGTACTGCTGTATAGATGCAGCTACAGTAAAATCTTGCTTGTTAAAGTTAAAATTCATCTTGACATCTTTAATGTATACATATACCCTGAGCAACTATTTAAATTATGTAAGTTGTACATAGCAAGGAGAAAGCAAACTTCTATAGTTAACGAAAATCGTATCTTCAATTCTTTTAGTGAGAAATATATGTAGTTATTCGTAAACTTACACAAGGGCTTGTTTTAGACTTATTGTGTATATATATCGTTATATCTGTTATATCAATCTAAAGTTGATACAAACTGTCCTTAGCTAGATTATTGAATTAGTAATTATCGGACAGTGTCCGCGATTATTAGAAGAACAATCACGTTTCTAAGAGCACAGAAGATTCTCATAAATAGAACGTATTAAAGTGTTCGATCCATAAATTATAAATTAAATTGGAATGCTCCAATTTCTCGTAACAAAAATAAACTAGAAGTTACATTAACTTAAATCAAATTACATTTATTCCAATGAAGAGTTACTTAGTTTAAAAATGTAAATTATTTTAAGAGCATATGTAGAGAAAAGAATAATATATATTTCATATAATATATTACTTCTTTATATAATCACAAAACAATTTATATATATACATATACTGTGTGTGTGTGTGTGTGTGTGTGTGTGTGTTGTGTATGCATGTATATAGAGCAGATATTTAAGATAATTTAAAATGTTATTATGAAACATTGATATAATTAATACTGCAAATTAATAATGTATAACATAACTTTATATTTAATTTTATCTATCTATTATGATCTACTTATAAAATAAATCATATATATGTATTTTGAGTAAATGACGTATCATATAAATTCACAAAACATTTCAACAGTTTTTATAACATATTATTCGAATATACGGATGCAAAATTCTTGCAAATACTTTCGGTTTGTCGAGCAATGGTGAAAAACTAGCTCCACGCCAAAAGGTTTAATCGAGGACACAAATAATGCATTAGGTAAATGGTACCTATGCATTTATGAGCTGCGTGCTTTTGAAGCACAATTTGATCACGCATCCTCGTGACTTTTGAAACTCTAATCTAAAACGAAACTTTAACAGAGACGAATAATAATGAAAGGGCACAGGCGAATGAGAAAGCGCACCATTTCATCAAAGTACTCGGGGAGAAGCTTTCTCGTGCCATTAATTTCATACTTTCCATGCACTATCGAAAGTGCTCGAGTCGAGTATGTAAGGTCAAGTAGAGAGACCGACGAATTTACATATTTCATTATTTAATAGCCCGTCCCGGTCATAATTTTCCTGCTGCACGTGTCGCATGCCAAGTTCACGATAAATTCGACGGCAATGGACAATTAAGACGACGGCAAATTAAGAGTAAAATTCTTGAATTAATTACTACGTTTTCAATTATAAACGTGTGATAAAATAGTATAGTGCTATACTTATAGTGCTCTTGCTTATAAAAAATAAAACACCTGCAATTTGCGGTAAATACGTAATTAACATTCAATATTCAATTACTAAGATTAATGAAAATTATCGAGCTTCTCATTAAGAAGCTTAATGCGGTACTTCGAACACCGCGAAATGCTCTCACAACTTTTCAATTTTTTAGTGAATGCTTCGTAAAAACAACGTAGTTATATAAAATTACTAATAATTATATATCTTTTTTTTTTATATAATACTCCTTTTTATATAATTTTCGTTAAATAATGATGTGCACGTTTTCGCTGGAATATCATCATCAATATAAAGTTTGGATTATGAAATGCGAGTGTTTTCTCTTAAACTTTGAATATTCAATTCCATATCCCTGGATACAGACGCATAAATCGTACGTTCGCCGCTGACGTCGCCGTTGCCGGATTTCTCATAAATTCCATCTTTTCGGTAGATCCGGCACAATATTCTACCCGACTGTACGTACTCGATAAAAATATCGAAAAATGTACTTCGACTAGGACGCGCGTAATCGCCATATTTCGTTATCGACATCGTAACGTACGGCGTACGAAGCCTGCGTTCTGCGGTTATTTCTAGAGAGATGTCGATCTCTCTCTCTCTCTCGAATGCTCGAGAATATCTCGTCTCTAGGTTCAATCTAACCGGAGAGCCCGTAGATCCACCAGGTAACGATTATCGCGTATTGTGGCTCATATCTTCATGCTTACTACACTTGCCACTGCGTTCAGAGCAAGCCTGCCTCGATGGTGGAAATTATTAACAACCTTCTCTCGTAGCCCAGGCAATCGCGATATAGATGACTCTATATCCACGATAGAAAGAGAAAGAGAGAGGGTATCGTTGTTCGAAAGGCCAATAGGCCGTCCGAAGAAATAGCTGGCGGGTGATGGATTGAACGTAAGAAGAGCGTTACTTGGGGAAGCGTGGAGTGATTGATCGTATAGCACGACCGGCTATTCATAAGCAGCTAGTTATTGCGGTTGGTACCAGGACTCGTAACCGACTCCTCTACATTGATACACGCCGGAAGGAAATCGACTGGAGGAACGTGAACAAGCGCTTGATTAAGCGAGAAGAAGGATGATACGCTTGTTGCGGGTTTGGGTGAAACAATTTCGCGAACTGAGTTCTACGAGGAAGAACGCGTCCTACTGCGAGGAAGATTGACTCAATTTCATCATAAAATTTTTTGTTAATTTCGAGACACATATATATCTTCTATAATCTTATTAGCAGAGATGTGGAAAAATCACAAACGATATTACGTCTAACCTTTCGCAATAATTTACTTATTGTTATAGCAAAATTTGTGGATATACACTTCTCTGATACAAATTTAAATAAGTATGATAGTTTAAATGTCAAACTCAAAGAATAAAAAAATACTAAAAAAAAATCAATTATATTAGCTTCATTTCAAAAGAAAATTTAGATTATAAAAAAGACATTTCAATGCGCTTAGAATAGTTAATCAAGCGATGCGCGTATCGGAAAAACCAATGAATAACGGCTAATTTTCTTAAATTACAAGTGTCACGGCGTTTTCGACGAAGGCAGATTAAAACGCGTCGCGTGACATTGCCCGATATAAATCAGTGGAACGCAGGTGCGATGCATCGATCAACCGAAATGACGGTGGTCCTATGAGGTGTGCTGCTGGCGGCTGCGATGGTAATCTGCGATTCGCCACGCAGACATTACAAAATGTATTTAACTACGCGGCCGCTTTTAGCCGCATTATGCATCCGATTACGTTTTTACAGTTATGACACAATCCACCGAATAAATGTAATTATATCTATACATCAAACAGTACAGAACACGCATGCGCGTTTATTATTTATATTAAATCAATGACAGATAATAGAATAAATTCTTCGTAAAAATTACATATTAAGCAATACATTCGTGGCGATTTAACTGAATTTTTTTAAGTATTCGACATAGTTTCCTAATAATAACGAGGTCATTAGCTATTACCGTATTTTTACTAATATATGGATTAAAAAAAGGAGCTTTATATCTAATTTACTAACGTGACATAACAACGTTTTATAGATTTATATAACTAAAATCTAAGATAAATTTAAATGAGGATATATAATCGAGGGTAGCGTGAATCGCGCTACGAATATACAACGTCGCGATACCATCGAACACGAAGCGAGTCCGATAAAATCAATGAAGCCAGTCGGTACGTATAATCGTAAAGTCATCGGCGGAAACGCGGTAGCTAATGACGCGAATCGTTTCACGAAGCCACTACGGGAGAAATATATGGCTGTTCATGTTTCGTTTCCTCCGTGCTTCTTGCCGCCATCGATTTGTGCTTCGGGACTGAAAAACGATAGGAAACCGCGAAATGGCGATATAGCGGACTATGCGGTGTAGCAAGAAAATTAAGAGTTTGCGCTTTCATGCCTTTTCGTGATTCGATATGATATGATACTTCTTAAACGACAGCCCAGTATTTTTGTCGGAATAATTTTGTGTGTGTGTGTGTGTGTGTGATTTGTTGACAAAGTTCAATAGAAAATTGGCGTGCAAAATATATATACAACGTACATGAATATTTTTAATTAAATAATACCTTTATTAGAGAAAAGTAAAATTAATGGCTAAATATTCTAACTATAAAATATAGAAAGCGATAAATTTTCAGCAAATATGTGAGAAAATACACTAAATTTTACCAAAGAGTGTAATATTAAACAGAAACTGAATAATGATCAGAACGACGTATATAGCGATCTGGAAGGAATTAAATTTGTCTTGCTTGCCGTTACCCGTGTGTAGGGAAATCGATAATGTAAAGTGGTCGCGGACAAGTTGGAATTTTACATGATAAAGCCGACAAACGAGAACGAAACTGGAACAAACTCTCGTGCAAAAGAACGTAGTGAGTTTCATGCAGGATTTGCAAAAATAAATGTGGCTTTCTAAACTTTGCTTGACGTACAAAGGGTACGAGAAAAGCTGGTGCAGATATAAATTGGTCTCGCTCATCGTGTTTTGTGTATGTGTGTGTGTATGTGGATCAATTCTTTATTTTTAAAATATTCTGTCTTTTTCTATACTGTGTAATTAAAATTACTGACGCTTGAAAATTCATGCATTTTCAGAAAGCTTTCCTGCTTGTACGTTAAAATTTCGAGCATTTCTCTTACGAAGCATTGAGGAAGCTTTGAGGAATTTTAATTCTGCAGGAAATTGAAAATTCCATGTCTATGTAATTCCAATTTGGAAAATTTTGTTACACGTAAGAACGTATATCTAAAATATATATTTTTTTTTTTAGATCGTGAGTCAAGCAAATTTTGCGTAAATATTTTATTTTATTGTTCTTCAAAAATATTTCATACAAATAAAATATTGAAAAGATAAAATTAATGCATCTCGATTGTATCGCATTAATTATCTGCAATAGCGGAATTATCAGCAAACAAACTTATTTTTCATATATATATTCGATTAATCACAGATAATCATCAATTAATAATGCAAAATAGATATAGCTCGAGTTTTAAATACATAGATTGACGCAAAATATCAAAATAGAGATAATATCGTGATTCATGATACATTTTCAGAAATGAATCTGAGCAGATCGAAAAGATTTTAATGTATGACTGCTCGCACTTAGCAAAGAAACCAAAGTGTTTGCGTGGTGTTGAAGTTGAAAATGTTACAACTTCAAATTTTATTTTACATTATTGATACTGATAATTTTCTGAAAAATATATATGGGAAATATCTTGACACGAGGCATGACAGTAACATGGCACAAATGCTTAAAGATCGGACGGTAATATAAAATCGCTGGAATTTTCTGAACAGAGAATCAAAGATGTGTGGCAGGCGAAAAAAACGTGCTGTAATTTGCGAGCTTTTCGGAAACCAAGTGACCCGACCGCCAAACTTGCGCTTCGGCACAACAATGTTTGCGGGAAGAGAACCGGCAGCTGCTGTGCCCTAGCCCTTTGTCTGCCCCCGGGTACAGGGTACTGAGTACGCTAAAGTGCTCACGTTAATTGCCGCCGCTGGAATTTCCTGGCCCGTGAACCCGTCGAAAATACCAAGAGGAGTGCAAAGCTTTCGGGCGGCGCGTTTCTGAGTAAAAGCGACGCTCGCGCGGTCCCTTATAGCGTCTTCGTCGACAATGACGACGATGATGACGCCAACAAATGACAACGCGAGCGTTCTTCTCTCTAATCCCACTCTATTATGTTTTCTTAAAGTGATTTTCGCTATTCGCACATAGTTACGTTACCGTATTTTGCATGAAACACATGTTACATGTGACAATTACGACATACCACTGCGAAGGCTAAGAATGTAACTCGCAAATATTTAACTTGTCAAATATTTACCAATCGCATATTGTGTGATTGAGAGACGCTTTTCACGATCTACGTTGCAATTTAGACACACGAGATGCAAGCTATCGCGTTATTTCGAGAAGATATTTCTGAATGTTATGTGACTTATACGATGATTCGTCGATGTTACGGATTATACATTTTACGCGTAAAATATCGTTGGACACGTCGCTTATTTTAATTATCAATGCGAATCAACGTGCGGATAAAACATGCTCTTAAAATATGCAAAATAAAGTACGAGCGCGCGATTGAAAATAAAATAAATTTGCACAAGTGGATAACGCGATACGCGTACAATTACCGATAGCCTTACGGTAAACCCCGTACCGATATATCAAACTGTCGTCGTAAACCATAGTCTGTTTCTTAGATTAAAGCCTTATCCTAAGGTTTCTGGCATCCTTGCGCAAGTCATAGATTTCCTATGTCCTTGTTATATTCCCTTAGGTTTCTTCGTTGCAAGGATCGAGATAAGACAAACGTTTTGTTTAAGTCTTTACGTTTTTTTTTAAAGATTTTATAGCTTAAGCCTGTGAAAATTTACATTGCACGATTTACGCACTAAAAATGTAACGCGCGATGGCAAATTTGTAATGAAAACTAGAAACTTCATAAATAAGATTCAATGATAATACGAACGAAGGAAAAATTAAAAGAAAGTACGGTTTTATAAACGCGGATTAAGAGTTTATTTCCGAATTACGATAATATGAATGTTTTCTTTTAGAACTGTGGTTCTTTTTTTTGCATATCGACAATGATGAGCAATTCTATGCTACGAGTAACATCGCTGAATTGTCTGAGATTTTCCGCGCGACGCGGTCATGCAACACACAAATTTCCGCGGTTATATCTAAAACCCGATCGGTATAAAAACGGGGCCGGGATAGTCTCAGACGTTATCTCGCTGGGACGCGCGTACACAAACATTTTAATGCAAATGCAAAACGACCCGGCAGATATAATGAAGAAGATTACGCGGCATGTGGTCAGCATAGATAACGAAGGCACGAGCATCACACTGACACGTGAACCAGCCTCATGTGTGCAACGTGGGTTCGCGCGCGCGAGCTATGCTAATGGGCGCCGTAATTTTATATATTATGATATTTGTCGTTATGCCGATGCATTAAGGCCGAGCTTCGACCGAGCTGGATCGATAAGAAACAAATCAGAGAAAATAACAGAGTGAAGCGCAATCATGCTGTCGAAAAAAGCATCGCGCAAATTCCGTATAATACATACGTATAATATATTTTAATGCCGACGGCGCGCGCGAGATATCAAGGATGCACGTGTATGTGTATCACGGATATATAGAGTTGTGCTGGAAATTCCCATTTTAATTTTAACGACAAATTTTTAAATCCGCAAACTGTAATTTTCACTTTAATATATCACAAGCGCAGCTTTTTGCATCTTTTTTTTTGTCGAGTTTGCCGAGTATAAGTGGATTCACAGCTCCGCAAATAAAACGTGCTAAGATATAAATCCGCTTTCCTTCTCAGCTCTGGCACGAGACCAGCTCTATCTATGACGGTCCAGTTTTTCCACGAATCCGAGATAGCCTCGTCGAAACGTGAAACTGCAAAGGTAAAAGGAAGGAAAAGAAAAGAGCGACGGATCTGACATTATAACGATAGAAAAATGGGATCGACCGTACAGTGAATTAATTTAAACATTTTCACAGTTGGTAAGTTGATAGATTACTGCTGCGTTTTTCTGGCAAAAAGTTAATTACGCATTCTCGTTTAGCAGTCTCACAGAAAATGTATATTGCCAAATCTATGGAAAATATAATACACCATTTATCCTATTATGCGAGAGCTCCAACAATATTAAACTTCAAAACACACCAACCAGATACCGAAATTTTATCGTAAACTTTTGATAGGATCGTTAAACGTCATCCATCATTTTGATAAATGCTATTTCAGCAACAATCTCATCATGTAATTAAATCATTCCGTGCTTCTGCATTGGGCACATATTGAGAGAGCATAACTAGTTCATCTGTGTTACATTTACAGCACTGTCTAATGATCACTGGATGCGTCGCATAATCAACGAAGAGATCAACCAAAGCGGTTTTTGATTCATCGAAATTTGCAGAAGTTACTAGATGATTTATGCGAAATTAGTGACAGCTTCCATCTCTTATATTTTTGTGATTTTGTGATATATATCTTTTTCAGTAAACCAATCTTTCAATGCAGTGCTGAATAAATACGGAGAAAATCGGCTCGATAGAAATATTATCAACAAATGTTGTATTATCAATCATGATGCGTAAAAAACATATCAGAAAACGCGCGTATTTACAGTTTAAAATAAAAATAACACCTACTTTTCTATATGACATTAATCGTTGCAATATAAATGACGATCGTTGATGCATACATTCATATCGCAAACATTCTGCAGATATTTACAATTGTTTGGCAATGTTTGTAATTGGCCGCATAATAATTGCGTGCAGTAGGCAAACTAAAGCTTATATGGCGCAGATGCGTTACCGCATGTTACGAAGTTTCATAACATGATTTGTAATTAATGAGCTGTCGATGGGCTATGCGTCCTCGTTACGCTGACGGGAATTCGATTTAGGGTTAAATAAAACAACTTTAATCCATTGAAAAACACTGGAATTCTGATAAATTTAATGCAAAACAGATAATTGTATGTATTGTTCATACTTGTGAAATAATTTATTTGGAATTTCCGCGATAACTAAAATCAAGCAAGAATTTTCTCCTGGCTTATTATTATAAATATCATCCGTCAAAATACTTTCGCGGAAAAATAATAATGATAATTTTTTGACAATATAATTTTTTATAATAAATAAATACATAAAGCAAGAAAATTCAGTAGTTATTAACTCTGATAGTTTAACAAAAGTCATCAAAATCAATCATCTCACTGGTTCTCTGCAAGTCTAATGCAAATTTTCAGCTATTTTTAAATGGAAATATATGAGTAACGTGTACTATTCAAATGACGAGTAAGAATTAAATGTATAAACAATTATTAAACTCATCATTATTAAATATTCAATTGTCATATTTACTTCAAATAAAAAATTACATTATTTATCTCGATCCGATATTTAAAATTTTAATAATAATAATAATAATGCTAACGTAAAAAAAACATGCTCTACCGTTGCAAGGATCTTTGCGGTCACTTTGTATATTTTAGAAAGATATTATATAAGATACTCGCTTCGCTAAAAGATGAGAACTCATATTAGTAACTTCGATGGACTTGCTTATGGCGCAACTTAATGTAACATTAAATTTACATTGCATTACGCCGTTACAGAATATAGTGTAGACTTAATCCCATGGAAATATGACCTAGATCCGCTACTAACCCTCAAAGTCAATATCTAACACTTCTTCAACTTTTCTATCAACGGTTCATTTTCTTTGGTCTTCGTAACGTGATTTATATTCGTACGTCATTCCCCTTTGACGGATTACTGCGAGGAACTTATGCTTACGTAATCAGATACGAAAAATGCTCGATCGGTGTAAAAAGGATTTTCTGTATAATGAAGGTGGTAAAAAAAAGGGGGGGAACGTGCACTCTATCGTAGACACCTCCCGGTAACGTGATAATGGATTTGTAATTAATGATCTGTCGATCGATGTGCATTTGCGACGCTGGATTTATCCTGCGTTCGGATAAAAAAAATTTTAATCTCTCCGGAAGATCTATAAATATAGAGTTATTCTCCGTCAGACTAGCAGCATCTTTTCACACTCTATATATAATGCTACAGCTACACTAATGGATAATTAATAAAGATTTCAAGAACATAATTATCACAATTAGTAAAAATATAAACATAAAATTTTGATAATGATTTCATGACGTTACCATTCTTATTACTTCGATATCCGTATTTATTCGCGATTATTTTGAAGAAAATGTCTCTCGTGAAGTTAATGTATGTCGCGCGTATTCGTTACACAATTTGGCATTAATAATGATCGACTCTATTCTTAAATTCTTGCATTCCTGTAGTCTGATCACAGATCGCATTATCGGTCGACCGTTAATGCGTTTCGGCTGGTACCATAAATTTGCTTGGAAAATAATGCATACCGAGCGGAAACAATACCAAGTACAATTTATGGCATTATAGTGTGACATTATAGTGTGAGTTCTTTCGAGCGCAGAGTTTTTGGGACAAAACAATTCGTTACCTGTCGCGTATGGCTCACTAAACAATTTACGATAAGCGATCGGAATGCTTGAATGATACGACGATTGACCGGATATATATGTAATCAAATCAATTAATCTTAATCAAACATATAACAATTAAAATTATTTGCTTGGCCGTTTTATAGCGTGAATGAAAGCATCTATCGTGTAGAAATGACTTTTCTGCTCTCACAAAACGATTTGGTTGTCAATTCAGCGGATTTCATTTCGAGTCAAACGCGGGTGAAATCAGCTAGTAACATCACGTTCGCATGACTGAACCAGCAATAGACGACATCGTGCCCTTCTACTATGAGCAACAAGAAATCTCATTCGACCTCTTTTTGACGTATACTTTCGACACACGATTGCTCGTCTCGTAAAGCTGCTACATTTATATCACTTGGACTTTTTGTCATTTTGATTGCCCTTAGAGCAGTGATAGTAAAACTATGACACGCAAGACGCACAAGAAATAAAAGAGAAAGAGAGAGAGAGAGAGAGAGAGAGAGAGAGAGAGAGAGAGAGAGAGAGAGAGAGAGAAACTATTAATAATAAGAAAACTATTATTTTTTCCTCTCACATTATAATGTTATTTATATGCATTAAAATTTTACACGTTTTATAAAGTGTTTTTAATCCGCATCCTTATTATTTTACGCTCAAACATGCGTGTGTAAAATATATTTTTTATTTATTATTATACTATTACTCTATTATGCTAAAAGATTATTTCTTACAGATATTTCGAATGAACTTTTACCTTTCGTCGAGTTTTATGGTATTATGTGTCGTATAACCAAAAAATGAAGAAACTGACATAGCCTGATCGATGACATTTTATGAATCGGAGAGAGGTATCACTTGAAGTTCTATAAACATAAATCTCAATGTGGGAATATATGTCCATATTTTCTGACAGCACCGGTAGATTCACAGCCGCTAAAGTAAAATGGAAAGGAGCGAACCATGTACTTTAAATCATTGATATTTATAGCCGAAGAGATAGTTTTTTATAAAGTCTGCATGTTACAAGACCTCGGTTTGTCGGGATTATCTGACTCCCAAAAGTAAAGAAACGTAACTTTTTTTTACCCTTCTCTAAATCTCGTTAAAAATAAAATAAATTACTATATATTGTTTATAAAGCAATGTAGAAAATAATAAAGATGTTAATATCGTTTGTTCAAAATAATTCAAAAACTTATCCAAAAAAACATTCTGCGAACGATCACTCGATAAATATAAGGATTATATAACGAAGATCATTTATATGTAAGAGTACAAAAAATTACAAAAAAATATATGATATTCTCAATATTGTCATTTTGTATTTCGAGAAATCACGAGAAAGCTGAAGCTATTATTGGATTGAAATTCTACGAATACAACATCAGGAACAATACAGGCGAACATATTTTTTCAATCGCGGATGCAGCCGGTACTGTAAGACGACGGGAAGTAACTTGAAAAGCTGAAATCAACAATATTTGTTGCCCCGGGGATTTGATAAAGTCTCGATGCCGCGGCGCGGCTCGTTTGCGCTTGCTTTGAGAACTTGTATATCGCGAATTTCCTCGATTTTCTAGATAAAGAATCGCTGCTTCGGGGCAACAAGCTACAAGAGCAACGTGAGCAGGCAGGTATCTCGCGGATACTCAGGTATTAAGCGTAGTACACAGGAATTTCTTTTGTACCGCGACGAAAGCTGTGGATGGAAACGTTTGATTGAGACGGATAACATTGCTCGATCACCGCCGGCAATTCCCCGTCCAATCGAACAATAAAAGAAGCCCGCCGGGTAACCGCGATGCCATCCAGGATGATAATACAAAGTTCCTCTGCATCGTTACGCTCCTATACACGTTTCCGTTCGTGTCGGGACGCTCTTCAAAACCGAGGCGATTTCGAAGAAACACGCGAAGAGAAAAAAAGAATGCACCGGACAATTTTTAATTTATTTTCCGGCTTCGAGCTATCGAATAAATCGCAACTTTCGTCTCCTAGGTGCAATAACCGTCACGAGGATCAATAAAAAAAGCGTTAATGGGTTTATTTATAAGTGCGTTCGAGAGCAACCACTCGCGATACGTCTGATTCCCGCTTAATCGACTACGAACCGATGGCCGCCGGTCATTGCTCGTAATTACTGCGAAGCCAGCTGTGTACTGTGGAGCAGGTGTAATCTAGGGAAATAGATTTTATACATTTGCCAATAAAATAGCTATCGAGCATTTAAAATGATAGAGAATTGACGCTTTCACGTGTTTTATTTCGAAATGCTTAAGATACTTCAGAAAAGTAATATTATTCCCTGCAATTTCTCGGAGCTATAAATGCTGGCACTAAAAGTTATTAAAAAAATGATTACTTCGATCATTAATAGATTCTGATATATAAATCACCAAATATCGAACAACTTTTATGAATTAAACTTTACTGAAGGAACTTCCAAGAAAAGATTATGTTAGTTCAACCATATTTTTAAGTCAAAAAGTTAATTTCAAATCATCAAAGAATCTATAATCGAAAATAGTATATGATTTCTATTTCCCTCCATATATACAATAATAAGTCTGCAGACTATAAAGGGAAAATATATATTTCGTATTAATCTAGATCTGTTGCTCAACGATAGATTAATTTTGATAAACATGCTTTAATTATTACTTATATCGATAAGTCTTATTCAAATTTAAAAAAAACTAATTAAAAAAATAAATGAAAAACTCAAAATCGTGACGGAAATTATATAAAGACTATCGTAGGAAATTAAATCTTGCTATATATTCCTCGCAATGCGGTCTTAATCGAAAACTCGACGGAAAGAAGCTCCCTGAGAAATCGCGGACTTTATCAACTTTCGCAACACCTGTGGATATGGTCGCTCGGTGGTTTCAGCATCTCGATCTGCAACTTTTCTTCGCTCACAAGCTTGCAAGCTTCTTCGAATACTTTTTAATTTTTTTCTATCACGTTTAAAGTTTCAACTTTCAAAATATGCGTAGTAATAAAGATGATCGTTTTAGTGACCGTACGGCGAAAATTTCGCATTTGCGTTTCAACAAACATTTTATTTTTCGCAGCAAATATTTTGGAATTTTGATTATTCGTTACTTAAAAGTTTATTAAGTTTAAAAAAATTTGATATATTAAACTAATATTTCGTACTTTTATTCATATTCGTATTTAATTTGGGATTTATGTTCAGCAGAAATGATTTTGCAATATTTCAATCATCGTGTTATTTCCATGTATTCGATTACATTTCAGGAAAGCATAGTTTCATATCATTTCATTAAATATTAAATTATCTAGCACTTTGTACTCTCCTCCACGTTCAAAATACGAGTTACCTTCGTTTTCTTTATCTTTCGCTCACTTTCTTATTAAATAAAATTACATTCCTCAGCATACCTTGCCAATTTAGAGTAGGACATTTACAATAGATAAAAGAGAAAGATCTGATTTGTTCAAAGTTCTTTCTTGATATAATACAATCTCGTGCAAGCATTAATGATTTACTTTACGGATAAACAAAGATTTGATAAAATCAGAACAATTCTAGTTAATCAACGTAATCCACGAAATCAATGAGCAGAACATATTATTCTTTCAATGCAATGAGAGAAAAGATAATTTTTATAAATTTCCTAATATTTAAAATTTATTTTTCAACATATATCTTAATTAACATTAATAACTGCAAAATAAACTGGTATTAAAGATAAACTATGTTTCTCCGTTTTTTTCGTTTTCAGACTTTTTTAAACTAGATTAGTATGTCGATGATGTCAAAGATAAATAAGAAAAGAAAGAAACTTTGATACCAATTTAAAACTGGACGTGTAAAACATTCGATAAAGCATCTCGATTGACCCAAAAATGTCAATCGCGAAGACAGAAGAACGATTGTTGTCTTTAAACCATCTATTATCTTTTATCAAAGTATTTCTATAGGACACTGAGAGTTAAAATTTATATTAACAAAAGATCTCTAAGAGGAGCAGATTACAAAGCACATAAATAATATTTTAATAAAAATAAATTTAATTTTATCAAGCCCATTGGACCAAATAATAATCCTGGATTATGTCTATTAAAAATATAGCATGGATAATAACGATATTAATTTATAAAGAAAATATTATATAATGCACTCATAATATAGTAAAATATACCATATATATTGTACTCATAATATAATAAAATATTTCGAAAGCACCATTAAAAGTCAACATGTAATACGCTTTAATACTTCGAAGATAATATTAAAAGATAAAAAAGATGAAAAATACATTCAATTTATTATATTTTACCATCCTTCTTAAATTGCCATATTGCGTTTCGTTTTAATCACATTATCAAATTAAGACAAATAGCATCCTTCTATTTCTATAGGAATAAAAAAGGTCTCGCGTGATACACTTTTTGAGACTACAAATATTTTCTCATCGATATAATCGTAAAAAATATTTTCACCAGTTTTACCCGCATGAATCGCAGAGTTGCATTATACAATCAAATGCATGAATATTTTTGCAAACAAAAATATATGAGACCGCAATATATGCAGACGAAAGTCACGGACGAATTCAGCGCGGACGCATAATTGCAGTTGAGCGAATACAATGGGTCGACTGTGAATTACGAGAGGCGAGAGGATTGACTCTTCGCAGATTAATAACTTCCTCCCTCACGCTCGCGCAGCCAAAGTTAGAGGCCCGTGACTAAATGCCGGGGAAAAGAAAGTTGGTCGTGAAACATTTATGTTGCCGCTCCCTTTTCAGACGAAAAGCTTCGCTTCTACAACCGCCTAAAACTTTCGACTTTTACGGCTCGCGAGCCCTTTGCAGGGAAACGTGCAATAAATTAAAAGTCAAGGAAAATAAAATAAAAATTTGAAAAATTACATTTAAATAATATTTCACTTGTACTCATATTAAAATATATGTATAATTTAATGTGACAAGAAGATAACCAATGATAAAATTAATAATTTCCAATCTCGAATAATTTTCTGGTGATTTGAATGTAGATGTATTAACTACGCGAGTAATTTAGTTACAAATATTATTGCATAAATTCGGTATGACATCATTACTTTAACTTGTTCCATTGATATTCATTATATATCATATTTTAGATTTTTGAGCCGTCGTCTGTCTAAAATACCAATGCGTTACAATTTTTTGCCAGATTAAACGAAGAAGTGAGAAGTCGTGGTACTTATTTCTCATTTCGAACATTCGCGTGTATCCTAATACTATATATTTTAATTTGCCTGATCTATATTTATAACCGAACGATCCAACCAGCGTTATCAAAATTTCAACATAGAAAATGCATTATCTCTGCAGTCTTCAATACATTTATTTATCATATTGAGATATTATGAGTGCACTATATAAAATTATATTTTACATAATGTTATCTCGCATCCGGCAATGCAACATAAGGGGACCCGGAACGGCTATGCCCGACCCAAATCGATTTAATAAGAAAGTTATCGGTTATCGAGCTCACTAAATCCGGCAGTTAGTGAGTGTCATGGGCCATATTGGCTCGTTTATCTTACATAGTCGACTGTCTACCGAGAACTATGGATCTATTTGATATTCTAGCTGCGCGTCCGACCACGCCGTCGACCACACTAACGGATCCGCGAGTTTCGTATTGGGAAAATACTATTGTAAATGTCACTTGGTATTATACGACGAAGGCTTCTAGAGTTTTGCCACCCCGTCATTCGGCTTGTCGTTTCAGTTTGTTATTTTATCGATTGTTTTTATCGCCGCGCAGAAACTGCACCAGTTTATAAGGAAGTGTCTTTATGTCTCAGAATTTGAAGCCTCTTTTTTTAATTCTCATTATTTCAATATTGGAATTAATAATTTTGTTATTGATATGTTATGTTGATATTGTTCATAATAACTCAAAGATGAGTTATATGTATATTGACGATTGATTTTTATTATTCATAAAAATATTAGCGACAAAACTTAGTTTGCCTTTAATAAAATTTTTAAAATTTACGAACTTTTCCGATTACTATAAAATTGTTTCATCGACTTTAAAATTATTTTGTTGAATCGTTCGGTCGCCAATATATCAATGGCGAAATCCGGTAAAAAAAGATATAAAGGGTAATATCACTGCGCGATGAAAACATATATCAATATGTCTAAAAATAAAATTTATATTTGTATACTTTCCTACAATAAATCTGTGTAATGTCATCTAGTATGTATTATAAGAAAGATCTGTTTCTACTGCTTTACCATTTTATCGATTGCCATATATCGTGTAAATATATAAAATCCACAAAAAATTAAAATTAAGATTAAAATATATAAAAATGTAAATAATATAACATACGTGTAAATACCATCGTAAAATATTTGGCATGATTCTATGCCCATGTTATTTTTACACAAAATTTATGAGTCCATAAATTTACTTGTTCATACGTATGTGTGTATGAAACGTATATACAAAAAAAAATTTGCATGAAAAATGTTGTCGACTGAAACTGTGGTAACGTACAAGACAGAAAAAAGCTTTTTATAACAATTTTTGCCAAGGTAAGATATATACAATGTGCTTTATATATTCTTTTACAGATTTATTATATAAACTTCAATAAACTTTTCTCTTCAATCTTACGGTATCAATTTCTAATTAATGATTAAAAAAATTAACAGAAATAATGCTGTATTTAAATATAGCTGTATATAAAAATAGTACCAAAATCAAAACCATTAATATTAATATTATTCTTACAGAAATTTTCGTATATCTATTTTAAATTTTAAATAAGAACATTAAGTGCAAAAGACTGAGGATACACGAAACTGCTTTTTGCATATTTGATACGTCGACATCCGTCAAAGATGAGCATCGTTAAAGACGTTTGCACGGATTAAATTTTGAGGGCAACAATCGCGACCTTTACATATATTACAGCGACACAATCCGACAGTCCTTTGTCTCTTGCACAAACTCATTGCATCCTTAAAGCCATACCAGATAGAATACTAAATTGCTTTCCACTCTATATGTATTGTATTAGGTGACATAAACTACCGAGATAAATATTCAGTGAGAATAATATTAAAAAAGATTAAGAATCTCTTTAATAATAGTAACAAAACAATATAAAGTTTATTTCATTTTGATTTTTTTCCTAATGTTTTAACTTCGAAACAGAAATCTTCCTTATATATGAGACACGTAATTTTAATTCTACAAAGATAACTTTTTGTAATGTGAGAGACGAGAAAGAAAGTACGACGTAACGTAATATAAAAATCTTGAGAGTCTTGTTGAGATTGCAGGGGGTTACCGCGAAGGAATACGTGCTTTCATTTAAGAAAATGAAAACAATTTCTTGGCGGTGCAGAAGAATTTGCTCCAGACGCCATCTTTCTGCCTCGTAGCATACAACGGAAATATTTTTTTCCCGTTTTCATCTTTGAAGGCAAATGGCGTTCATAGATTAAAACGCGACGCATTCTATGCATAATGCGAAGCGCAAGAACGGAAGAGGTAAAAGAGGAAGTGGAATCGCGTTGAAAGAGGGGAAAATATTTAGCAGTAATAGTCGCACAGACGTCGCATCATACTAAAAATTGGAAAATTCTTTTTCGTTTCGCTTTTGCAACAGAAACACTTCATAAAAGACATTAATTAATGTAATATTATTATTGCATATTCTTCGTTTAACAAATGCGGCGCAGAGAGAGATTACAAAAATGATAAAATAAGTAAGAAAATATCAAAATGCTTTATAGCAAATAGTTTAAAAAATATCTTTATCGCGATTGTATTTAACTCGCACTTTGTTCTTATAATATTTATAATATTCCTTCATTCATCTCATATGATAAGAATATATCATGCGTATAATGTGAAATAAACACACGCTTAAATATATTATAAACTGATTCGATATATATAGCATAAACTGGCCGCATTTGTAAAAGTAATAAATTTATGAAAGTGTATCAGATATTGCGAAATGAAAAAGAACAGCTGTATCGGACGCGTAGAAACGGGTAGGTCCAGCGGGTTTATTCCTGAGCAAAGCAATCGTCGAACTAAAGAACAAGCTTGAACTCGGAACGTGCATTCAAGGTATACCTCGCAAAAATCAAGAAAAATAAAAACACGACATCTGGCTAATTGAATCAAGACTGGCTTGCTTTGACCGTAGGTTGACTTTGTCATAGGGGAAGCCAGAAGAGAACGAATATCGTCTCGCGCTACGTGAGGCCCCATTCTCTTATAGAAAATCACGCGCACCAAAAAAAAAAAATCAAAAAGAGAAAATGTTATATATCGTCCCAACTCGTACAAATGTGTCAACTATTTGGTGAAAAGCGTTCACTAAATTATCACGCGTGTAGCTAGCACAATTTATTGTTTAAATCTTCGGCAATTAGAGCAGATTGTACAGATTATTTAGGAATAAATTTCAAGATTTAAAGTTTCGTTCCAAAGATACATAACTATTTCTTTGAATAATTATATATATAAATTATATTTTAAATAATAACGAAAATTAATAACAGATTTAACGGCGAAAATCGAACATTTAAAAAATAAAAATGTCACGATATAAAATGTTACAGGGATCTATCAAAAATCGGTTCTTCTAGCAAGTTCTATACAGAACATTTCAGGATAATGCTACTTGTACTACAGAGGCAATGTTTGAAATAACAATGGAAGAAAATGAAAGAGAAGCTTTCAAGAAAATGGCTAGTTTTTGGTCAGTAAATGATAATAGCAGAACGAAAATTGGGAAAACGAATATCGTTTCGCTGAAGTAAGAAAGGATTCGTTGAGGCTGTTACAAACAACTCGACTTCGTAGCAGTAAAAGATCGAGGGAAAAGAAATATACTGAGTGCTATGGTCTTGTAAATGTACTTAGGCACCAAAAACTTATAGTTTCTAACATGCGAACTGTTAGGATGGATCTTGTGTGGATCGATCCGTCGGATTAATGGAACATTTTTTTCAGCAAGATAGAAGAAAATAGTCCTGGATAAATTTACAAGCAGCCTCATATAAATATAAATATATACCGATTATCTCTAATATTCTAAATCCAAAAAATTATCACAAATTGAAATGATAGAATCAATATAAATTTTTACTAATAGAAATTTCTTTGAATTCTAACACGATAAATGAAACGCGAGTAGATTCGTATTTCATTATCGACACTATCTTAAGAACATCAAAAAGTTTGCGATCATTCCATCTTGATGCCGATAGCCGTAGCGCATTTACTCCATAGTTCTAGCAGCAATAACTGATCCCTCAAGTTTTCGCGACGGTGGTACTTAAGCACGTGACGATCGTCTCCGAAGAATCATACGTTATTACACGAGCCGCCGGCGTGGGAAGCACTTAAACTTAATCGATTATCGATGTTGCCTCTAATCCCGCTCAGACCACGGATGTCTAAAACCGTCGCATCGGTCGGGTAAGATTATACATGGTGAGATAATCGGTAGCCGCGCATGGGATGCCATTAATTAGAACACGCAGCGCGGCGCACTTGGCCAGAATACCTTAATAGTTTGCTACATTACGTAGTTATGTGCCGAGGAAAATCTAACACTCGCTTCGTGCTCTATTACGCGCCATTATTTCACTGTCTATCCGATAAAGTTATACCTCTGATCAAAAAATATATTATACCGCTTCAAGAACTTTGTATCTGTGCGATAATAAGTCAAAATAAACAACGTCTATTACTGAGAAATAAATTTACTATGTTTTATGAACGTCATCTTTATGAAACTACCTTTAGACTTTAATGTACTTCGTTATTTTTAATTTATTAAATCAATGTTTAAGATTTACTGTTTAAAGAATTAACGAAATTTAAAGAAATATCTTTTGATAAACGCATTAATCTTTAATAACTAAGAAAATAGATATATTAATTTAATAAAAATTATATCGCAGTGATACGTAAGCCTCTCAGAAGTCAAACTGATTAACTCCATTTTTTGTAAATTTCTTAAAATTTTAGTACTACATTAGTAACACATGATTAAGAATCTCTAATAGAATATTTTCGATAAAATTTAAACTTTCTTGTGATTTTAATCTGTTCTATGTTAATTCGTTAAGTTTTCACAAAACTGCGTTGCACTTGCTACGCGTAATTATTAGATTTAAACTACATATATCCGAGCTACATATTAAATTATTACTTGTTGTATTATCTGTTTATAACAATCTTTGAACTTGACTGTTTGCTCTCACTCTCATTAAAGGATAAAAATTATATTTGGCGTTGTATTATCTCTCTTTATTTATCAAACGTCCGAAAATACTTAATTATTTAGTTTTTAATTCGACGAAGTGTTTACTGTGGGGTAATTAATTTCAAGCGAATAAGCTTTCGCAAAACTTAAATAACTTAATGCTCGAACACGCGCGATATCTAGTCAGCTTCGCTCTTTTCGTGAGTATATTAATTATCTCTCAAAGTGATGACGATGAATTTTGATCTACATGGCAGCATATTATGAGAGACACGTCAGGCCGGCACTTTGTTATCATTATACAGATTTATGTTCCATATTCAACTATATATTTCATGCAAATAGATACTCTAACAGTTATAATCGATTATTATAAATCAATGCTAATGAAGTCTAATATAAGAAAATTTTTAGATAATATAAAATTTTTCAAATAAATAATTATTAGAAATAATTATTAGAAATACATATTAAAGAAAAAAAAATATAATTGTATCTCCAATATATTTTATTCTATCGATATATTCTTGTACATGAAATTCAAGTAAATGCCAATCCTTCTACTTTAAAAATCATACAAATATAGAAACGTTTTTTAAAAGAATTTTTTTTAAAGAAGTTCTGTGTAGAAATACTAAATATTATGTAAAATATAATTTATTGCTTATATTTATTCCTAATACTGCCATGGCAAACAAGTGCACTTCTTATATTGCATTCAAAACTAAGTTTCATATTAAATTATTTTTCTTTAAAATCATAGCTCACATCACTATTTTTTTTTCTTTTTTTTTGCAAAAATGTCCGTATTTTTACGATATGCAACCCTCACATTATTATCGCGCACTTTCTCACATTATTCACGACTTTCTGACGCGAAATTCAATAGTTATAGCTACGTGAAAAATAAATGTTCCTCTCGGTCATTCTCAGAATGTCCGATGATTCCCAGCACTTATCCTGCGGGATACTCAATAACCGCGACGACTGGTTATACTGGAACTCACTCTCGCACGAAGCTACCATACAATCCTGACTGGACTGCGCCAGATGATGCCGCAGCCGACGCCGACGGGACGGCGTCTCGTCGTTAACGAGAGGCACCGTCATTGTTTGCGGCCTAGTTCTGCCCGTCCGACCGATGGCTTTCTATGCCAAAGGTCCTGTCTGTCGATACTGTCACACGGCACGTGGACGCAATTTAAGTATTACCTCATTACGTCACTCTACCCTAGACGCCTCGTTGCGGAAACTTGGAAACGTCTGGCATAGCTAATGGACAGTTACTCGCGAGGGCGAAAAGAAAGAGGGGAGGAGGCGCATTATGCATGCACATTATGCGCGAGGGTTGCGAGCGGCCTCGAGATGCAACCTGGGAATAACATCCATTCATACTGCACGAGAAAAATGTAGAATACACCCTGTTGGTACATGCATTCGCCGCGTTCTCTGTGTATCACCCTACGCTCTCGTAGACAATTTAATTATAAAATTAAAACACCGAGAATATTTAAGTCATAAATTTCAATTTCATAAGAAATAGGAATCTTGTCGAGTGTCTCTACCGCATAAAATATTCTTAGGATTTAAATCGAAATAAATTAGATTTCCTCTCGCGAATGGAATTAAAAATTTTTATACTTCTATATTATGAGTCGCTTGCGCACAGATCTATTTTTCTATGAATTATTTGTATAATTTTCATATATAAAAAATTACCGTCAAGAATTGTATCCGAGGTCTCGATTGTTTCCATTGACATTTTCTCTTTACGCGAAAAACTTGGATAAAGGAAACAAGGTTCAAATTATTTTCGCGTTACGAAACGGTTTTTTTCACGGATAACTAAGAAATATGACACAATGCCTTTATCTACTCAACTTCGCGCTCATTCTTTATCTTCCTTCAGAGAATTACCTCGTGCCGTGTTACAAGCGGCATTTGTACGAAGTAGAATCAGAGTCCGCACGTATGCATTAGCTTGCGCTCTTATACTCGACGGAGAATTGAATTCCGCGGTAGAAATTTTTCAACTGTCAGCGAACAGTAATATCCAAGGATCTTGTATATCACGGAAACATTCAAAGCCGAGCATTTTTACGCATTAGCGGGATTCTTAAAAACGTTATTTATCATATTGGCTTTTAATATTTAGACAATGATTTATATACAATGAATAAGAAAGAATTTTTATCTCGTTATAAATGATTTATATATTTACGTATATAAATATATAAATTATGTCTGCGCAACACACAAATATACAAAATAATGCAAAATAATTTCAATCTTTTTAATGTAGATCACGCTAATATGAAACAGCAAAAAACTTTTTTAACTGAAGTAACTGTTAAAATACAACAATCAGCATAATAGCTAACTTGGTACATTTGAGTCACCGATTTATCGCGCGGTAGGAAAGTAAAGTTGCAGTCAACAGAAACATTAATTTTAGAGGAAAGCCGAGGAAAACGTCTTCCCTCATTCATTTTCCTCGTGTTTCATTTTCTCTCATATTTAGTTTGAATCAGAAGCCTTTCGTATACATTAGCTTACAAAATGCTTACTCTTAACTGAGAAACGAGGCTCGCTGTGACGATTTCGCAGTCGGGTGAAACTGAAGTATTCGCGATTACCGTGATTAAAAAAAAGAACTCAAGCATTTCAATTCATGCCTCATAATTTTCGTGATTTTATTTAATCTCAAAACACTTTGGATAGTCGCACTCGTCCTCCTTGCATCTTTATCACATCGTCTCTACACGTTCGTTTCTCAACTATTCAATCCGTCCGTCTTTCTACCTCTAGCTTTTTCTTTCCGAAATGACAGGGATCGCGAAAATGATTTACGCGTCGCTCGTATGTCTTCCTGTTTCGAATTTATCTATTCCGACAGAGATTTTCCCATACCTCGCCTGACAATGTTCGCGACGCGAAGTTTCTATAAAATTCCTTCAGCATTCAAAACGCATATTTTTACGTACTTTTATTATATACTTATATTAAATTTTATATTTCTGTAATCTCTTATTTCAAACAAATATTTGAACTTGAAATTATGAAGAAATAATTCCATTCATATTTTAAAATAAAAATAAATAATTTCTAAATATAAAAGACTCTACTTCAGTTAGGTATGTACTTTTAATAAGCTTTTAAGTCATAATTTAATAAGCGCAGCAGCATTCATTATTATAATTGTGCATTTTATGTTTTCGCTATATACAGTTAAATACATTTCTGCACATAATAATCAATAATAAACTCGAATATAATTGTAACGGCACGTTATGAACGCAGTATGTAAATGTTATCACATTTAATTTGTATGAAAACACATTGAGAGCCAGTGTAAATAAGTGTAGCACAAAAGAATTGGTCATAATACTGATTTCCGACTAAATACCATTGTAATTTTAACAAAATTACTCGGTAAATGCATGGGGTCACCACATATTAACGATCAATACATGAATTCACAATGCATTCGTTACGCGATAGTGAATATTGATGGGACCCTATTAACATCGTTAACGACGTACTTATAAAATAGATACAATCGTACATATCGATTAATTGTGCGTGCAAATTGTATCTCGCGATTTTAATGTTTGATTTATTGAAATATATTGCAAAACATTGCTATAGAAGTCTTCGCTGTATATAAAACGATAACCGACGTTTATAAGTAAATAAAATGTTTTCTTTTCCTTTAGATTCATATAACCCTATTTAAATTACTTTACATAAATCAATTTCTTTAAATCTTCAAATTAAAAGTAAATATTTATATCAAGGTAAATAAATTTATGAAATGTTATATCATAAGAATCTTTTACATTACTCCTGAATATTTATGATTGCTTTTTAATACAATAAGAAATTATTATAGAAATAAATAATGAATTCAAGTATCAAAACTTATTTATAAAAATAAATTATACGGAATATTTTTTACTGTTGCATCTATTATCATTGTAAATTCAAATTTTAATATAATTATAATCATTAAAAAAAACTTTAACTCTTCCGTGATTTTCTGATATTCTGGATATAATATTAATAAATTGATTACCTCGAAATTAAAATATAAAATAATTCAGCACTTACCGATACGATGCGCAACGGCGGAATTGTGATACACAACGTTGATCTGTAAAATATAAATATATATCCATATTATATATAAAGTAGTGTCCAAAACAACTGATATTTTAAAAAATAATTATTGTGCGCAATTAAATTTTTTGTTTGTATTTTAAATAGATATTTACTGAAAAGATTAATTTCCGAGAAAAAAATTTCTTAAATAAAAATCTAATTTTTTATGAAAAATTATCTAAATAATTATATAAGAGAGAATTTTATATATAAACAATATTAGAATATTTTATATATAAATCTATATAAAAATATTAATATAAATATTTTTTATTAAATATTTTTTAAGTATTTTTAAAACGAAAAAATCTAGAATACTTTTAATATGCATTATATAACATACAACGATGTAAAATGGATTATTATCGTCAAGATAAACAAACAATTAATTTTACAAATAGCAAGTAAAAAGGTTCTAAATTGCTCACCGTAGAGTTGCTCCGTCGTCGCCCGATGCCTCCCCGGACCTCCTCCTCCTCTCTTGTTCATTCTTTGCGACTTCTTCATGGCACTCACACGCGAAAACACAATTAATTACGATCGCCCGAATTAATAAATACAACGATCACTCGCCACTTTGCACGACACTCCCGATGTTGATTGCACGCGAAACGCTCTTTATTATATTACGATAAGAAAACGATAGAAAAACTATAGTTGCATTAAACTGTAATTCGCTCGGTGCTTCAAAATCACGAGATCAAATCTGCGCGTCACTCGCCGCGACAACGCTATACGTAGTGTAGGTTAGGTTAGGTTCTCGTTTTAGAGAAATTATTTTGTATTATAATACAAATATGAATAAATATACAAATTAATATTAAAGTTTTGCAGAATGCAGTATCCGAAATATGTATATTAGTTGCATATCGCACAATATATTTACCGTTTTGTTGATTATTCGCACGATAAAGTTTGATTGAATAAATCGCGTAAAATATGCATTTAGACAAATCATCGATGAATGCTGATTTTCTATTACTGGACTAACAAATATTAAAATATATCTTTAGAAACACTTGTAATACACGTTGTAACTCAGCTCGATTCAAAGTCGAC
The DNA here is from genome assembly GCA_949152495.1 of Lasius fuliginosus. NCBI lineage: Eukaryota > Metazoa > Arthropoda > Insecta > Hymenoptera > Formicidae > Lasius > Lasius fuliginosus. The sequence goes on from OX424451.1 coordinate 9,674,462, forward strand.
GCGTTCTGTATATTATGTTAGTTCTCTAATGATTGAAAATAATATTAGCAACTTCACACTTTAATATCGCGTGATACCAAAATCGAGTTAACGGCTAGTTAAGACGTGTGTATTTTGTGAAAATATAATCACGATTCAGTAAAAGTCATGCGAAATATTTGGTTTAATGAAATAGTTATTGCCTCGGTACGCTTACGAATTGTTAATGGTAGATGTTAATTGATCGCGCGGATTGATAATCTGTAATTGTTCGTAATAGATCGCATTTTTATCCTGTAATATTTGTCGTGATATTTCGAAACGTAGTACGACGACACACGAAGCGTCACGCACTGCTACCTCTCCCTTCGAGTCTCGCGAAGTAACCAATAACAAGGTCGCGGCATACGTAAACAATATACGCGCCGAAGTCGGGCGCGCGCTAATGTTTACATAGCGCGGCCTTGCTATCATTGCGTCGCTAGACTCGAGTGTGAAGGTAACAACGCGAGGCGCTTCGTGTCGTCGTATTATTTTTCGAAATACCGCGACAATTATTTAAGAGACATCAAATGCGATCAATTACGAATGAATTAGATTATAAATCCGCCATAATTACTTTCCGCATTAACGACTCGTAAGTGTACCGAAGCGGCTATTTATCAAAACATATATTACGAACGAATTATATACTGAATCTCGATTACATATTATCGGAAGATACACGTCGCGCGTTTCAAGTCATTAATTCGACTGCAGTATCGTATAATATCGGAGAGTAAAGTTGCTAATGTATCATATCAATCGTTAATAATACGTCGCGGATGTAGAACGGTTTTCGATTTCGAGTCGAGCGGCGTTAGAACGCGTTGAATTACAATCTAACCTTATCATATATTTATGTTAAACGCGTAGTGAGCATTCAGCGTCAAATATCCGGCGTGATGTGCAAATATTTACGTGATTAAATCCATCAAAATCTATCGCGCGAATAGTCGGCAAAGCAACGAGATATTTTCGGACATTGCATTCTGCTTTAACTCTCGTATATTTATTCACACTTGTGTTATAATACTTACCCTAAAACGAAAAGATACATTACGTATAGCGTCGTCTCGGCGAGTGATGTTTAGATTTGATTTTGAAACGCCCAGCGTAGTTTAATACAATTGTAGTTTCACGTTTTGTTTTCTTGCAACCGCTTCTACTAACGCAATTTAAAATGGTTGTTAAACTTGCAGAGTGACCAACAGCAGAATTTAAAAGTTTCTGCAGTATGACCAACAGCAAAATTAAAAATTTCTACAGTATGACCAACAGCAAAATTAAAAATTTCTGCAGTATGACTAACAGCAAAATTTAAAAAGTTAGAAATGTTGATGTTGGTCATCCTGTGTGCAAATAGCAAAACGATGCGTTATTTTCGCGCGAAAGCAAGTTGCAGGAAGACCACCAAAAATGAACATTAAAATTTCTAATTATACAATTACGGTACATAATAATTCTTTATTATTGGTTATTCTGCAAGTTAATCAACAATTAAGTTTAAATCTCGTTGGTAGTAACGGACATTATCGCAATATAATAAAGTGTGCGTCTCGTGCGATCAACATCGGGAGTGTCATGTAAAGTGCCGAGTAACCGTCGTATTTATTCTATTGATTATAAGTGCGCGCGCGAACGTAATTAATCGTGTTTTCGCGTGTGAGTGCCATAAAGAAGCCGCAAAAGAATAAACAAGAGAGGAGGAGGAGGCCCGGGAAGGCATCAGATAATGGCTGTGCAACTCCACGGTGAGTAATCTAGGACTTGGTTTTTTACTTGTTACTTCTGAAATTAATTGTTAGTTTACCTCTACGGTAATAATCCATTTTAATTAATCATATAATTTTATATCATATGATATAATGCATGTTTTAAGAGTATTCTAGATTTTATTTTTAAAAATACTTAAAATATCTAATAAAAATATTTATAATAATAAATATTTTTATATAAATTTATATTATAAAATATTCTATAATATTGTTTATATATAAGATTCTTTCTCAAATAATTATTTAGTTAACTTGTTCATAAAAATTAGATTTTTATTTAATAAAAATATCATATTTAATAAAAATTTCTATATTTTTTTTTTTTTCGTAAATTAATCTTTTCAGTAAATATCTGTTTAAAATATGGACAAAAATTTAAAATTACGCGTAATAAATATTTTTTAAAATATTAGTTACTTTGGATACTACTTTATATATAATATAGATATATATTTTTGTGTTTTACAGATCAACGTTGTGTAATACAACTTCGTCGTTGCGCATCGTATCGGTGAGTGCCTAAATTATTTTATATTTTAATTAAGGCAATGGATTTATAAATATTGTATCGGGAATATCAGAAAAAAAATAAAAGGAGATTAAAGTTTCTTTCTCTTTCTAATATCTCTCTAATATAAATAAATTAAATTTTAGAATATTATTGCAGTAAAAAATATTTTCTGTTATTTATTCTTATATATATATATATATATATAGGTGGATTTTAATTTATTATTTATTTCTATAATTATATATATATATTTTTATTATATAAAAAATAATTTAAATTTTTCAAGTTGTAAGTAATGAAAGAATGTTATAAATATAATATTTCATAAAGATCCATTGGCTTGAAATAAATGGAATTAACTTTCGATTTAGAAATTAATCTTATAAAGAAGAGTTATACACAATAATTAGTGAAAACAGCATAGCGAATATTTTTATACAAAATCAAAAGGCATAATAGAATAAAATATACACAAATGCATACTCAACTAAATTCTCGTTTTTTCGATATAAGTGCAAAATAAAATTCTTTAATATATTTTTATATGAAGCATAAATAAAACAATTAGGAAAACACATTTTTAAGTATACATTTAAGCATGTGTGAATATTTCAATCTAAATGGAGTTTCTCCAGACCGTGACTCTTGCCAAATTGTTTTTTCTTTGAAAGAGAAATCTTAAATGTCACAATAGATATTTATATTTTTTAATATCAACTTATAGATGACCATTAAAAATATTTATTTCTAATCGTTAATAAATATTTCTAATAAATATTTCTAACTAATTGGAAGCAAAAACGAAAATATTAAGCGGAATTCTAATTGTTAATAAACTATTTTTATTGCAATATATTTTAAGAATTGCAATAGTATTTTTTTTATTTTGGACAATAAATGCGCTGATTTTTCATATTTTGGGATATCTATTTTTTAGCTTTTTTATTCATTATCACAAGCCTATATTTTTATCAAGTTTATCAATTTACATATATATGTAACCGCGTATATTAACGAATTTTGATTGAACGATTCTTATTTCACGAACGTTTCAAATTTCGATAAGCTATATAAGTTTGGAACAAACATAATATTGCAATTATATTAGTTTTATATTCATGTTGTGAAAAATCTGCGCTTCTTTAGACAACTTGTGAGAAAACGAAATAAGTAAGTCTCACGCATATCTATGTAGATACAGTCGACGAGATCATAAAAGTGAATATCGATCACTTCAAAATTGTAAAAGAGATTCGTATAACGAATCTAGGAATAACTGCTCCGTATCCTTTTTTATACGAAAAAACGACCAAGTCTAAATCAATTTTTATGCAAATTAGTGAATTTTCATGCTGCTGGTTTCCGAAACTTGTCATAGATTTTCATTCATTGATTTACACTCATTTATACGCGAGCGTTTGTATGTGCGCATACATATATGGATATGTACGTACATAACATATGAATATAAATGAAACTGCATCCGTGAGCTCTAGCGCGCATATTTTATAGCGACCGATGCAACACACATTTACGCGTTTGGGCACGATGTATACGTATTGAATGTGTGCGAATATCGATGAAGTTTGTCGAACAAATTGCTTATATCGACGTCTGTGTATTGTTGAAATACATTTCATCCGACGCCGTTGACGTATGGTGTAAATCGAAATTAGACATTTTCAGGCGCGACGTATTTCGAGGTGCGAGATCAATTTTTTTTTTCTATTTGAGTCGCACATATTTTTTAGATCGATCGTCACTTTACGCTTTGCAAGTTGCTGGAAATATAGTTCATGCATTATACATGCACGTTCGCGTTTATAACAAAACGCGTGATGGACAATATTGTCGATACTATTTATTTCCATGGTATAACAGCGAGAGATACATTCTATTCGAATAACACGATAAAATGTACTTTTTTTTTGCACCACGGATATTTTAAAAGCTGATTTATTAATAAAATAGGTATTTCTTTTAATAGATTGCATTCTTCATTTACTTCGTGTATTTTAATATTTATCTATTACTATCAAACATTGACTCAAACATCGTGAATAACGCAGATATATATACACAACACACACACACACACACACACACACACACACACACACACACTTTAGATAGCACATTAGATAGTTTTTTCTCAATTTTGATACAGGAGTAATCGGTCCCTTCGTACAACTAGTTACAATCTTACTCGTCCTAAAGAAACCGCGTAATTAACGATCTCGCTTGTTCGCGCAAGAAATTCCGTTGTAACATCACGGTATCAATCTGTTACCGAAAAGAATCGCTCGCAAACATCTCGCATGCTGTTCGCGCTATATACTTATCAGAATACCGCGTACACTTCGGACAAAAGTAGCGTAGGCCGAGAGAGTACTGGTGGGCGGAAAATCCGAGTTCTTCCCGCGTTCTGCGCGAACACAACATGATCAGCTCTCGAATGCGCGAAACAAACATTGCCCTGTAAGCGACGATCGTTGTTTACGGGATGCTGACACGAGGTATAATAATCGTTTTACGATACGAGGCAATCGCCTCGGCAATCTGTTTCAACTAACCGATCTGTTTCGATCTGTCGAGCATAAGAGCAGCGATATATTTCTGCGCTCAATAAGCAAGACAAGCTACACATCCACCGGTTATCGAGACAAACAGGCTACTATATGCTAAAAAAAAGTTCAATGACATGCAATACAGACTGCATAAACGTATGGACTACTGTATCGTGTGATTTGCTTCAGGAATAAATTCAAGACTCAAAACTTTACTTAAACGTATCTAATGTCACATGCCTTCTATTATAAATTAACAAATCTTCGGAGAATAAAATTATTAGAAAATAAAAGAATATATAGAAGTTGCAAATGTGTCAAATATTCCACAATTAAATATGTCTAAATATGTATTCAAAAAGATAAAATGATTATGTAAGTATTTCCTCTAAAGATGAATAGATCGTGAAATAGCTGTAATTTGGAAACAACACGAAATTAAACATGTCCTGAAATTATATGAAACCTGAAGCGAATTCCACAAAGTTTACAGCTAATATGTAAAGTCCAATTCATATTGATTGATGCATGGACTGCTATCCAACAGGAAATTATAGTTTAATTATTTATGCTATACGCAAGCGAAACGTTCCTTGTGGCATTTTAGATTCTCATCGGATTAAGCGTGTTACGATGTGCACCGATTTAAATACCGCATAATATTAATCGATGTTTGCGAATTTATTATTGTTTCGTTACGGAAGTGCACATACATGCATGCAAACGCGGAAACGTGCGCTGGCGTGCATATTTGCCGGCGTATTAAATGTTACACGGCGACGTTAAATCGTATATCGATATATGTATAAAGGTCATTCGTGATTTACTGCGTACGGAAGCAGGTGCGGCGCGACTATAATCTCCGTAAGCGGGCAAAATTGCATAACGCCGTTTGTTGCGATAAACTCGGTGACATTTCTGTCGGTTCTTTTCACGCAATATAGACACACGCGCGTCCTGAATTCTCTCTCTTTTTTTTAATATAATATTCTGTTAAGGCTACATCCTGCCGAAACTCGTTTCAAAGTAATAAACTTGTTTATTTTTATTTTCATTGCATGTTTGTGAAAGAAAACGTTGAACACACTTTTACGGATTCTTGTAAATCAAATGCGATTGCATTTATTTCCCATATAAGAATCTTGACGCTTTCGCGGATTTCTAAAGCAACACACACACAAGCGCGATGCCGAACAATGATGAATGTACTATTCACTATATGAAATACATTATATGCCATGCTGAAAAGCGAAAAAAGAAAAGATTTAAAATAGAAGCAAAAGAACGATACACACACACACACACACACACACACACACACACACACACACACACACACACACACACGATGCATAACCGCTCGCAATATTGGAAAAGAAACATCGTTGACCACGCGAGAACGATTGCCCGAGGCGGACAGCGAGCACAAAATTTATGATATGTACTGAATTTAATTGAAGCCACCGAACGCGTTTTTATTCTCCTGCTTTATGACATAATAGGACGTGTAAAAGGAAAAAGTATCGTTAAAAAATATGAAATTGCTCTTTTCGTTTCTTTTATAATTAAACCCACGCTTGCTTTTGTTAACATATCCTAGTATTAAAAATATCACAAAAAACAGCCTTAATCGTCAAGTATGCTCCTTTATACAGATGAATATATGAATATTTTTCTTTTTTCATGTCATAAACTATAAAATGTGTGTGTATGTATATTTCCAATTTACTCGAACAGTTGGGTGAATTATTTTCTACGTCCTATTAGATTGACTACTGTATTAGGTAGATATATTCAGCAATAAAAAATACGTTGCATTATCTGCGATTGCATAAGGTAAATGTGATTATGGATATTGTGATATAGACACGCGTGATTCATAACATTATTGCATCACGAAATATTGTCGTCCTTCAGTCTAGGGGTGGGAGGGGGGGGGGGAGAAAGGGGGGTGACTTCGTTTCTCGCGGTTCACTGATCGACACGGGATGCAACGGCCTCGCAAAACGCAATTACGGTCGTTTACGGTTTTGTCACGGCTATTCATACAGGAATTGCGCGTTTAACAGCTATGAGTTGACGAGCCCCCCTCACGTATTCCTGCCCGCCGTGATTTCTCGTGGGACCACAGTCGACGACGAGGTTCCTCCTCTATCTCTCGTTCCGAGACACTCAACCGCATCCGTTCGTTCCTCGTCCTCCTACGGTTCTTTCCTGTCCCCGGAGACCGTCACAGACCGCGGCAGATACAAATCAGGATCCGACTGTGTGCGGTTGTCGCGCCTGCGCCACGACTTAAGCGATGTGCCTGTCGAATTAACCGCGATGGGACCGGCAACGAGAAGTAGTTACCTAGCTGAAAGGGATTTCAGTGTGTTCGATCCTGGTATTCAATTCTAATATTCTACCCATTGTATTTTCGATTTATGAGTAAAGAGTATTGAGAGGAATCTCTGGAATCTTTGCAGCCTATCGTCTTTAACTTATACGTCTACCTCTTTCTCTGTCCGCAATTGTTCTGAATTAATCAACGCGTTATCATTTCAAATCCTCATACAGATTTATCTCGACACGAGTGCTGTTGAATGGTTTCAAAATATATTAAATGAGAAATGTGGAATAGTGTATCACAAAATATGTATAAATTTGCCGCATCAAAGTATGTTAATACTATAAAATGTAATAATATACAAGAAAATTATTTTACAAGAGAGAATTTTTTCAAGCATACGGCATATTTCATTTGTATATATGTCATTCCATCGTGATCTTATTTCTTACAGTTATTATTAGCACTAGTTACTTTATATTTGACAGCACTTTACGATCATTTCCGTTAAATAGCGAAACAGATTTTATGGATCGAGTTATTTTGTTTTAAAGTGACATGCGCACCGATACGTATAAATCTCCTTGCAAAAGTAAAAAATTTTACGTCTCAAGGGAACAATCTTTCCATTCGCTTGTTCAGCTCGCTCCACTTGGTACGTATGAAAGCCGTTGCAAATCTCCGCAGATAGAAATCAACTTCTGATTACGGTTGTCACACGTGTAACAGATTTAATTGCCACGCTTGTCAAATTAATGGAATAGACTGAGCGAACATTAATTAAGAACAAAAGTGAAACTTTTTCTCTCTGTTTTATATAGAAAGATGATATCTCTTTACACACATACATACACACAGATTTTTTACGATGAAACTCGTTATTAAATTAAAATTCATATTTAACTGTAAAAAAATCCATATTAACTGTCAAAAAAATTTGATAGACATGTTTTTTTTTAAGCTAATGATTTATTGCATTCTCTAACAAAAATATAACCAAAAACAAAATAAAAGTCAACGTGATTTATACTAGTCTACGTAATTTATAAAAAATTAATAATTATTTCTGAAATAAATTATTTTGACAATCGCTGAATAGTTGAATAGTTGAGAATTTGAATTTTATTTTCATTACTCCTTACATAAGATTCATTGGAATTTTATAATGATAAAGAAATCTTAAAATATGTGACGATAGACGGGGTAACCGCGATAAAATTAAAAGGACTCAATAGCAACGTAATTCCGCAGCCTGCGGAATGGACGAAGTTCCATGGACCATTGTAAAGGCCTCCTCTAAATCGTGAATCGCGTGCCACGATATTGCACTTTTGCTCATATAGGTTCGCAAAAAATTTCTGCTCGCGCATGCGATGCCTCCCGCCGTGAAGAAGAAGAAGAAGAAGAAGAAGAAACAGCAGCTTTCATGTTATCTGGAGTCTACACGGTTCCTAGATGATTTACACATTCGATCATTAGCTCGCGAAAGCATTTTTTCCCATCTCAAAACCTGAGTCTTGTAGTAATTTTGCAATCATTTACGCATTAAATTGTACTAAGCCAGGGATAAATTATAAAACTTGACAATAGTCGCGAAGGCGGTGATTAAAATGTATATCAGTGAAATGCGTATAACGCGTAAAAAAATGTTGAACAAAATATTGCAATATTAATAGACATATTTCTTGTAGTTGAAGAAAACGGTATTGCGGAGAAACGGTGACGAATTCGTAATGCGACGTAATTTTCCAAGAAAAAGTATAGAAATAAATATATAAAAAGGGCTCGAAAAAGGGGACGCGGACCGAGCGGGAAGCATGGCGTTATTAAGCGAGTATCCTGCCTTCGCTTCGTCACCTTCGACTGATCGCTTTTCCGATAGTTAATGATCGATCGCGATGCACAAGCTGTACGGCAGGAACGAGCCACCGGCGCCGCTTCTTTCGAGCGTGTGGAAGCGTTCGTGTACACGGTGTGTCTGGACCGTTTTTCCCGCTTCTATGCGGGAATCCGGCGCCATTGTCGGGGGAACAAACGATCGTCTTCCTTTGCGCGGCGCATTACCGTTTCTCCTCCTCGCACAAGTACAAGAGTCCTTTTTATTTAGCACGGAACAAACGGCCGGCAGACAGCTGACGTAGGCGGACAAAGACGACGGACAACTTTACGCGCCCAGCATAAAAGGGTTACAGGACTAACGAATTCGCGCGCGCTATGAATTTCGTTCTCGCTCTCATCCTTCTCTGAACTCCCGCTGGCTTGGAAAATAACGTGGCAAAACGGTGACGGGTCGCGAACTTTGAATCTTCTGATATCTTTTTCCTTGCACCGAAAGTTACCTTCATGGTGTTTTTATCACACATACGTAACTAAAGTAATATATAATAAATAAAATAAGTTTAGCACAGCGCGATTATTATTTCTTTCAACTCAATACTTAATATTTTAACTCCGAAACGCCGAATCAAGATCTATCTCAATTTATAATAGTTAAAAAAAAATTGAAAGAGAGAGAAAAAATCGAATTTCAAGAACTACAATCTCAATGAAAAAATTCACGCTATAATTTTAAATCAAAATGCAAAATTTATTTTATGATTTGTGGAGATAATTTTTACGATTCTCTGTCTAGAGTTAGTCTATATTAATGTAGTTACATAGCTGACGATATGAAGATTAAATCTTAATTAATATAGACATAATATCTTCGACGAGCCATCTGCATGGCTGACTGTCTGATTGATGAATCAAGCGGAGCGCGATGACTATATTAATATCCGGTTAGTCTGCGAAGAGTAACAACCCGACTGCTATTATACTTAACGCGCATCGTCTAGACGCTTTGCGACCAACCGTAACTACCGATGAATAATTTATGCGTTCTGAGCATGCTTTGGGATCTGATTGTTGAATTCTGGTGGCTATGCGAGAAAAGAATAGTAACAGATTTCTTTATAGAAAAAAAAACGTAGTAGAAAATTCCATTAGTAACTTGAATGAAAGTATCGAAGCAAATTGTTGATAGATCATATATCAGGCAAATGATAGTACAAAATATGTGCACACAATAAACTTGATATTATTCTTAATCGTTTGATCTAACAACTCTTCTTGCCTTCGCGATTTAATAATCGTCCATCAACGTTAATATAATTTAAAATCTTTATAAAGATTAACGAGATTCTAGAAATAAACGTACGCTAATTTTTGTAAAATATAAAATTATTCCATCACTATGTCCTGCGTTTCTTTAAAACAAAATCATAAAACAAAAAAATAATTTTAATGAAATTTTAAATATGGGATTATAAATAAAACGCGTTCTTATATTTCACGTAAGTATACATCCGCGTATGAGCCATCGTTCATGCTTCTTTATGCGCAGCTGTAGGTACTCCTCTTTCAATCGGCTTTCAAACTGCATATTCAATTTCTGAACATAACATCTCGGCATGTTTTCTCCAGAAAGCAGAGGATTCCACGCGCGTTTCGTGCTACCGTAGAATGTGTGTACGCATGAAATACGAATATTACTTCCCAAAGTATATTTATCTATCGATGTCGATCACCTGCTCTGCATTATCAAATATCTCTGTGGTTTACTTTCACGCACTTGCTTCTGCAAAAATTCCGCGAACATATTTACTTTCTTAAAAGTTGTAGAGATAAAACTGCTGTAAATATGTATTCAAAGTACTCTTATTGACAACTTTTTACGTACAGTGCATCCTACCGCAAGATGTTATTATTTACAGAGCAAATAATTTATAATATACAATACCGTTATGTACATCCGATTCTGCTTCAAAGATAAGATGATTAAATTACATTAATAATACATAAAAATGTTCTGATACAAAATAGAAAATAGAAATAGAAAAAATATAAAAAATTAATTAATAAGTAATTCTTGGAAACAAAATTTTGCACGCACATGCAGCTATTAAATTATTTTCTTAATAAATAATATTAGGAGCTTTATTATATCTATGACATACTATTACTGTATGTCACAGATATAATAAAGTAATTATAGTATTATTGCGTTGTGCAACAATCCTTTTTCAGATAAAATATTCACTCGAGAAATAGAAACTTTTTCTTGCTGATATGCGTAATTCGATCGGAATTGGAATAGAATATCTAGTCGAATACATAATTCGAGATTCCTACCGGAATTCATACGAATGAATTCCGGTCTACTTCTCATGCATTCTCGTATTTAAAAAAAAAAAAAAAAAATAGAATAGACGGATGAAGAATATCGAGAAGAGCCGAATACTGCCACGAGAAATATTGATCGCGTTCTTTGGGACCGCATCGTCGTCGACATGCTTCGCATTTCTCCTTCTTTTTCACTCTTTTTCTATATTCTCCGTCACTTCTTCGTTTACTGTTTCTCTCCCTCATCCTGTCTCGTATTCTTCACCCGTGTCGTACACCACCTTCTGCATCACACCCGCACGAACTACCGATCCATACAATCGTTCCCCACCCCGATGTGCACGTGGTTTTCACATCAAAGAAAGCTATTTGTTAATGAGGAGTAATTATCCCGTTTACAATGGCTGGCGACAGGATGCCACTGTGAAATCAGTTGGGGGTGTTAAGAGTAAGCGATGAGCAAGGGTGGAGTTCGCTGGGACTATGATTGTTCCAAAGAGACATGGGGGTCCCATGATGTCATCGTTCGGTGGTTTTAAGCGATCATCGTGGGCGAATAAAATTTAAAAAACTCAGGATGGCTACAGTTCCAACGAAAATACAACACTTTTAGATAATTAGAAGAGAAAAAATAGAGTACACTTCTCTGTTAAATTACAAAAGTATTAAAAAAAAATTCACTGTCTCTTTAAATTTAGAAATTTGTAAAATTTAGGAAACAAGCTACTAAAAATATTCTATACTTTTATACTATACTTAATTTAAAATAGAAAAATTTTGTGTAAAAATAATATATGTACTGCAGTACTAACTACACTCACAATTTTCTTTATTATCTTTTCATATTATGTAACTCGTATTATGAAAATGAATTTCTCAAAGATGTTACGTAAAAGGTTCTGTTAAATATGAGGATTATGCTAAGTGGCTCTCAGCCACCTGATCTTTCGTTGTAGAAAAATCCGTAGAATTACTGAGCTAACACTGCATTACATAAAAAAAATTTCAGCTTAATATCATCCTTTTAAGCTAGTTCTATGATGTGTGTTAAATGATCAAGTAAGGATTAAAAAGTGAGGATAACGTTGAAAGCTGCTCAGACGGAGAGCAAGAAAACAAGCGTGGAAAAAGCAGACTAGATACCTCTTGCTCGATTACGTTAACTGTTGTAACCTTTTTCAAGACCTCGGACCATCTCAAACCGGATGAATCCAATTTCGAGATAATTACGACCAGAGATATACCGCATTTTATCTGCAATCAATATCATGTAACTATTGCTACGTCAAATACATGGCATAGGAATTTGTATTGGAATCGAAACGAGCACGCGATTAATTGCTCGATTAAGGAAGTATGATTCGCGAGGCGGATTGATTATGATTAGCGAATCGTTAAATGAAGCATTCGGAAAGCGTCGCGACGTGTCCTTTAATAACGCGAGCGCTGCTAGTTTAGTTTGGGGCGCAGGTGATCATCGAGCGATAATGGTATTAATACATCATCGCCTCCCGTGCTATGCCTCGCCGCCCCCTGATTGCACAGCAACCCCGCGCGCTTGCAATATGCATTTTCTCGCCCAAAACCGGGCGACAAATACAGAGCGAGTAAACAGGCGACTGTTTTCCTCACACAAATTGTAATTCAACAATATATAATTCTAATTCAAATAATTATATTTAACATTTGAGGAAATGATTTAAATGTAGATTGTTTCTTCTCTCATTGAAAAAATTATATCAATTTGCGCAAATTAATTAGCAATATATATAAGAAAAAAGATTATAATTATAATAAAAACAAGTAACTTTTCTTTTTTCTTTTTTCTCTGTAAATGAAACGCAAAAATATTATCCAAGAATTTTCAGTTTTCAAAGTGGAATTATCTGGCAACATTTCTGTAATATTTAACTTTAAATGTTCGCACGTTTATCTTACACCAGAAAGAATAACTATTACACAAAGATATTATGTCATTAATATTCTTTCATATTATTGCTATTATTGAGCAAAGTATAGCGCCAATGCGCTTTTAATCCATAGATAAGTACCGTAACAATATTCATACAGATATCCATATTAGATGCTATTAAATCGTTATTTGCTGATATTATTCGTTCTTGAATCAATGGTGAATTCACGGTGAAGTCGGCACTTCATGGAATGGAGAAACTTTCTTTTTCTTTCTCTCTCCGGTTTGTTTTAATAATTTATTCCTTTCCTGTTTTAATTTTGTATTTGATTCCACGCTGACTCTACTTTTATAGAGTTTTGTGTCACGGATTACCTTGTAACTCACTCTTAAATTCTTACGAATGTAAAAACGTGCGACCAAAGAATTCCTCACTCGCAAAGAGAATAACATGCTAAGAAGAATTTGAAACAGTACAATTTGAGTGAATTTTTACGTAATACTTTTGAAGTTTCTTTTGTAAAATACGTCAAAAGCCGCGGTAGGCAAAGTTTATACATGGAATTACGATCGTCGTGCTAAACTTGCATGCAAAAATTATAGATTTATCATTCGAAAGAAGCAGTTTACTTAGAATAACACGATTTAGAATTTCAACGCGAAACCACCACGTGAAATCACCACATGAAGAGTATAATGATCATTAAAGCCGACGAAGAAGATCGCTCTGACGGATACTAATTAATTATCGGAGACGAGTTAATTTAATTAGAGAGAGTCCTGAGTGTAATTGTTCTTGAATGATCCTCTGTCCTTACGCGCTCGATCTCTTAGATGTCATCCATTAACGTAATTCAAGTCTGAATGAACAGTAGAAGTATTAAAAGATCTACTAAATGAACGTCCGTCTAACGTCCAATAAATGAGACAATTTCAAATCAAGAACCCTTCAGGAGCACTTTAATGGAACTATTCAAGAAACTCGAGATTAGCAGATAATTGTCGCGAATGTTAAAAAGCCTCGCAGCAACTTTTTATGTAATACTTGAACATTTTAATACCATCGAGAAAGACTTTTCAAATGTGACAAAAGAGAATGCATAAAAATATATAAATTTAAAATCACTATAGCAAAATCGTGTTAGAAGAACAATACTTTCAGAGGAAGAAAAAGAAAGAGAAAGTAAAAAAAGATGGAAAACTATTAAATATAACAAAATATTATATTATTTCGCATCTAATGGCAGATTTTTATGGATACTAAAATTAATTAATGATTCCTAAAAATTATTATCCGTTCAATTCCATGTAGTACACAGGTATATATCGCGATTATCTTAAGAAATTTGATTCCCACATCGATCCTTACTCCGACTTTACTATATAACTCCAGGACATCCGTCGTTGAGACGAAAGTCGTTGAGGAATTCAAGCTTTCGTTTACGAGACAACCACATCGTCCTACGAATAGCGATATAGATACACGATATTCTTTCCTATAGAGCGACGTAAGATATGTCCAGTAACATTTGATAGCATCTAAAAATATCCTTTGATAGTAGGATATAAGAAGTTTGGATCGTGTTTCAAATGTACTACCGTTACACGTATGTGATAATTTTCAAAATAATACCGATGCAACCTACAAAACTAATTAAAAGTAGTTAATTTTCCAAGCGTGAAAAGTTTGTTATATTAGGATTTTAACTGTATAATTTTAGTTACGAAAAGTTTACGAAAAAATAGTTATTATTTTTTTAAATGTCAATTTATTTTTGTTATTAATTTTTTAATTTGCTCAAAATAATAGAAATAACGAATTTCCAATTCAATCAAGCGCTTGTTCTATCTATCGAGAATAAAATTATTACATGTTATTATCTACGTTTAACATAGCGATGCGAAGAGGAAAATTCACGGATTTTCAATTTTTTTTTCTTTTACTAAATTATATACAATACTTAACATTTAATAATTATTCAAATTAAAAGCTACTGAAAAATTTATTAAAATATATTTTAATGAAATATTTCTTGTCAAGATTAATAATCGAGTATATCAAATTAATATATTTTTAACATATAAATTATTTAATAGAATTTACATTATATGGGATATTTTATTACATTTTTAATACGTAATTTTATACATCAGAAATTATGCCTTTAAAAATATATTAGTATCGTCTATATATAATTACAATTTTATATTATTTATTCAAAAGAAAGAGAAGATAATCTAAAGAATGCTAGAGAATTTATGATCTTAACTTCTTCGTACATTTTTATCGGATTTAACAGAATGGAAAATGCTATTAATCCACAGCTATACATATATAAGTAAGGCAAAAGTTAAATGTGGTAAAACAACTTTATCTACTATTGTTGATTGGATGATTTTATTAAATGCATTGAACCGAATTTTGCTTTTGGCGATTCCGATTGTCATCGCTATTCCGAATGTATTTCCTATTCTGATAAATGTATAAGTTTGTAACCGTGAAATATGAGCTCGTTATATTTATAATCAAATAATTCTCATGGTTCTCCAATAGCTTACATAATTCAATAATTCAGACATAAGATTGAAAATTCCTCTTATCATAATTACATAACAAAAAATAATTTTGCAATTATTTGCGAAAACAATGTCTCTGTTAAACTTAAGAAAGCACAGATATTTTCGAATCTCAAACTTATATTAGATATCAATTAGGATATGTATGATTTCTAAAAAAATGTTTATCTTGGAAATAGATTGTGTTATAGATTATATAAATCTCGTACCACGAAAATAACATTTGCTTTAGGAATCAGCTCTGAAAAGATAAACGACAACGTAAATGGTTCGTTCGAGATGGCTATCAGATCGTTTTTGCAGATTGTAACGCGGAAACTAAATCGAGATAGGAATTAGCCAGGCGGTTAGGAAAACAAAACGTTGGAAAGTTTAGTAATGGACATTGCGGATCCATGAACGGTTCCATTACGTGGCGACAAAGCATACTCGGTGAAGTTTGGCTTCGACGCGGTGATCGCTGATTGCGTGGGCGACCGTTGATTACTCCCGTCGCGCTCTCCAATCGGTTGCGAAACTTTAATTAAGGCCTGCACCGTGACCGAAACGATGGGACGATAACGCGAGAGCTCCTTATATTGGCGCGTGTAGGCGATCGGTTTTGTAGGATTCGAGTATCGAGAATAAGTTGCCTGCAGAAATATTAGATGCGAAATATACCTCGAAATATTCCCATGCATGTCGCCATAAAACGTCACGACAACAGCAGTTTCGTATGACTTAAAGTACGTTTAAAGGACAATAATCGGATGTACAACAGATGATATAAAAATGATAATTTTTTTCGCAGACTTCGTTTATTGCATCTTTTTCATAGGTTCATAAAATATGATACTTTATAATCGTTGATAATAAAGTAAATATTAAAATCAGACATAGCAGTAAAGTGAATTAAATAAAACCAAAATAAAAAAAAATAATAAAATATTAAATTTAATGCCGAATAAAGAATATTAAATTGGTATAATTTATTTCAGTAAATAACTATTAATGCTAATATATAAATAAATGCTTTAATTTTCAACTATAGAATTATTAAGAACCATAATAATATTACAAAATATTTTCGAAAAAAAAATATGATTACATTATTTTATATGATCAAGCAGAGAAATAAGTATATACATAGATTCGAGGTGATTAAATATTGATGAAAAAATTATGGTAGCACAATCTTTACAGTTATTAGAATTCTTTTCTATATATAAAACTTAGTTCAAATAAATATATATGCGAAAATATTAGAAATCCAAACCACTAGTTGCTTTTTGAAAGTTTAGCATTGAATATACTTTCATCAGTACATTCTTTCTGCTTTAATACTCGTATTACAAAACGTTGCGCCGGAGATGAATTTTAATATATGATTAGTAGCAATCAAGGTAAATCTTCTGAAAGTTGTTACACGTCGGGACGTCAGAAACTTTCCAACATCACAATGTTTCTCCAACAATTTCTTTAAAAAGTGGTGTAATATGCGATAGAAACTTTTCCAGCGTTATAAAAAGTTACTGTGGCAATTAATTGTCACATTAAACTGGGTACAGCTTAAATACGATAAAATAAACGAGATGTGATACGGTATATACAACATAGCGAACATGTTTTTATTCATTCGTGAATTGGTGGATTACGCTGTCAATTTGTTACCTAAAGCTAAGAGATTGCGCGGCTTTGATCACGGTTTCATCACGGGTAGTAAAATTACAATTCAACGTAACATGTCGACGATTTAATAGCCGTGTGTCGTAATAACCTTGCACATGCAAATTTTGAATAGAAGTAAAAGCAATTCAATGTCCAGGCGTGGCTCTCCCTCTCTCTAGTTCGTGGCGATCAACATGGGTGCTGCCAGTCCAGCTACCAATTAAGAATGACAGATCACGACAAATTATTGCGTATCTCACGCAATCGCGCCGATCTTGTTAAACAATCCAGCAAAAACGATTCGACATTGCACGATAATATTCACGTTCAGAGAATATAGCATATCACAGAAGCACAATGTGAACAAACAGAACTATATCTAACAAATAACATAAAATTATATATATATATATATCTTCTGATATTAACTCTAATATAATATATGCTAAGATATAAAATCACTTTACTTTTTCGCAAAATTTATGTAAACTTGTTACGATCAACAAGAGATTTACAAGATTGAAAGAAAAACAAGTAGTTTTCATATCGACCGGCTCAGATTCCAATAATGTAGGTTCAAGATTAATAAATCGCGCGTACATACACACACACACACACCCCCACACAGTACGTTCGACTATACATATGTATATGCATATGTATGTATATGTGGTAAAGAGAATATCGGCCTTCCGAACAAACGCGCGCAGCTTTCTCAGATTTTTCAATTTTCCGTGACAGAGAAACATGTTGTTTTTTGTCTCGATACCTCTCGCAAAACGATTTTCTAATATAAGATTTAATCCCTGCTGAGTCGTTGCCGCTAAATGTACAAATCCAATGATATTTCACAAGAGATACGAAATCTCTCGAAGTGTGTTGAAAATCGTCGCCCTGCCTGATTTAATGATTCAGATGAGCGATTTAAATTTCAAATAAATTCAGCTGCTGAGAAAAAATTGTAGGAAAATCTTTCTTAGATATCTGTGATATCGAGTTCTTCTAATAATCGCGGTGCGAGCGACAATATTAAATTGAAAATGTGAACGAGAATATAGACAATGGTGGCAATTTGCGATATTAAAAAGTGAATTTGGAACAAATTCACAGACTCGCGTCAGTAAAAGTGTTTTTATTTGAAAACATTGATTTAATTAGATTTTGTAAATTCCGATTGTAAATCATATTGTATTCAACAATATAATGTTCATTAACAAATGTGATAATATTAAAGTCTAATAAATATTATGACTACCTCTGTTTTCTCTATCTTATAAGAGAGAAGTCAATTCCTGCATTCATACAGAATGTTTAAAGATCCAAGAACGAGGCATATAAGCTTCAGACTATGAAAATGAGCTCTTGCTGTAAGATCGCGAGGAATATTCATAGGATTCTACCTGGGCGTGAATATTTGTGAAATATGAGTCCGGTAACTTTAATCGAACTTGCAACGCAATTTCAAATTCAAATTTTCATCGCGGGCAATAGGGATTTATCTAGTAATTATATCATGGTGAGGCGCCTTTGAAACATCGATAAAGTAAATCTTTATCAAGAGAGTTAATTTAATAACGCGTCAAACTCCCAATAAGAGAACTTATAGAGACACGATAATATCACATCACCATATTTATCACCGGAAACGATTTGATTTAATCTCGCATTTGAATTAAAATTGATCATTCGACTAATTCAAATAGTCTAGTAAATAGAAAGAGAGAGACGTAATAAAGTTGTCATAGACATTAAACTTCACGCTCGGCACCGTCTTGAATATCGAGATCTCAATGTACGATCGAGATCTCTCCTGTTAAAGATAAATTAAATTAGATCACATAGATCAGAAATATAAAAAAATGCTTAGAAATAAATCAAATCGCAATACAAATAAACGACTTAATGGTTTATACTATACTTTAACTTACATTTTTTTGATGCAAAAAAAAAAAGCGATGTAAATAATTTTGCAGAAGTTCTGTGCAGTAGTCTCGTTTAAACCGATAATAAATCATGTACAAAAGATACTAAAAGTGATATAAATTCGCTTCATGAGAGCCGATAATAGAGCGATACGTAACGTTAAGTTAATGAGCGCGTTGTTCACCAAGACGAATGACTTCTCTAGCACGGAGCGAACTCCCTCAACTGTACGATATTACACAGATTCGAGTAAACTCAACAAATAGTTACCGATCGCTCTCTATTTTCTCGTTTATCTATCCTGTAAAAATCAGCTGTTCTGTTCCGCACTATTCCCTTTGGATAAACAAACACGTGTGGTTCAAGTAAACACATAGTTCACATGATAGAATCAAAAAACGAATTCGTTAAAGTATTCTGATATATGTATACTATGTATACAAGTGAGTAAATTTCTTTCTCTCTCTCTCCCTCTCTCCCCCACTCCCTCTCTCTCCTAATTTGTAATTCATTTGGAAATTTTATATTAATTTTATTATAATATTATACGATATTCTGTTATCCATTGAGTTCTTTAGTGATTGATGTTTTGAAAATTCATTTAAGTATACAAAATTGCTTTGAAATTTTTCTCGTTTGAATTTTATCTGTGATAAATTATATTTAATTGAATTGTAGATTTAAAATAGTGTAATCAAAATTGACATTTTTTCTATCAAACGTTTATAAAAAAAGACTATAATATATGTTTTATATATTTCATTATGAGAAAAAAATATGGGTTGTATATTACTTATATATTAATAATCAAATAGACACACGCACACGCACACACACACACACACACACACACACACACACACACACACACACACACACAAAAGCTTTTAAACATTATATTGAATGTTGGAAGTAATAACTACTTTTGTTATGCAACCATTTAACTATACTAGTAAGAAACAATACGTCAGAAAAAGAAAAACCTTTAGTCTTCCAAGTGAACAATATAAGCACATTAACACACTCGCACATTACCAACGATCCAAGGTGACGCACGTATATTCACAATTAACACTCGCAACGAAACACTCATAAGAGCACGCACGCACATGTTTTGCGACATTATTCGCGTTATTCTCGTGTTACAAAAAATCCGTCATTAAAACGATCGCGCTCATTAGAGCTTAGAAATGTTCGTGAATTAAAAATGTTCCGTGCGAGCCAACCGATGTGTCCAACCGGTTGGACAAAACCGAAGTTTTCTGCAGAACGAGCGTTTTTCAATTTCCACCTGATGGAGTTCACGAACCGACGGCAATGTCCTCGAAGACAGTGCAATTACTATCGTCCGATACCGCGGCGCCTCTTTTCGCGAACGGAGACACGTGTGTATACACGATACGCGCGCATCGACGAGAACTCGAGGGCACTTTGTCCCGATGCTCGCGTTCGAATTCGATGACTACCATTGAGTTCTCTCGCAATCGACTCCTTCCCGTCCGCGTTCTCTTTCCGTGACACTCGGACGTTTCTATTGGCACTCGAGCACCTCGAAAGCAGTCCCTTTAGTCTAGCTCTTCTCTTCTATTCCGACTGTGTCGACGCGACTCGTTTCGCCGATCCCGAGACCACGCTTCGACCTTTGATGACATTAAGAGCGAGGACGTTGAAAAGGTACTATAAGAACTCCTTCAACTGATTCGGTACGCCGATAGTCCTTGTGTCAGTCGTACGATCACATGAGAAAATATTGGAGCTTAGTATCAATTATCACTCTACGATCACTATATAATTCTATGTATCATGAATCCTTCTGAAGTTATATAATCGATGTTTTTCATTTCGCACAACTTTTTATGCCTCACATTAATTGGATGTTATTCAACACGCATATGTTATCCAATCGTTACGAATGATAGTACAAATACACGCCACAGCAACATAAATGGCATTAACTAAATTTAGATCTTCTGCATTTTCGGCGTTATCTTTCGAAATCTCTCTTTCGTTTTGAGAATTGGAGAATGTCTTGTGCGAGCTTTAAAATTTTTATCAAAATTTTACCAAAATAAACGAATATTAAATCTTTTATATATTTTCATTTCCATCGTGATTGAAAATAAATACAATCTTTTTTTTGGCGAAACAAAAAAGTCATCTATAAAACTGAAGAAATGGACATCTTTTTTTTCTATTCATGAAATTCGCAATCTATATCAATAACGAAAATTTCAATATCAAAAATATGAAAGAAAAAAAAAACCATTTCGATGACATCAACTGCATCAAATCTACGCTAAGAAAGTTGCTCTTAGCTCGCACAGTGCTATATGAATTCCGAAGGTACCAAGTAACAATCAGCTGATCGTCAAGCATATGGAATCGTCAGCTTCGAGGCAATCCGATAACCGTCATCCCTTTGCAAATTCTGAATATCGGGCTCACAGTGCGGAAGTCTCAAAAATCGCGAACACATGGTCACAAAAATAATAAGAATTCTCTTCTTCATAAACCAACTGTCAACCGGATCCCTACGCGTTTCTCTCGTCATCTTCCGCGCGCAGGTCCGTCTTCTCTACTCCCGACATCATCCTCAGGGGGGCATCCAGCCACTTTGGACATTCGAAAAGACTCACGACGCTCCGCGAGAGATCAAAGACACGCGGTGCTCACGGAACACATTTCATATCTCATACTAGGCTGCCCTCGTCCCTTCCTCTCACCACGACATATCTCGACGATCGGATCTTCCCTCGCGATCTTGCCTTCATCTCGCGCACCGGCGAGATCGAGCGATCGTGGTAATCTTTGAATTCCTGTCTTTGACGCGCCGTGACGAGGCAAACGCCCCGAACTATCGCAGGACACGGGAGCAGCCTTAAGGAAGAGAGGGGTTGCGGGATCGATGGGATGGATCGACGAGAGGATACCGGCGGGCGATCTATCGCACGAGAACGCAAGGCATGAGTGCGGAACGCTGTGGTGTGTACGCGGCACTGTCGTCCGTAACCCTCAACTCTGTAGATACTCCGCATCCGCACTCCGTTGCCGCGGCGGTCGGTCGCGCGCCACTGTGTGCGACTACGTGCACGTGCACCCATACAGCCACGTGACACGTGGGCGTGTTGAGACACGAGGGGGGAACAAGCTGAACTGGTAGGGACGGGACGAAGAAGCGGAACAGGCACGTAGAGAGCACGGAAGTAAGACAGAAGTAGAGGGATATAGCATTAAGAAGGCAGAGGGAGATAGAAAAGGACAGCAAAAGGGAGAAGAGGTTGGTTGTAATGTATGGAGGAGAAGAGACAGAGATATACATGTGTGTGTGTGTGTGTGTGTACACACTCTGACACAGAAAAACAGAGTGAGATAGATAGAGGGAGTGCTATGTACTGCGCGACAGGAAACAGGAGCGAGCGACAAAGATGAGGATGCGGCATAGAAGACAGGAAGGAAGGGATGTGGCGAGTTGAGGTGAGAGAGCAAGAATGGTTAGATTATAGAAAAGATAACCCCGGCAAGAGAGAGAGTAGAATATCAGGCAATTTCGCAGATGCAGAGAAAAGCGTTGTCTTTTAACAAGAAGATAAGAATTAGACCGAATTAGACATCAACAATTAAATGTCTTCATCCCTTTTTTTAAATTATGTGTGTTTTTAGGCGATCAAATAAAAGGAGATTTAATTTAAATCAATTTACCATCTGATTTCTAACAAATAAGTACAATTCACTATATGAGCTCGAGAATGAGAATATCGTTGTTGAGAATTACTTAAGAGGAGCAGATATATTAAATTTATAAATGCAAATTTATTGCAAATTTACGTGTAAATCAAAAAATATATTCTAAAGGATTAATAAATCAATGTAATGTAATTATATATGGGAAATAATACAATGTTCGAAATAATTAAAATAATGATGATTGTTCGTTGCGCACGATACGTATATTATAATAATATATAGTATTATACTATAACGGAATATCGGTACGCGACAAAATCCACAAAATACGAGCGCATACAGCGCACTCGTTATTTTATATTCGAGAATATAAAATAACGCGAGTGCGCAAGGGCTCAGCAAGCGATTACGACTTTTTGTCACGCTGAAATTTCAGTAGACAATTGATGGCAGCAAATGTACATACAATACATATACATATAAAAGGAACAATAAAGCAGATATTATAGAAACCAACACCGAGGGGTGACGCGTACACATCGTGTTCAGTATATAAATCAGTACTCAGCAGTACTAATCTCATAAATACCACCCTTGAGGATCGTATGGATATATAGGGTAATGTATATATAATTTGCAGTTAGATGATAATACAACTATGTATAATACAACACAATGTAAAATAATATGGAGACAATTATCAATAACGCATTATTATATACATATATTCAAATAATTCTAAACAATTGATTAAAATTCACATTTAACAAATATATTTTTATTTCCAATTTTAATAAAAATATGTTATCGTACTTTTCATTATTGAACAAGAATATTTTTATCTGCAAATTTAAATTTGTAGAGAAAGCAACATAATGAGAGCTTGATTATTAAGCAAACAGTTTCATCCCCATAATCGTAAGAGAATAACACAAACATATTACCATGACACATTGCTGTTCATGCATATAATATGTTTAGTCTCTTCCTCTTCATGGTTTCAGCAATGTGCTTTGTTTGCATGCCCCTCTATATTCCTAACTGTAGCCTCTGGCAATTTCGTAACGCATATAACGTACACATATGAGATTATCGCCTTATTTCATAGATAAATATTCGCATTTAATACTAAAAATTCAGAGAAATAGTATTTAAATAAAATATTTATTAAGAAGTTCTTCAAATTTTTGCTTTATTATTTTTCCTAATAAAATCCAAGATAAAGTTAATTAAAATCATATGATAAAATCAATTTTTAGACTGCAGAAAATATCGATTACGGACATAAATCTAAAATAAAAATTCAAAGTAATTATTAACTTTCAAGTTATATTCAAAACTTACTTCTTAAATATGTTACCCCATTTATATACAAGAGGAAAATGTAACTAGAGGAAAATAAGGTTAATGATGGAGGATATAGATAAGAAGATACGGCGGATGAAGAGAGTTCCTTCTTCAACATCGTACGGTAATAAGGATTACATCAGCTGTACGTTCCATAACCGAGAATTAACATCAAACCCTTGTCTTCTTTACATGTATTTCGCTTCTCCGCCCATCTACTTTCGACAGGAATAGCTCTTGTTCGCGTATACTTTGAATTTATCGTAAATATACCTATATACCTCTATACCTCTATATCGTTAATGAAATATTTCAATGTTTTAAGTGTTATTACGAAAACAAGAAATTCTGAACTGAGTAATATAAAGATAGATGATTAAACGATATTATATCAATTAAATATATCAATAATGTACAAAAATTCCATCGAAGAATTCTAACAAAGCAAATATCCTGAGGAAAATGATATAGATATCGGAACAAAGCATGTAAATACGTACATATGAGCGAGCAGTGATACGGAAAACGAGAAAGGAAAGAGATAAATCGACCCTGAAATCGACCTTGCAAATCGAGAGAAGGAAACGAAGAGGGAGTGAATTCCTCTCTTCTATTCTCTGGCGAGCTCTTTCGATCTTAATACTTTGCCGCGATATACCTGCCTATGATCCGGATAAGTTACCCCCTATTTACATTTTCCCCTATCGGATCAGTCGCCGCAATTTTTCAAGGCAGATGCTTTCGCGTACACGCATGGATTTCATATAGCGATCGATCTACACTGTAGTCTATGTCTAACCGATCAAATTACGTAACCATATTGGTCGATGAGAGATCAGGAGATCAGTGAAGCATTGTATAATATAGTTACATAACTGTACCTTTTTCTTCACCTTCTCTCTTTTCTCTGCGTTCTTCTATGTTTTGCTTTTATATTAAAAATAGAGAAGCAGAGTTTATATCTGAGTTTTTAAAAATTAAAGTTCTTTAAATGTCAAGTGAGTCTCTCTCTCTCTCTCTCTCTCTTCACAAAATTTTGGTCAAAATAAAATGAACGCTAAATATTTATCAATTTTTTAAAGTTATATATTGTGTAGAATAAAAAAGAAGAATTCGCGATCCTTGTAACACCAACCAGGTTTGAATATGCCCATAAAAATTATTAGCTCCAAAGTCATATATTTTTTAAGGAAACATATGGAGAGAGAGAGAGAGGGACCGTCTGTAAAAAAAATTTTGCGATTGACCTTTAATCCAGCAAATCGATACTCTTATGCGATAAATATAAATAGTAAGACTTGAAAAAATAACCTACGGTAGTAATATTATCGAAATAGCGCACACATGTAGGGGTCTGCTTCGAAGGAGGATTCGCTGCCAACGATCGAACGGTTCAATTGAAGTGTTATCGGAACGAGTGTTCACGGCCAGATATCTCAATGAATATGGATCAGTTTCTCGCTATCGAAACAAGAAAGTAAAGAAAGTAAAAAAGAGAATATAAATATGAGACGCTATAATTATAGGAATAAATATAGAAAAGTTTAGGAATATTTCAATTATATAAAAAAAATTATATAGAGTATACCATAATTTTCTTAAATCAATTCAGGAACTTGCGTCTCAATTTTTTGTCATGTTCCATATTTCTGTCCTTTCTTTCAAAGCTCATCACGAATAGATTTGCGACAAATGTATTCAGAATAAGCACATATAGTTAAAAAAACAAATCTCGAGAAATATAAATAATAGAAATAACTAAGTAGCCATAATGACTTCTGGGATCGTGAGATCGAGACATTTTATGTTAAAGTGAGCGAAATGCTTTTGTAACGAATTTTGTCGTATTTCTCCTCGTTTTTTTTGGCTTATGTATACGTAATTGCAATTAGAAAGATTGCAACAAATATGCAAATGCAAAGTATAATAATGGCGTAAGCGCAATTTTCGCGGAAGCGGAATCGGATAAGACTTCGCTGTAACCGACCCTTACTAAAGACAACGTCAGACTAAGAACAAAAAAGCCCCGTAGTGAGAGATCGAAAGAAATTTTCCGGAATAATGATCTTGTTTCGTAGAGATTTATTCTTTTTCCCGCTGGTTTCTAACTGATATTTTCTCGCGATGTTTTTGATCTTTTCCTTCGCCTACTAAAACTTTGAGATGTTAACGGTCATTGTGTCTTGTTAAAATCAAAACGTAATGTGAGACAGTCTGGAAACGAAGCTTTTGTATGAAAAATTTAGATAAATGTTTTTGTTTTCAATTTATTTCACAAAGCGTGTATTTCACTGTATATTTCAATTTCTTTTATTTTTCTGATCACAAAGTTGTGAACGAATAACTATAAAATTTCGCAGAAATTTTAGATTAAAATGTTTGTTCTTTTATAGTATAAGATAAAATAGTAAAAGTATTCTCTCTTATTTCATTATGTAAGCATTGCAATGCACGCGTGGAAATGTGCTTTGTATCGCGAGGCGATATAGATAAAATACATTTACGAGGTACCCAGAAATATGTTAAATTGAAAAGTTTCGGTGCTCAATCAATTACGAGCTCTTCAAAAGTTTTTCTGGGATTCGTTAAATAAATTTATCTCCCGGCGGTTACATTTTTTCCACTTCATTGTGAACATTCGGTACTCACTTTAAATATACAATATTATACATCCTATCAGAATAATATTTCTGTTCGCAAATTTATCTCAATTCTCCATATCATCGTTTGCAAAATTTAGGATATTCTCTTCTTCGTTTAAATATCTTTCTATCTAAATTTAATCGTAATTTCAGCTTTGAATGTATTTTGATACCTGAAGAGATCTTCCGCTCTATCTGTTATTCACAAATCCGTGTGCAATATAATATCCCGGGGATTAAAAGCTCCATAAAAAAAAAAAGAAAGAAACCGAGTACATAATCTGTGCTCGAGATCTTAATGCCAATGCTAAATGTTGTCGTTACAGTTTAGATTTCATCGCGATTTTGCGTGTCCCGTGGAAAGAGCAGCCGCAATGGAAATGAGAATCAGAAGTTAAACAATTTATCCGATGCGGCGCGAGAAACTACTATTCTCGAAAAAGAAGTACATCAGAGAGTTACAAAGTACTCAGTCTCAGATAAAATCGACCTTTATCGTGTAATCCGCGAGATATCCCGTGCCTCGTGGCACCTACGAAAACACAACCGTAGACTAAGCGTAAATCGTAGAACGGCGCCAAGTTGGACAATGTGGGATTTACCCGCGGAATAAAATCACGGTTGGAAATTTATCGTCAACGCGGGAAAGTTTATCGCGGCGACGCACGCGGTTCTTTTTGCGTGCTCATGTCGCGTCGACGGAAAATATTGTTTTCGTGACGAATCGACGAGATAGAAACGGACACAATTTCCATTTTCCCGTTGGGATAACGAGTCTCGGATTCGAACTGTACAACGGCAATCGGGGTGGTTTTAAGGCTCTCCGAAACTTCGTAATACGTGTGCCAGGATGTACTACTACTACTAGTGTAATCCGAAACGCTGGTCGCGTAAAAGATGAATGACATTTACGAGCCGCCGCAGATTCTGAACCGAACGTTCCAGAAATGCGTCGTCCGATGAAATCATTGCCGTTCGCGAAGTGCACTCGCTTGTAAATACGGTCTCGCTCGTTCGCACGCTGCAACTTTGCTACAACCCGTTACAAATCGAAGAGGGAACGTTAATCTTATGACAGATGGACAATGTAACGATTGTCGCAACGCGTCACGAACTCGCACACTCGCGATCGTTGCATTATATGCGAATGGACGAGTGTGGAATTTAACATGCGCTTAAACGGCCGAAAGTGTGGGACATTTGAGAAATGCTCAAGCGAGTAAAAATTCAGATTAATTATTCGAAAAAACTGACAACTGCTCTTTCTAAATAATTTGTGCGAATTTTTTTATGTTCTCTTCCGAATATAAGGGTCCCGATTTACAAAGCGATTGAAAATAATGACTAGAAAAATTCCTGACAATGATAAATCAATTAATCATATTCCCGATTGATACAATTGCTACTGTCAATACAGTGCAGTATTCTTGGTATGAGTTAGCATTTCACATCAGTTCTTTTTAAAGATTGTGATATGAATATGAATACAAGTTTGAGATATGGATTATTTTTATATTATGCATATATATTTATATCATAATATTATAACTTGAATATATTACTTATTAATGATGTAGTCAGTTCTTCGTGACGAATATCAATATCTGTTATGTAACTCGGGCAAAAGCGATTACACAAACGTTACCATACGAGACCGTAGATTCTCGAAGATGAGAAATGAAATAACTTTATGCGGTTTAGATTCGCTGGGGCAATCCACGAGAGAAACTATTACTCCAAAACGATAAGTTACGAAATTGCGATTATACAAAGTAAACACATGCTACGTAGCAATAACATGACCACA
Organism: Lasius fuliginosus; assembly: GCA_949152495.1. Lineage (NCBI taxonomy): Eukaryota > Metazoa > Arthropoda > Insecta > Hymenoptera > Formicidae > Lasius > Lasius fuliginosus. The sequence goes on from OX424451.1 coordinate 9,703,368, forward strand.
TCAACCATGAGGATTCGGAAGACCACTTAAACAAATATTACACACGCTCGTTTATGTAGCATCGACATCTTATCTCCCCAAGCTAATCGTTTAATATCGCAACATTGATTCAATTAACACAAACTTTACGAAAAATAGAATATATAATATATAAAATATTTTTTCATTTAAATGTGATAAAAAATCGTTTATGCTTCATGTAGATCGAATTTTGTATACGTTATTAAAAATATGTAATCCAAAATAAAGTATAATTTACTTTTAAATCAATATTACATATAATCTTACTAACATAAAAATTTTTTATATAAGATTTTAATTCGTATATGATTAATATATTTGAAATTAGTATTATTACACAATTATTATTATGGAGTTGAAAGTATTAAAAATATTAAAAAAGTAAGAAAAAAAGATGTTCAAAATCTTATAATAAAAAAATTATTACATATTCTTTATACAATAATACATATTATTATAACATGACAGTAATATGAATAAAAATTGGTAAAATAAAAAAAAATTCTTTAAAAATAACATGTTTTATCCGCGACTGTCTCCTCAAAAAAAAAAAAATCTCATTAAAATTATGCAAAATTTTGATCTCATGTATGTCAAATATATAGATAGTATTATTTTTACAAATTTAGTAAACTTTTTTAAGCTCTCTTATTTTCTATGCGAGAAATAGCCTTATACTTTTTCATTGAAATGTTCGGTTTCAAAACCGTTTGAAATAGATTTACTGAATATCAATGAAAACAGAACATTTTTAATAATATTATATAAATACCGTTTATAATATTATGACATTAATCAATTAAATGTTGTAATATTATAATCCATAATATCTCGGATAGAGTAATCATGCATTTACTTACATACAATAATGTAGCAGGGATAGTTGACCTCATTTGACTCACCTGAAACGATAAAATATCATATATTAATTGTAATAATAATGTGTTATACATAACTTCATCTATTCTTAATTTACAACTGTAACTCAAAATTTAAACATTTTTGTGAAAATTAAATATCAATTGCCTCGTCAAATATATGTTGATAAAAAATCATTACTTAATATTAAAAGTTAATAAAAAATCGAACGAATATAAAATGTTATTCTAACAAAATTTAATTGATTGATATTGCTTTTACAATTTCTCAGAGAAATAGATCGGTTTTTCTAGTATATATCGGCCACTGTAGAATTGAGCTTCATTTTTCACTCGGCACTGAAAAAAAAACGCATGACATTTTTTTGTCGTTCGCAAATTTCCATGGCTGGTACTCTGTGGCGAATTCTCTCTACGGGCATTTACTTTCTTTAACAGTCTCGGAGCCTAATTCCGGCTTTTCCTCGCTTTTATTCGCGGTCGTCGTTCACCTTGCATCCGATGTGTAGCACGAAGAAAAAAAGAAGCGATCGATGCAAATTCACTCGACGCCGAACGTCGTCTCGTTGGCAACACTCGAACGAAAACAGAACAAGAAGAGATTGTCTCTTTCTGCACAGAGATTCAAAGCGGCTAATTGAGATTACACGAGAACGTCCCTACCAAAACACATCCCTTCTACGAGTTTCTCTTAATAATTGAATAAATCCTTTTTCTCCCGAAATTTAATCACAAAAACAGAAAGAGAGTCCGATACTATTTTCTAACTGTTCATACTATTAACATAAATGAAATTAACGTATCTGTCATATGAAGTATGTTTCCTCTAATATTTTTAATTATAACGAATAAATTAATAATAGAATAATTGCATAATTACACTGCTCGCTAGTTTTATTTTTCTATTTTTAACATTTAACTATGTAAATATGAACAATGCTTAACAATTAATTATAACGGCCAATTAATTATTTAATTAATTTAGATTTGAAATCTGTGCTTTAAGAATTCGTTAATCAAAGCAGTATAATATCCTTATTCTATCTAGAATGTTCCGACATTAAATCGCATTCATGTGGTATCTTACTAATAGTTATAGAACTAACTATTAGTAAGTCACACAACAAAATATTATTTTATTACTTCCTCATGTTATTCATCATATTAACCGATATTAAATAAGTGAGATACAGTCATATTCATTTTACTAACTAAACGTGCAAAATCTCTACATACAAGAGGGAAAAGCCGAACATGTAAACGACTGCTGCTATTAAAAGCGGAATCGGTCTCTTTTCCGTTTAAACGAAGCAAAACTTTAAAATTTCCTCGTAACATAAAAGTCCTTTTCACGAATTACTCTCTTTAATGTAGACAATCGGCGAAATTTTGCGTCTTCAATTGTGGTAATGTTTCGATTCTATTACTCGATTATTGATTTTAGTCAATCGATGGAGCTAACTAGAAAGAGGATTTAATTCAGATTTATGATATATTACACGTCGAATATTTTATCGTTTATTGCAACCAAGAACCGCGAAACAGAACACAATTATAACATAAGCTCTGAGAATAGCGCAGATTCTCAAAGAAGCTTTTATGCGAGCTTTATTAAAAACAGCATAGATGATATCGCGCTGTCGTATGCGTAGGACAATGCCACCCTTTACTTCTTTTCCAACTCCCTTCTTTGTCAACCTCGCGCTAGAATGTAACAAAGAATTATGGACGCCGCTGTGACGGATAAGAATAAGAATCGCGGTGAAGGAGAAGAGATGAGACTGGATCAACGGCGAGAAATCTCTGATTAAAATCACGGCAGAATGGCACAGACTTTGCTTAGTACGAAGTCGAATATATGACGCAAATATTTTTAATAAAGCAATCGGGTGAATATAAAAATTGTCTCATACTCTTGAGAAGTGTTTCGACCCTTTGCATCTTTGTAGTCTCAAAGTGAAGATCAATCGAATAAAGATTGAATAACGCACTTGGGTTTTGTCAACTAGCGATTACAGTGACTCAGTAGTATAAATCACAAAAATGCGGTAATATAAATTTTACATTGTTATATATTGATGATGTGATATTAATTCTATCATCTCCATCTGTTGCGTTAGAAAATTATAAGACTCTTAATTATCAAAATTTTTTTTATGCTTTTATAAGGCATAATTACAATAGAAAAGAACTAAATTAGCGTATGTTTTTTAAATTCAGAGAAATAAATTAATTAATGATATTAAAATAACCAAGAACTTTATGAATATAACGAGAATACACGAGCTTGCGTAATTTTCCACATCCTTACATAACGTAACATGATATGAATAAAAGCAACTAGATTCAATCATTAACACAAAACTAATTAGTTAGAAACAAAGTAATGATCAGTTTTATCCTGAAAAGAGATAAATGATTAATAGTTTAATTAAATGGACTTGAAATAACAAGGACTATTCATTCAAAAATATACAGTGAGAGTTGGAGCACAATTGGAAGCGTTCGTTGATCCATACTATAAAATTCTATTTGAATTATATTAGAAGGAAAAGAATGGGAACGGTACATACGCGAGTACAAATGGAATATTATATAATTATGTATTTTATATGACGAAATCGTTCTGGATAAAACCGACTTCTAAATGAAGAAGACGATGAATATACAACAGACACTGCATCCACATCTACGTATATTTTAATCCCGCTGTGTCAAGCTAATATGTATTAATGATGCTGAAATGAATCTGATTTAATTAATCTGAACACAAATTACGAAGTAGCAGCATGAAATCTCGACATTGTGCGACACTGGAGGATTACTGACAAAAATACCATAAAATATACTATTACCATAAAATGCATAATTTTTCTAGAAATCTCGAGATTACTTCTATTATACATCGAAATTTGATTTGCTATTTATAACGCGTTCGACAGAAATAACACGACTAATCGATAAATTGTGTAATAGTTTTTGAATAACATTCTATTATGAAGTTTAAGTTTTGTAATCCCAAACTTTTCATAAATCTTCAAAGGCCAAGAAACTGACGTGCGGCGACTGCAAAGAAAGCTTAGCTGATTAAGTTATCGCTCTTTCATTCCACTCCGAGAACTAATGAATGCCGAGAGGGCGGTAAGCCTAGTATTAAATTTCATGAGATATTAATTAAATTCAAACAGAAATATTAAGATATTGCACAAAATTAAACTACATGAAAATTAATACAGACAAAAAATGTGAAACAGTTAATAAAGTTAAATTAATCATCTTTGTTATTCCAAGTTTTCGATTGTTACAATAAATAATATAAATATCTAGTATATACGCGTTTTTAAATAATATTCATTTATAAGAATAGAAACGTAACTCTCGTATAAAATGTGAATAATAGCACTCAAACACTTGCGATATGGAGTGGAACTTAGTGATTAAATTTGCCGTCTCGTCGCGATACGCGAGAAAATTAATGAGCACCGTCCAGGCTCCGTGCTTGCATTGTACACCCGATGCGTTGATTGCGGCCTCTTAACTCTATCAAGAGCACCGTGGAAAGTGCAACGTGGAAAACATCGGCATGCGCTCGGCCGCCTGGAGGAGGCGCGATGAGAGAATAGTTCGTGCGTGCTCATACGTACGTGCCAGGGCACGGTGTATGTCTAGCCCGCAGTCCGCAAGGGGTTGATTACAATACATGAATATTCAGTGGGGCGGCCCTCGTCGCCTTTACTGTTCCTTTTTCTTCCTTCTCGGGGTTTTATGCGAAGTGAGAGAGCTCGGCCGCTACCATCATCGCCGCCGCCACCACCGCCACCCACTTGCGGCCACCGCTGGCAAAGTTCGGAAACCGGCTTAATTAATTCCCGCGGAAGTGAAACGTTCGTTAACGCCGGTTTGCGCTAATTAGAACGAATTAAAGAAAAGCGCTCGGAGGCGCGGAGGAAGACTCCTTTAGTGTCAATTGTTATTGTTGCTGTATATTTATTTCGAGAACGCCACGGCATCATCTGCGACGAAGAGACGAGAACGAGACGCGTCGAGCTTGCGAAAGTTTGCGACAGATTTGTGAAAATTAAGGATGAAACTGCGTTAAGATACAATCGATCGGTCACAAACATAATTAAGAGAAAGAGAAAACGGTCAAAGAATATAACGATATTTTTGTTACCAAAACAACCTTAAAAAATTCTTGACAATTCATCCATTTTTTCATTCAAGGACCGAAATTTTCCAACAGAATTCGAACGATTTCTAATTTCTGATAATTTAATTGTTTATTTGGACCCGTATGCGCGCGATCTAGAAAATGCAATATCGACGAGCGGAATTTCCAAATTCAATCAACGTTTGAAGGCAGACTGATGCCTTTGAATGCGTGCGTACTCTCGATTTAGTTAACCGATGCTGGCCGATCAGAGACTGCAAAGTTTGGAAATGTTTTAACATTGTAAAATTTACGATGTTGAAATAACAATACATAATTAACCTACTTTCAATTGCGCGGCTCGTATATGGACAAAATTTCATGAGTTAATTATAATGGATAAAAATATGTTGCCTTTGCACGTTACTGTGCATAATACGTAATAATTCAATTTAGGGAATATACATAATAATATTATAACATGCAATAAAATTTAATTAAAAATAGAACACCTGTTCTCCGTAAATTATTTCGAAATTTTTATGGCAAATGCTACAACAAAATTAATCCATTTCACTGTACGATAGCTCTGTGTAATGTTTTGTTCTGCTGGTGCATAAATGTACTGCAGATTGCATTTTATTGAATTCATCAGTGTATCATTCCTTTGTTTATCATAGGCTGCAGCATTGTTTATGAATGAACCGGTCATTGTTGAAAAACAGGTTCTCGAATAAATGCATGAACAATATACTGAAAGAAACTATGCAAATGATCCTTAAAGAAGCATAAAGAGCAAATTTATGCAAACTCAAAGTTTTTAAATGATCAAGTTAAATAGTAAATATAGATGTTTTTTTTTAATACTACTACTATATTTTGCATATATATGTAGAGCTCACTTGATAATAATCTCTCGATAATAATAAACATCTAAGAATAAAATATAGAATATATCTAAATTAATTGCGAGTTCTTTGTATTGCAGTAGCATATATAATTTTTACACATATAATTAATATTAAACAAGAAATGTACAATTTTCGTATAAGTAATATAAAAACACATAATTTCAAAAAAGTATTGCAATAATTTCAAATAATATGTTATAAAATATATTATCCGCGAATATAATATTTATAACATTAATAAAGATGTAATAATAATAAATAATAAAATTCTAATCGTATTATATACCTAATCATTTTATTACGTTTAAATTTTAAAAACATCGCGGATTTAATTAAATGTACTCATATTTTTACAGTTTGTAAATAAACGACGAAAAAGTGTTACTGATGCTTTCATAACGCAGCTCCGACTTAATTACTGACGAAATATTACCAAAAAAAATCTCATACACTCTCTCTTTCTTCTCCCTCTTATATCTATAATTTTTTTGGATATATAAATGCCGATATCAAATAAAATTTAATAAAATAGGTCGTCACATATAGGAAAAAAAATTCAATAAAACCAATGATTTTCAGTAACGAACTTTGCAACGCATCGGACAGAAGCCTCACTGGAATGCAATCAATCGCATCGATACCCTTTTCCCGGCCAGAAGCGAAAACTGTGCAGTTGTTGCATTTACAGGAAACTAACGTATTCGTGAGCGTTCAGTGAGTACAAAAAAACTAATTCATTTTGTACTTTTAAATTTTACGAATTTTATTCAGTTTACACGATAGAAGAGTTACGCGTTTCTCTATGTCACGTGAGAAGGTTTCGCACTGCATTCTATATGCAGATATCACTTGCTAAATAAATCTTTCTCTTCTTTTTCTGATCAAATAGTTTAAAAAATTTAACAATTTATTCGCTCGTCGGAATGCTTATCCGTCTATTTATCCCGCACGGTCTAAAATTTAATGGGAATGAATACACATCGTATACGTTGAATACGCATCAACCCGAAATGTTCGCATTTCGCCATGTGTGAATAAATATTCCGCGAATATATCGCGTTACACGTGCATCGTTGACGACACAGTAGCCATCGCAGGAAATAATACGGGAAGTAATCCCCGTTATTATTTTCTCGCGCGAAACAAGCAGATCGTCGCAAAAGGACGTTAAATTTCGGGATTTAATCAAACGAGATGGAGTAGAACCGCGGTGCGTGATTAGCGATTTTCCATAACTGACTTCCCGGAATACGAGCAATGCAGCGCCAAGGAATGTAATCAGTCGGTTCGACGGGCGAAACTTCGGTCGTTGCTTTTAGTCCGCACAACGCCACGAGCACCGTAAGCTATGTAGCGTAACGCGGGCCAGAACACTCTCGGGGAAATGCAAAATCTATGCAGCAACAGTCTATTCCCAGATCCCGTTTCGCCACTAGAACCACACCGGTTAATGCGCATCGACACGGAGGGAAGGCCTGTGCGGAAAACGCGCGGACGGCTACCGATGCAAATGAGCGTGTACAGACATTGCCCGACAGACTTGCACGAGGATAATCAAAGGGAATCTCGGCTTTCTCGTTCTCCCAAGGATCACCCGTGATGGTCGATCAATATGCCACGGTATCCGATGATTTGCCGATCGCAGTCGAGTCACGATTGCAACGCTTTGCCGCTTGCGCATTTCCGTGGGCAACCAATTATGCTTTCGGAAGTACGCAGACACGAGTACAGTCTCGCGAAATCGTATCAAGTTGATCGAATAATAACAGAATTATCGACCTTAATTGATTAGCGTATATGAAAAGAATTTATATCTCTTGTCTATTTCAGCAAATATAATAATATTGACTTTTGCTATTATCAAAGAGATAAAGTTTGTCATGGAATTGCTAGGCAACTGAATTTCATCGTTTTTATTTTAAAAGCATTCGTAAATTTTATCTGATTTAAATTTTATGCTTCTAAAAATGTGTAAAAGCGCATCCAGATTCTTTAAATAAAAAAAATTTGATAAATTTTTTCATCAATTAATAATAAAAAAAACCTCTTAAAGGATTAATGGATTACGTTATTAAGTAAGCGAGATAAAATAATTCTTCATAATAAAGAAAGAATTTCATCAAAATACATATTTGCATGTAATGAAACGTGTATCCCATAACAAAACACGAACTATTGCTTGTACACGGCGTTTTATCCGTGATACAGCTTTTTCACGAAAAAATGTTATCGTTGCCAATCGATGGCACGTTCGCAGTCGTAGATCGATCTGCTACAATCCGATTATAGGTGCACGTATCGTCGAGCCTGCACTCGATGTGTACATTTGTTGTTGAGTTTGTAAAATGAATCTTTTGATAGCGCGATTATTTTCCGCGGAAAGATGAATGTCAAGGCTTATAGTCGAACATTCTCCGATACAACGTTGTTAGGTATACAAGAACATGGATGAAACTATGCCTCAGTTATGTAAAAAATACTGCTTCGACAAAAGTAAGAAAAGAAACTCATTCAAAGTATTATATTAATTCTGTCTGATCGTGTGGCGCTTCAAAGCAGTACTCGAAAAATGGATTTATTTAAGAAATCATAAGAACTCGGCGAACGCTACAATTTGTACGTGATTAATTTCATCTGATTAAACTCTTTTCTGTCTCTCTTCCTCTTCTGAAGGAAGGCTATCAAACTTTTCTCTTTAAAGGCACGAACTCGCAGTAGATAAATAAATTGACTTTATATTTAATATCGATGTTTTTACGTAGTAGCTACAAAGAGTTTTATTCACGCGATATACTAACTTAATTTAAAATGCGGCTCTCAAAGTTAAAGACATCTAAATAAAGTTTAAAGTTTGAAAAAAAATCTTATTTTTACAGAATATTAATGCGTTATGCATATTTCTATGTATGTGTTATTTATCGGAAATGCATACAATACATTTTTAATTTGTTGACGTAAAGTTCCACTGAATCAACATAACACGTAATAAATGTATAGAATTAAACTTTCAGAGAGAGAGAGAGAGAGAGAGAGAGAGAGAGAGAGAGAGAGAGAGAGAGAGAGAGAGAGAGAGAGAGAGAGAGAGAGAGAGAGAGAGAGAGAGAGACACACACAAAGCAGATAAAAGTTATATTTTTTTCCTCCGTGAATACGCCTTCTAATCTCTTGGCGCGTATTTTCTCTTAAAGCTGGATAGATAAAACTGTTCCGAAAAAATATACTGAAATTTTATCATCGTGACGAATGTCGACGAAATTAATGCGAGACCTGCGAGAAAGAGTAGTGAAATAGCGAGGGTAATGACGGAAGTTGTGGCCCGCAATATCGAAGAAACGAAAACCTAGGGAAGAAATAAAACTCTTATGCAAGAAACAGGACACGGTAGACGTCTGGTCAACAGAAAGTCCGCCAACGAATTTCTCAAAGTAACGATACGTTCTTGAGAAAGACCAACGGTCGTGATTGAGGAACGAAAGACAAGTTCGCTTTTATGACTGACAGTTGTTCCGTTCGCCGAAATACTCTCTGACAAAAGAAATTTGAAGAAAAGTTTTATGTATTGTTCTTTAAATCTTATACAAACAATGCACTAGAAAAAGACACAAAATCGAACTTTGGAAAGAAAAAGTTGCGACCCTGTTTCATTCCGTCAACTTTGGCGGAGAAATCGAGAAAACAAAAATGTAAGAACAGAAGAGTATAAGCATAATTTCATTGTATGATTGAAAATCAACGAGGATGTTCGTTTCTGAAAAAGTTAAGAAAATGCATGCAACCATTGAAAAATAATAAAGACGTTAAGTAAAATAAAAATAGGCACTTAAGAAATAAAGTCATGCAAAGTAAAAATAAATTTCTCATTGCGGAAGAAAAAATGATGCACAAACTGGAGATACAAAAGAACGAAGGATTAAAAAGTGAGATTCAAGAATCGACGAAAGCATGAAGCGCGAGAGACTAGACGATATCGAAAGCGAGGAGAGTGTGCAGGGCCGGGGAAAAATAAAACAGGCACGTGAGTTTCAAGAGGCGGCAAACGACCAACGGCGGATTTCTGTCTCCGAGATAACGATATACCCTCAGGAAACAGAAGGGTACAGATGGGCGAGTTTCCTTCGTGAAGGTAGACCGGGAATAGAGAGGCGCGTCGCGACTCGTTCTTTTATCGAACGAGGAGAAAACACGCTCGATGGATCGAGTATCCTGTTCGAGAGGCTAAATGAGTACGGACGTCGTGGCGTCTGCTTGAGCCGTAAACTACCCTAGTCGGTCTGGCTAGAAGAGCGCTATTAGAGCGTCACGTATCTAGGAAATCGAGCTACAAGTGTCTACAAGTCTGTCGATACCAATGTCTTTTTCTCTCGATGTCGTTCACCCGCGCTAAGAGTTTAGCAAAATGGATTACACTTTGCTCAAGGAATTAAATCAAAAATTAATAATAGATAATTATTAATCTAATTCTATTAACGTAGCTAAACTGATAAGAAAAAAATACATTTTCGTATTAAGAAATATCGATTGTTATTAGATTTATAATAAAACTAGGAACAACACAAGAGAGCTACGCGGCATTTTTCATTCAAAATTCTTGGTAATAATAAAATTGTAACAATTAAGAAATTAAAAAGACCCTTGATATATTTTCCCATACAATAGCTCAGATTAACAACGCATTCGATTAATAACGTGAGTCATTTCGCTTCTTGTTTCAGGTGGGGACGTTGGGGACATTTTTTAACGCTATCGATCGATATCACGTTTCGCGTCTTAATTAATTCGGGAGTGCCGCGCAAAATATCGTGCATCCGAATTCGGGAGTGCCGTGCAAAGTATCGCGCGTCCAAGTTTGTTGCATCTTCGCAATGATATCCCGATTTCATAATTATCGTCGAGAATCGTACTTTTGATGCCGACTGAATGGGACGTCTCATTGAGGCGTTGCGAATGCAACGTTTTCATGCCTCTTGTTTCGCGACATGAGGTGACGCCGGCCGCGCACGTATGGCATGTACATCTACGTACGATGCTCGCGCGGTTTTGAGCTCAGGCTCAAGATCCGGCTGATTGAGGAGCACGCTCTGCTTCGACAAACGGCTCGGCTCGAATCGGATTAGAGTTCGGTCGATTGTTCGGAATCGTCGTTAATGGGTCCCTTCTCTTGTATCGTCTACCAGTCATATTATGTTGCACCGTTGGTTGGTGGCATATATGTATTGCGTTGATGAGTTGATCGTATTACTTAGGCCGGTTTTAGCTCGTTCCGAGAGGTTGAGCTCCCATTTCTTAGATTGTTTAATACATGGTTTACATGATTAGCATCAGAAATGGGTATCTTCTCTCTCGGCGCGTCTACCTGCCCTGTGATATCGCCTGTGATACAGCATCCTGGCGTCTCATCTGAAATCGCGCCTAAGTTAGTTCGAGTCACTCTGAGATGCGAATATGCGCACGAGACAAGAGTCGAGCGAATCCCATTCGCGTCCATCCCGTCGATCGAATCCGTCTTCTTCCGCTTCGGGCTTAACCCTTGCTCGAAATTACCGTTGCAGTTCCGACTAGTTGGCTCAGAGTATGATTCTCGCGCGAAATGGGATATTCGCACGAGATGGTTCGCGATCGCGGAATTCGGGAGTGTCGAGCAAAGTATCGCGCGTTTTAAAGTCTAAAGTATCGCGTGTTAAAATGCGGGAGTGTCGTTTAAAGTATCGCGCGTGTAAATCAATGGACTTTGGAAACGGACAATCCTGAAACCTGAGGGGAGGAGCAGGCCTAGGAGGCATCGGGCGCTGACGGAGCAACCCTGGAGTAAGTATTTATTAACTGTATATTAATTATTATAAATTGCGTATGCGCATTAATTCGGTTCGTTTGTTTGATTTAAATAAGAGAGAATTGGAGAGAAAAAGTCTTATATAAATTCTGTAAAAGTTTCTATTAAAAAAACATTTTTTTTTTTTTAGAATTTATAAAAATTATTCCATTAGATATTTGCTTATTATTGTACGCATTGAATATGAAATTCGGTGCATACAATAATAATTTTTTGAAATATTAATTATTTTGGGATGCTGCTATAATTTGGATCTCTTATTTATTTGTTACAGCTTCAATGCCGTCAACTCCGCTGTTGCGCATCGATTGGTGAGTGACAAACTTTTATTTTATTTGAAGGTAATGGATTTATAGAGATCGTAGATGTAGATTCTAGATAAATCCGTTACCTTAAAATGGATGGGTTAAAACAAATTAGGCTGAATATTTCATCCTGGATATAAATACGATCATTTATCGATTTATCGTGCGTATGAGGATGCACTCGCAAGCACGCATAGAGTTCACGAAAGAGAGCTCGTTATTTTAATAGCATGATTTATTGGTTTCAGTGTTCTGTCTTATACAGAATACTAATTACAAAATATATCAGTTGCCTGAAAGTTATTGATCAATCTTGTAAAGATTAAAGATTAATAAAAAATGAAATATATTTAAAGATTAATAAAATGAAATATATTACAGGTAGAACAAGCTTGATAAACAATCATAAAATATATATATATATATATAAGAAATATTGTATTTAAGATTTGATAAAGCTATTATAATTTCTTACGTTTTCTACTAAGTACTCTATACAAAGAGAGAAACAAAGGCAATTGGTAAGAATATTACTAATATATTAACAATATTTTTATTTGGACAAAATTAGTCAAATATAAATTATATCTGATTAAATTTTTTGATTTGTTATTTGAATAAAATAATAAAGAAAATAAAGAAAAATATAAAAATGTAAAGAAGATTATAAGAAATTTCATTGACTTTTTTATATATTTAAATCTTTTATTTCAGTTTTTTCATAATGTTTATACCTCATGAACAAAATTAGAAAAAGATATTTTATGCATTTTGAGAAATAAAAATAAATAAATAAAATATATATATTTAAATAAAAAAAGATATATATAACAAGATAAATAAAATAAATAAATTTAATAAATAAAACTAATATCTAATTAATAAAATTGTGTTTTATTCCTTCCTCCTTATATCCGTCCAGGATTAAATATTACATAAATCGGGTGCGAGAGAGAGCAATATACTTACAGACTTTTCCAATATGTATCACAAGCATAAATTAAATAAAAATAGGAAACGTTACAGTTACATAGCAAATTTTATCTACTAATTAATTTTATAAAAACCGCGTTAATGATTATTAATTGTATATTGTAACTTATTTTTATAATGCACCGATTTTATCCTAATTTTTTATAGCTCATCCATCCATATTGATTAATAACTTGACTTTACATCAGTTAAAGCAAAGTTATAATAAAATGGTGTGAGATCAAAAAATATTTCGCGGATGTTTCATCGCGGAGAAGAATTTTTTATATAGATTGCCTTAAAGAGCTGATTAGTTTTACATTAATTGTATTTACATTAATTGCAAATATTTTATTTTACAATATATATTATATATAAAATATAATTTTGATACGAACAATGTGCACGAGATGTATATAATGTTATAAAAAGATATTAATATCGACATAAAATTTTTTATAAAGACATATACAATATGAGAACATGAAACATTTATAATTTACAGCATTCTTATATTGATTGTGCAAGAAATTCATTATGTCTTTTGAATCTCACATCATTCATTTAATAAACTTTTGAGGTGTAACAACAACTATGTGTAACGGGCAAAAATACGGGTTTTTCGCGGATAAATACAAATATAAGTACGCATTTTAGATTTGCGCTTGCAAAATTTGTTCGTTTTCTAAACGTTTATAATTTTATATTTATATTATACAATTCGATTCCGGACATTCGCGAGGCAAGATCGAAAATTTTCTGATTCAGAGCAATTAATTTACTATATAACATCTATTTTTTGTAAATTCCCGTGGATAATTTTAAATACAAAAAGTTATAAGAAAGAAATTTTTTAATTAATACTTTAATGAACACTCGTGTATCTTTCATGACTTGAAGGACATGCGCGTCTAATAAGCGATTTAACTTATCGTAAATGTAAATGAACAAAGTAAAATATCTTTACGTTTATTTACCGATAATAATAATCAGCCGGCAATAGAAAGAGTGTCCTTCTGGTTAAAGATCGAATACCAGAATAGATATGGCCAGAAGCGAAAGGTAAGTCCAAACTGGCCAGAAGAATAAACATAAGCTGCGCAAGATTTCTGGAAGAGGCAAAAGGTAAGTCCATACTGGCCACAATGTGTAAAAACGTAAAGTATGCGAGATATATATTTCTCGTATTTTTTATTTCACCTGCGATAGCACGTAATCATATAATACAAGCTCTCGTTCGGACAGAAGCCATTATTCCGCGTAAACAACACTAGGCGGTATTCATTGATGTATTAAGATGTTAAGCTTTATCTCTGTTTGCATTATATTACAACTTATTGTTAGTCAGTTCTTCGTCTCATTGCTCTATGTTACAAGATAGACGCTTCTTCCTCTTTAAACGCTGCTATAGATTGATTTTGATAGTCACAAATAATATACGATAATGCGCCAAAATTGTACGTAAGATCGTTTCCACTCTTAAAAAAGAGAAAGAGAGAGAGATAAGAGAAAGTTTTCACAAATATGAATTTACGATAAATTAACAGATACAATAATTTAAAATTATATATCTTTCACGTAATATACTATCTCATTAATACTAAATAAAAAATTACTTTTCATACTGAAAGGTTTTAAAAAAAACCTGAAAAAATTATTCCTACTTTAATATAACTTTTTAATGATGAATAAAATTTTCCTGACTTTCTCGTTAGAAAATTTTCAAGACATGATCGTACATACTATTCTTCAGTTAAGCTGTGAAAATGGAAAAGCAATATTATTCAGTGAGAGTGCACGCACTCTCATTAAAATCGTATATTTTCCAAAAAAGAAAGCGAAGGATGCATGCGAGCATCGTTATTTCGTTTGCGCGTACTATGTAATGCTTAACGCTTTAACGGCATTAAAACTCAACGTTTACTGCGGTGAAGTATTTGATGTTGGATTCGAGGCGAAAAAAATAATCAGATATTAAGGCTGTATCGAGAAAACAATAATATCTTAAGGTTTAAGAGAGTGGCATCAATGAGTTCAAGATTCTAAAATTATTTATCCGCCATCGACATTGTCCATTTCCGAACACTTTTTCTTGATTAACCCGTTCAATCCGAGCCGGGATGCTCGTTTCCCTCTCAGTGAAATATTTATCGCCATATGGCACGGCCGTTCGAATCTAAATTGCAAATTCGCCACTGAAAAAGCATCGTCGTATTCAACTCTGTATATTTGGATATACGTCTCTGGAGAGTAATACATGTAACGTATCCCGCTAAGCATTAGTGTCTAAAAGCCTCCTGATTAAATAGCAAAGTTTTGCAATAACTAAATTTTTCAGAAAAACATTAACATCCCCGATTATTTAATTTTCTCAACTAGACTAAGTGAATTTGTATCTGTATCGCAAGACATATAAATGTGACATTTACGTACGAATACACACAGATACAATAATGAGTTTAATATACGTTCTATTTTGCCATTAGACAATCAATATGCATTAATTATAATCAGGAAAGCGCCACAATTTAATCAATCAATTATGCAACTCCGTAACTGAGAACCAACAGGAAGATAGAGTGGCGTTATGTAGGCGTGCTTTAGAAACTTGTTAATGAACTAGCTAGACACCTTTGTCATTTACGATGTTTCAAAGTTGCCTACAAAGCCATTCGATGTCATTAACATTAATAGATAAATATTTTTAATCTGAAAATCATCTCTGAAATAAAGGCATGTTTCAAAACTAAATTAATCAAGCATTCTATATGAGATATGAACGTGTCTCTATAAAGCATTTAATTATACAATGAACATTTGCTGCAACGTTTTTGATCTTAATAAACGACACAATTATCACCTAACTAAAATTGTTGTCACGTTGACTTAATCTATCAATTTAATGCTGTTAGATCAATTAATCGTTGATCGCGCGCGATGACCGGGCAATTTGTTCGTGATGTCGTGAACGACTAACAAGATAATACTAGCGTGCCAACGAGAAGTTGATAAACATTAAACGCTCGTAATCCTCCATTGGATGCTGTACGTTCACCCGAATGACAATGAGATCCGCTAATTCGTCGTGGTGCGAAGCTATTATTTCGTTACACACGAAATAACAACTAAAAATAGTCGAGGTTTTTTTTTCACCGCTCGCCAATGATATAAAAACCGCAAGAAAATAATTCTCGTACACGGCTTGTATAAAAAAAAACTCTGTATTCGCCATATTGTGATCATGTAATGGATGTGTGTGTGTGTGTGTGTGTGTGTGTGTGTGTGTGTGTGTGTGTGTGCGTGCGTGTGAATTAATTAGATACGAGACATCAAATATTACACATAACGAATAGAATTTTTTGTATTTTTTTCTCAATTAAAAAAGATACTAATTTGCCTCAGATTTAGCGCAGCAAATACATTGTATAATAATAAACAGACTAATTAATTTTTATTCATGCATTTTCACGTGAGTTTCACAACTGTCTCTAGCTTATATACGGACCATATATATTTTCAAACACTAATGTAATAGCGTTCACAGTAATATAGCCATCTCAATTTCCATCGTCAGTGTTTCTTTAAATAGCAAATATAAATTACGACACAGAACAACAGTAGCAATTATTTAGTCCATTTTATTTTCATATGTTTATATCAAGATTTGACTACTATATTTTTGTATATTAAAATCACGTTTGTAAGAAAGCAATAATTAAACATGAATAAAGAATATATTCTTTATTCATGTCTCTAGCAGTTATCTGAATTATTAAAAGAGATTAACTTAATGCGACCATTGCTAGATGTATATACCGTATTAAATTGTTTGCACAGCGTTTCATGGCAGAAGCTAGCATACTTCGAGAGGATAAAAGTAACCAACAAGAGGTAGCTCTCGTATTGTAACGTTAAAGCCGCCACGCTACTTCACTACCGCATAGCAACAGAAAATAGTCCGAAATAAAAATAGAAGTAAAATGTGTCACTCTAAAGTTACAATGGACTGCGGAGGGTTGAAACGTGAAAAAAAATAGAACAGCAAAATAAAATATAGTCCGTCAGAGTTACAGAATAGGTAGAATAAAGCATGAAAACACGCATTCATTATGTTATAAAACTGACAAAGATGTTTTGTTTTTCAATTTCGCTTCAATTATTATTATTATAACACATGTAGAAACAATATAACGCTTTAATGCTTGATTAAATTACAAGCACTGTAGCTCTTTGTCGGTCTTTTCAATTGCAAGCTCCAAGATTTGTCAAAAAATAATAGTTTTTGCCACTAAAATACGACATTCATGTTGCTTTAAGTGATTAAAGCGATGACACGAAACAAATTTCAGCGATAAAAAATGCTTTTAACCGATGTCTTGTGATTATAAAAGAAAAATGTCATTCCAAACTCGCAGTAAACTACATAAAGTTAAAACATGAAGAAATACGTTGTATAAGACTTCCAGCAATAAAATCAAGGTGCTCTCTTAGTTTCACGAGTTACAGTATCGAGGTTTTTGATGTAAAATACGAAGTCTATAGTATATATCCCGCGATTACGTGGAATAGTTTGAAGTAATAATAAGGCATTTAACTTAATAAATATTTATAAAAATAGAAAATCATAACTTCTAATACACAATATGCAAGTTTAAATCAATATAAAAAAAAGATTCAATCAATTGTCTATTTTTCAACTAATAGTAATGTCAATAACGCGTGGCTGGAGGCTCCTAATGTATAGCTACAAAAAGATGTAAGATACTTTCAACACACTTTATTGCAATAATTATAAGTATACGTACAAAAAGATGTTCTTTTGTAATTTAAAAAATGTTTTATGCGAATGAAAATAAGAGGATTTAATTATGACAGGAATCAATAATGTAAAATATTCGACAGCACATCCAGTGACGAGACCTGCGAAAAGCACATTGCGCGGAAAGAAAGTGCATACATAGAGAAAATCTTCGTGGATTCTCTCAACATAGCATAGATATTCGCACACGACTATGCGACAATGAGAGGGTCGCGAGACCAGCAATCCGTTTTTGCGTATTAGTTCATTGTTCATTCTGACGCCTTTGCTCCGTTACGCGTTTCGGAATATTGCCGTTATAAATCGCGATCGGCCCCGCGCCGCGATTGTATTATAAAACGCCGGCAAATTAATTCCAATCCCGCTGGGGAAGTCGCCCGACGACTACTCGAAATGTAAAATCGAACGAGAATCGACACGTAACGCCGTCCTATGGCGCCTTCGCTGCACGTTACATATCGTGCACACACGTCGAGAGAAAATCGCGCACCCACACTTGCGCACGCTGACATTAATTATCTCCGTGTGGATATTGAAATAGGGATTTATAGCCAAGGGAAATTCTACTCTCTGTATCGTTCTCTTCGGTCCGCGAAATCCTCGCCCCGCCATATCTGATCATTATATAGAATATGCCGGAGAATTCTGGTTGTAATTCGATTTGCTTGCGCGGAGATACCGAAAAAGCGAAATTAAACAACCGGAATTTGATATACAGCTTTGTGTTTTCGGATAATTTGTAATAAGAATATGATAGGGACGGTTGGAAGAGTATATCTTTCAATTCTATTTTTGACATGCATTTTTATCTTTGGAAATAATAAAACAGAAATTCGTCTCACGAAACATTCTACGAAAAAATCAGTTTTTCGGAATAAATTAAACGCCAACTGGAGTAAAATGTCACGAAATAAAGTAAATCCGGAATCATTGATCGCGCGTGTGATATCGATCAAACGAACATACTGAAGATTTTTAACGTTTGTGAACGCCGATGTCATAAAAGGCAGCAGATTGCGCGCACGTTGCGTCGTTGAAAAACGTTTATGTCCTTCTAAGGCTTTAATTTCTGCTGCACCGGGATGACATTAAAGCGGCGTTTGACGTAGAACGACCGTTCATATTACAAGTGGTTAATTTACTTTACTACTCTTGCGAGCTCTTGATACTTAAAATCCTCGTGCGAAGAACCCAATTAAAAATTCGTATGATCATAATTCGTATGATCGTATGTATCATAAACGAATTTGCGATATGTGTTTGAAATCCTGATAGGAAACCTCGCCTATGAAGCCATTCACGCTTAAAACTTAGATTACATGAGAGGAATAGAAGAAAAACTGTGTATTGATCAAATAATCTTACATAATCTCCATTGTATGTATAATCGTTCTAAATAATAAATAAAAAAAGAGCTAAAGCGGATAAAAACAATATTAATGAATCTAATAATTGCAAAGCTTGCTACAATATTGTAGAATATACGCACGGACAATCGGATAATTAGAGCGCAGGTTAATTTATTGTACGACGACTTTCATTTGTAACTTTCAAGTATAGCCACGATTTATCGTACATCCTCAATTGGTATCTAAACTGCAAGAAAGTAAATTTCTCATCTATCGAAAGAATGCGTTGAAGGCGCGGTGATTCGGCATTTTCTTCGAACCAATAACGGTTACCGAGCATTCTTTGGAACGTTCGCTCGGCGACCGGCTGTTATCCACTCGAAGATTTCTACCGCTTCCGTTTCTCGATTTATCCGGCTAATTTTGTGAATTAATGGCGTCCGCTGTGCCAGAACCGACAAATTACATTGTTTAAATGCCCCTTCGTCAAGCTGCCATTCCACGTCAATTCTTTCCTCGAGAATCTCAGCTCTGCAAAGTTATCTCGATTTCTCGAGGATGGAAATCTCTGTCACGAGCCAATTACTCTTTTAACATCGTAATTTTCGTTGCGCATTTCTATCTCGTACAGTTTATGTATGCAAAATTTTTCAAATTTTATCATTAAAAAATTAAACATTCTGAGTGTTAAATCATATTAAAATATATAAAAACCTAATTTATTGTTTATTTTTATAATTGTTTTAATTATACAAGTAATATGCTAGTCGTGTGCGCATAAATAAAGAAAAACTTTATTAAATAAAATAATTAAAATTAATACATTAAAATTACATACATTCATTCAAAAAATAATTATTAAATAAAGATAAAAAAGCAATAAAAATTTAAAACGTAAATTAGAAAAATTCTTAACAAATAGAGAAGAATATTTAAAAAATATGTATTTACAAAATAAATTTAATGTAAAAATAAGATTAATAATTCGCTACAAATTTAAGAAATATAATACTGTATCTTCTAAAACCTTAGTTTTCTTGAAGAAAATAGCAATTTTTGTGTCATTTCATGAAAATTGTCAGAGAGCAATAATCTAATCTTCTTCATAAATGTAAAATTATTTTATCAAGTAAAGTGCTGCATTCAGTATAATTTATTGTCACTATTGTGACAGAAAATTATTTCAGATAAAAGCTGGAATTTTCTTGACCAAATTAACGTTAATAATTAAATCATGCTCTCTCTTAAATGTGTACCTGTTTTAGATAGTACGCTGTCGCATTACGTTGTAACTTGTCATAGCTTTACTTTCAAGACTTCAGATATTTCATCTGTGTGTCCTTTCAATAAAAATATTTATTTATCCGAAAAGCGCACCAAATATATCTCCAAAAAATTACGTATTAAAAATAAATTTTTTTCTTATAAATCCCACAAAATCCATAATTTCATAAATCGTTAAATATTAGCTTTTTAATATAGAGAGAAAATTATTGACGTTCCTGTACAGATGAGAAGAGATAAATTATCTATGAGCAGAAAACTGAAGATGATTTGTATCTCATCGCTTTTGCATTTTAAATTAATTTTCTTATTGCAGGGGGGAGGGGGGGGGGGAGGAGGAATGATAATCCTTCTACCTATTTAAACGTTCTTTTCATAGAACTGCTCTATATACGTCCATCCATCCTTAATATTTTATCGACGATATTCCGGTTTCTCGCGCGGAAAGCAGATAGATGGAATGGGAAATGCATTGTCATGAAGTGGTACGGTAGACGCAGCGGTCAATGGGACAGGGTTGCCTCCAAGAAAGCACGGCAAAAGGGAACGAAAGAGTCGTAGCGATGAGATATCTTGTCCTCGCGTTCGAGTACCATCGACCTCGCGCCTTTCTAAAAGGTGATATGACACGTCAGGTCGACCACATCCGGCAATCAAGTTTCGAGATATTGATGCGAGACTCTATCTATATATAAATATTGTACAAGATATTGTTGTAGTGAACATTGAAGAAAACAAGGAATATATGACAGAATATATATACATATATTGTCATTAAAAATTCGATTAAAAATTACGAAATTTAAGATTTCAAATAATTTTTTTATATGACGTATTCATATTCATCTGCCATATTTTTATTAATCATAACTATCTAGGTTAAAGTCTGATAAGTTTTCATGTTAAATATGTATATGAAATTTTAAAATTAAAGCTAAATATGTCATGTGAATACATCTATAATAGATAACTATAAATAGTTTATATAGAGAAAGTTGAAAAATTATATTTTTCGTGTCGATAAATTGAAAAACTATAGATATAAAGGAGATTAATTTATTAAATGTTTTTCGATATTCGAACGCTTTATTTGCGCTTCCCCCTTATTGTATCCCATTAGTTAGCGGGATAGTCGAGCCATCGAGTTGATTATGAAACATTATCTTAAGAGGACTCACCGACAACAGCAAGAGAATGTGGAGGAAAAATCGTGATGAAAAATCGATTACGTACCTGTAACAAAGAAAAAGATATTACAGCGCGAGGAAACAACCACGTTACACGTAACGATAGCAGCATAAAAAAATAAAAGGATAAAAAAATGCAATCACATTTGCGATGCTAAATCGGGAGAGCATTTTAATGAAATCGATGCTCATAAATAGGACAATAAAATTAATTTTAACTCTTCGATATTTTCATGTAATGCTATTTGCCATTTCATACGAATGCCGCGCAAATAAAGCTTGATTTTCTGTATCAGGATAATTCACGTTTAAATATTTCCGTGATCTGTAATATCAATGAGATCTCCTTTATCAACTATCAAAATCAATTATCACTATGATAATGCGATAACAATAACGTTTAGTTTCGATTCAGACAAAAGTCATTTAAACGTGTGCATATCATTGCTGCGGAAATAATTTTCTAGACGAACAGTATCTAGCGTGCGATCGTAGTTGCAGCTATTTATATGCCATTTAAGCGTCTTTTGACTGTCATGTTCTGAGAAGTTTAAAAATCTGCAAAAGCATTATTGGTTTTTCTACGCTATACATCGATTATGATGCTAATAACGTCGTTTAGAGGTGAAGGTAGAATGACGATTTGAAGAGATTTTACAGGAAACGAGAATAATGATACACATAGATGTGTGCTTATTACAATGTACATGTATGAGTCGCAAGTATTTCTCGCGTATAATATCGGTGTACTGGTGAATCTTGAAATATGCAACGGACCATCATAGTCATGTAACATTCTCAAGCTTAAATCCTATGACTCTCCTTCCATCGCTTTCTGTCGGTTTCCGCGTGCACTTGCGCGCACTCACGTTGCACGTACAATGGTCGGGAAAAAAAAAAGAGTGGACTAGCAGCCAAAAGATGACGGTACGTTAAAATGGTCCCGGTATCGTGCCGGCAATATGCGACGCTTGTAAACAAAAAAAATACTGATCTCCGCGTTATTACGTCATATGTAAAACTTGAAATAATAAAAAAGCTTGTGCTCAAAGTATACTTTAAGTCCATTTTCTTTTTGTTTTTATGAAACACTAAAGAAATCTTGAAACGTTTAGTAGTCTTCGTATTTCAAGAATTTTATTGGAAATTATTGCCAAATTAAATGAGAATCAATTCACTGTCAATTTGCATCACAGTGATGAATATGACATATAAATTTATGTTAGAGGATAAAAAATAAATCTATAAACACGTTACCGAAGCAGGATGTGTGTCAAAAATATCTGTCAAAGGTATGCGAATGAAAGTAGCGTATTATTCGTCGAAGATTAATGCGAATTTGTACGAACGTAACGAAAAAATAACATCGATGTCGATATCGTCGACTTAGCACGCCTGGAATCCGTCCAACTGTGCCGCTCATTGTGCGTGGTCATCTGCATATACCGATATATCGATGCGCGATGCAGTATCTCTATCTTTCCGGTGGCATTAATTTCGCCATCGACTCATCAAATGTCAATGAGAGATAACGTTTAATCTGCGTCAAGTTAATTCCATTACCCGTTTGAGCATTTTTTTTTGTCAGCCTGCATTGCGAGAAAGGATCTCGCTGGAACGAGCTTAATCAATATTATTGATCGTTCGATCTAATATAAATTCATAAGCGTTTTTATTTTTATACGTAAAAAAATTGAATATTCTATGTATAAAAATGGAAATCAATCAGAATATACCGTTTTCTGCAAATAGATATAAACGCGTAGATACGTGTGTATGCACAATATATGTGTGTGTATGTGTGTGTCATGCGAATTTTACACGAGATCGCGTATCTTAATTGCAGACAACTGGCAGATCGATAGGAAGATCCTGCGCAGTTTCTCGCAACGGAGAGATACGAAGTGACAGGACCCGATCTAAGTGCATTCTGTTAACGGGCGGATGCTGAAATTAGACTAAGAGAGGTCGTTAATCCGATTATTTGACTCGCTTTGATATGCAGGCAGAACCACATTCGAAGCGGAGAATGATAGCTGTATAATGAGATAAAAATGCTCACAGCCCGGCTCTTCACTGTCCTTAGAAAAAACCATCCCGCTAATAAGGGGGCATTTACAAGAACACTTTGTTCCGGCAAAGATGACGTCGGAAACATTATAGCGGATATTCTCTCAAGGCTGAGCAGGAATCGTCTAATGGTATCAAAGAGAAAGAGAAGAGAAAAGGCGGAAGAAATAGAGAGAAAGAGAGAGAAAGAAAGCTATTCGCTACCTGGTAGACGACTTCTAGAAAGTGTTATGGGGCACTTAAGTTGAGAAAATCGTCATTTCAAAGGCTCACAGCAATTTTCCTCTCAATTTTACTCTCGATAGCAACAATCGAAATATACTCGAATGGTCGAAGAACATGTGCAAAAGAATGACCGAAGAAAATAAATAAGAATAAGAGAAGTTTGAAAATCGAGAAATTTGAACAAATTTATCTAGTGGTAAATTACGTGATGTAATTTCTGGTTACAAAATAATATAATATTAAGTCATTTCATACAATTTACGAATCACGTATTAAAATTCCATGTAGATATTTTCGATACAAAGATGTTCTCTCATTTCTCGACGCTGTCATTTCTTTAATACGCCTTTCGATGCAGGTCCATCTTTGTCATAATATAACGCTGCGTTTTTATTTCGCATTTGTTTCTGTTATTTACACATAAAATGCGAAATAACTTCGAAGAGTAAAATCAAATGAAAAAGTAATGTTAACCAACAAGTGATTAATCTTAATATCCAATGACAATGAAAAATTTCCCTTACATTTCAGCACAGAGCGTCCTATATTTTTACGATGAGAGCGTTGTTTTCGTTTAATAATATAATTAGAATGAAGCAAGTGCAAACAGAATCGCAAAACATCGACCGAAAAATAATATTGCAACACGAATACGTTAAATACGTATTTCGCGCGATGTGTGTTCGCTTCATTGCCAAGTTTATTTCCTCGTGAAAAAAATGCAGATCCAGCGGGAAAAGATGAGAGAGAAAGATCCTCCAGCGCGCGGAGGATACTTTGGCGGGGCGGAAAGGAAGGACGGCGGGTTGGCGAGCGACGACAGGAGCGAAATGAGAAAAACTGAGGCATAAAATTGCATTTGCTTGCGTCGCGCTGCCACCTGCCGCGATGCCTTCGCACAGTCACCGGCTGCATCTCGTCGTCGTCGTCGTCGTCGTCGTCGTCGTACGTAGCTGCAGCCACTGTTTGCTCGTTTAAAGGGCCGGTCCGCCGCGCTTTAATCAAGTTCGCTCGCGAGAAAATATTACCGGACTGAGTTTCAATCCGGAAAGACGATGAATGCTCGCAGCACAGAGTCGGCTGATTGGCGATCCTGGTCGCGCGTTGGCTCATTGTGCATTCGCGCCGTGTATATCACTCGCCGGGAACATGCGTACAGGTCCCTCTCCCCTTCTCCCATTAGCTTCAGATAGAACGAGAGGGAAGAGGAAACCGGAAAACACGTCGTTCGCATTAACAGCTCTGCATGCTTGCCCGAGGTTCGGTAATTATAAAATTTGAGATACCGCGTCAATTGAATTTTAAATATCAATTGTCCAATATTCCAATTAATATCTCTTTTAAAAATTCTCTACCTTTTTTCGTAAAATCGTTTGTATACAATTTCGAAACATCTCTGGAATTTTTATTTAAGTGAACCGATTATAGATTTTGAGACATGAATTAAACCTGTTTTTGTATTGTAGTATCCGCAAATATAATTCAAATTTTTTGTGAAAAACGATTGGCGTCTTGAAACTTATAAAATGCTCTAAACAAAAAAATGTGCATATTATTTAATAAAGTATTTTTTTTCTATCCAAAAATAAACTCTCGTGGAAATATTTCTTCAATTGAATCGAAGAAGAAGTATTCAATCTCAGTGAAACATAAACTAAACTATAAATTCACAATGCAAATACAAAATATATTCAGTTCAAAAAACGAAATATTTTGTAATTTTACAAGAATTACATATAGTTCGTTACGCGTTTTAATTAAACAACAGATAAAT
The DNA here is from genome assembly GCA_949152495.1 of Lasius fuliginosus. Taxonomy (NCBI): domain Eukaryota; kingdom Metazoa; phylum Arthropoda; class Insecta; order Hymenoptera; family Formicidae; genus Lasius; species Lasius fuliginosus. The sequence goes on from OX424451.1 coordinate 9,729,143, forward strand.
CCTGAGTTTTTGAAAGATAATAAAAAACACTTATTGTGCTAATGCTTTTTTTGGTTTCTACGTTTTGTGAATATAGTTACTTTTTAAATTAAATTATATATCAATCCTCGAGAGTATTATAAGAGTTGTATACAATTAAAAGTAGCCAAGAATACAGCTACAACGTTACCAATAGACATTCGTCCACGATAACTTCAATACCTGCGAATCTAAAAGAGGATTCAAGCAAGTTAACGCGCCTCTTACGAAATATATAGGCAGTTGCTGTTCTGTAATGACACGTGTGCGTAACTCTGATAGACAGAAGGCGCTCTTTATTCCGCCGTTCCGCCGGAAGTTTCGCGAAGCATCCAGCGATGAAACCGGCACCGAATCGTTTTACGGCGGCAACTTCTGCGAAATATCCGACGATCATGCGCCTTTGACAGTCTTCGAGGTGCACCTTATGAACGCATCTTATAGAATATCGCTGTTATACTGTTGCATATTAATGGTTACGAGCGCTCTCTCTCTTAAAAGAGGTTACGGAGGTTATAGATCGGTGGAGCCGTTGCGGCTCGTCTTCTATCCCCGTCGTTCTCATCTCAACCGTCAATGCACACCATGAAGAACACCGAACGAGGAAAGTTAGGAGCGAAATTCGTCTTATATTGTTTGGGGAGGCACTCCGGAGCGTCTCCGATTGTCTCATGCATTCTGCAGAGGCGAAGCACCATCGAGAACCCGGCGCGATCGGGGAAATTGATATTGGCTTCTGGTTCGACCGAGCGGTCTAACTTCCGACACGCAGGATGATTATATCATCTTCCACTACGAACTATCTCGAACATCGCCGGTGACGGTAATGATTTATCGCTGAATCATCGAGCGCGAGGTAGTCCCTTCCCGGGGGAATACGAATTCACGAGCACGCATCGGGAATTCAATGCACTTGAACCGTAGCGGAAAGTCGATCTATGAGTAAAGTAATGCAAACTGCGATCGATGTCTCCTACAATATTTCGTACGGAAAACTTCTCTACAAGGAATACAAGCCGAACATAAGAAACCAAAATATCGCGCTTCGCCTAATCATATTTCAGTTTCAATTGCAACTTTGCACGAGACACGCTTATGCATCGAAATATATCGCAGATTTTCTTATCAAAATTGTCGAATCAAAACTGATTTTTTGACAAAAATCATTAATTTAAACCGAATCTCAAATTCGTAATATCTTGCTCTCAAGCGCAAAGGTATTTTACTATGCAGTCTCTAATGTAGAGTCGCGTATAGTCAGCGGATTGAACAAGATCCTCATTCAAGATCTCAGGGAGCTCGGCTGGTTCTCCGAGTCATGCACATGCAAACGAAGCTTTACTTAGCGCGATGCATACGACTCGATGCATACGGTGGCGTTTGCGGGCGTAACTTTGAAACGTGACACTTCTAATTAATACAATACGGGCGATAGATCAAAGTCGACGACATTCGAGCTTTTCGAAGAGAATCGATAATGAAACACTGCGGAGATGAAAGTTAAAAAACGAAAAGAAGCAAGTATCTAAAAAAGACGCTCTGTAAAATCCAACTAGGATTTGTCACTTGACCTGGTTTCAGTTTTTCACGATCGAGCTTGAGTTATTTTTATTATGTTTTAGTTACAACGACGTGTATCTTTCCCGCAGGGAAAATCGCGAAAAACTGGATGGATGTTGCAAAAGCGTGTACTATTGCACTTTGCTTGTCACTTCGTATGCGCCATGAATTGCACGTCAGTATAGTATCTCCAACGAAAAATGTCTCATACATCCTTTATATTATTTACGTAAGAGACGTTCGTCACATGCGTATCGCGAGGTATATCGAACTCTTATTTATTCGTGCGAGCAAGAAACAGAATCTACGTACATGTTAAATGAATGTCAAGACAAGTATGCAAATTCTCCGTATCGTAGTACTTGTGTATGTAAATATTTATAACTCAATATTTAAACAATACATTTTTTGATCGTGTCGACAATATATATATATACGATAAAATATATGCGTTAATAAACCTTGAGTAAACAAAATTGATTTTAATTGATTGTAAATATATTGTAACAAAATAATGTCATTCGAAAGACAAGAATAATCACTTAAATATAATAAAACTTTTTCAAGGCATGACATTTCCAAGAATAAGCAGAAAATTTGTCCGATTTATTATATATTACAAGAATAATTCTTTTTGTCTCCGAAACTCTGTCTGAGGACCGTAATTTCTCGCGCTAAAAAATATGTCACGACGAATCCATTATCGTCGAAAGTCATATCGCCACTGCCGGAAGGCGACAGAAAGTGGCAGCGCTCGACCTGTTGACGGGTCGAAAGCGCTCGTTTATTCTCAACCAATTCTCGCGATTCTGCTCTTTCGTTGTCGCGAATCATTCGTCATAGCCGCTGGCCGGAGCCCAAATCCACACCTCCGATAAGAAGGCACTTAAGTGCGAACATAAGGAATCAATTTGCACGCGCTCGATACTTTCCCGCGACGATTGGCACGGCTAGAATTTTCGTTTCCGTCTTCGAAGCCAATATATATCCTAACCGGATTATCAAGGAAAGATCTCCGGTAGTATCAAAAATGTATGAAAAATGAAGAATGATGTTTCACTTGGACGATAAAGTTGAATACACTTTTTCCGGCGAGAGATGAAACTTTCATCCTGCTTACTTACGTCGCGAGTTTGCCGGTCTACGTGTTGCCGCTCCTGCGAATGGAATTTGATGAGAGTTCGCGAAGACTTAGACTCGATGGTAACAGCGTATTATCGGAGAAAGGCGCGCGGTAAGCGTGATTAAAAATGTTAAGTGATTCGTGACGGAGAATTGTAATTAATTTGATATAGCATATGATGCTTAGGCGGAAATTTGCGCAGCTTGGATTATCTAATGATAATATTCTAGTTACGACGTATATAATGCTCGCATATATAAGGAGATCGATATTCTTGAAGTTACACCGTACACGCTACGTTGCATAGCGAATTATAATCTAACAGCCATATTCATAGTTAGGACGTTAATCAACTCGATTAAGGTTCAGTACTCAGTAAATTGAAGCGACCCTTACTAAAGCCGAGTTTTAATCTATATATTCATAGTCGATGGTCATGAAACTAATCAACTATCGCAAGCGACTTATTAAAAGCGCACTGTGTTTCAGTAGCCATGCGGAAAATTTAGTAATGTTAATTTTGAAAATTATTAAGACATGATTTTATATATTATTTTTTCTTAGCGATTTTTTCCGTAATACTCATTGGCACGCCGATGACTGGAATTAAAATCGCTCACAAATAAGAGATTATTTTTTAGACTAATAATTCTGTTAGGTTTAATACTGATTAAACAGTTTAATAATGATTAAATAAGCCAAAACTCTTGTTTAATTCACTTTTGACTCAATCATCTAGTTACTTTAATACTTCACTGCTTTATTTAAACAAAGATGAGGCAGAAAATAATTTATGCTTAATATATAGTTCGGCGCCGGTCCAGCAATTGAATTCCGCCGAGATAACTTCTATCTCCGTATATAGACAAAATACATTATAGCACAAAAACGTCCGAGGAAATGTTGCACCGTTACGGTCCCTGAATAGCAAGTATCATCGTTTCTCGTATAAAAATGCGACCATTCGTACAATGGCGCAAACTATCAACATCCTTTGCCCTAGAAAATTCTATTATGTTTGGTGCAGCGCGGAACTACACAATGTGGAAGAGATGCACAATTTTTTCTCGATTTTTTTCACGCGCGCTTGTTTCCCGTCGTTGGTCCCATTAACGCAATCGATTCGTACTATATAAGTTTGCCAAATTTCCAAGTTATTTTTATCCAAGTCGTAAGCAATAAATTTCACATTACCTAATTTATTTTAAAGTACTTTAATATCCGAATTCGATATATATCTCGTTTTCTGTAATCTACGAGCAAGATTTTTTTATATCACAATAAATATTAAAATTGATAACATTGCTTTCAGGCGTAATTATTAGATAACTTCATTGAAAAACGAAAGAAAAAGAAAGATGGTGAAATTAATGTTCCATCGAAGACTCGATTCGCAATTCCAAACAATACCAAACCGTATCGGTTAAATTTCTGTTGCGTATTTAATGTGTAATTACGTATCCGTCTTTCTTCTTCCACGACAATGAATGACAATTGATCCGAATAGAACTACGAGTCATGCTTCGATCGGGCCAAGAGAGTAACTTAAGTTCCGTTTGTCTTGTCTTGCGTTCACGCGCAACTGCAAGTCACACTGACGTCGAATATCCGTAGCACGTGGTCCGTGAATTGCGGCGAAATTTGCGCTCCAAGAACTTGTGCTCCGTTACTCAAAGCCCTGAACTGACTTCTCAGAGCTTCCGTTTCTCACTCGCATAAGAGGCCTGCGAGATTTAATTTGACGCGTAATTTATCATTTCAAATATAAAAATCTTCACTGCGCGAAATTAGTGAGAATTAATGTACAGAGAACATACATGGCAGATAGTGCTATTTCACGTATTCAAAAAATGATTATTGAGCACCTCTTCATAAATGCAGTAACTTAATATTATAATATATGTAGGATTATTGAATCTCTGTCCTTCTCAATATTACAATAGTAATAAAAACTGTATTATAAAGCATGGAAAAAATATATATTTAATTACAAATAAATAATTAACAAAAAGAGATAAAATGTAACGGAAATAAAAAAAATAAAAATAACTCTATTAAAAAAGTAGTAAGAAAAGAAACTATGAAATAACGGAGTTATTAAATTTCGAAGGTAACAATGTAAAAAATGCACGTCGATATTCGGGCCGACATGCTTTTTGTTAATATTACGTGGTGGTCTTAACAAGACCCCGAGGTATTCAGCCGCGAGTCCCTCGTAACAGGCCGAAGCCCTTAACTTTCGCGGTAGCTTTCCAGCTGCGTAAGCTTTCTCCATTCATGTCATCGCCGACGTAACGCTGTAAACGACGAATTAGTATCGCCTTCAGCATTACTTAACTCGGTGGTTAAGACCGAAAGCAGTAAATTAGTCGCTCACGATTATTCACGTGTACTGCAGTGTCGGGGTAAGTCGGTTACACAAAACCGCAAATAAAAAGTTGGAGCGAAAAAGACTCCTCGTTTCACACTGGTCCAATTAGCTGGAGCTAAAAGCGCCGAAGAAAGTACGGAAGCACGACGGACGAGCGACACGCTTCTCACGGATCGTTTCATTCGTCCGCGATGATTATAACACGAGGAAGAATAATGCGATGACGGCGCGCCGTTTCCGACCGAGGAAATTCTTTATGCGTCTTGGGAGAACAAAAAAAGAGCCACGCGAAAGAAAGGCGGACGATCCGATTCAATACGAAATTAGTAATATTCATGTCGGGTCGGCGAAGGGTAGTAAAGGATTTTACTCGCTCTCATGAGCCGGTCATATAATTTAATATGCGCGCTCTAGTTAACTTAAAACTTATATATCCGCGCGCTGAATTATCCATTAGATACATTTTAAGTCGCTCTTGAGGGAAGGAGAGTAACTTTCTGACGTAAGCTGTAATCTAACTTGGCAAGTTCCGAAAGCGGCATTAGGGACGATTATCCTGAATGCAGTTCCGATGTAAAATGCGCTTGAAAGAAATTCAAAATTCTTGTCGAACTTGTTGGATGGAAAACGCATTAGCCACTCGAATATAATTTGATGACATCGGCTGCGCGAAGACTTGTCCTTCGTCATTCTGTGTCAGTCTTGTTATATCAACTTTTCTAGTTTTAGAAAACATTCGAAGTTGTATGTAATTTGCTATTTTTGTCAATGTGACAAGATATATTAGACATGAGCAAATATAACTATGATGTCTGTGATCCACGATAAACGACTATTTTCGTCACAACAGAGAGAGAGAGAGAGAGAGAGAGAGAGAGAGAGAGAGAGAGAGAGAGAGAGAGAGAGAGAGGAAGACTTGAAAACGTCTTAATTAAAATCATCAAAATTATTATATAATATTAGTACAGCAGAGCACGATTGAAAATATGCCGATATCTCATGCGCCGATTTAAGAGACGCTTTAAGAGTACGTGTAGTAAAACAGCAGACTATCATCGACAGATATCCATCGAACATCACTCGCGGGATCTTCTTGCCGCCCGATGACATTCATGTACCGTGTGCCCGAGCGACGCTTACATGAGGACCCTTCATACTACCGTCACGCCTCGTCGAGGAAGCTAACGTCCTCCATTAGGCTTATTGGCTGCTGCAGGAATTAGAGCGTCCATTCTAGTCCACGGATTGTCCGGATGTTACGTATCCGGGCGTCCCGGTGTCGGATGAATGCAAAACGTTTCGCTCAACATCATCTTGCCCGCTTACATATATCCCCTGGGATATGGCGCTGCTGCTCATCTGGATAACGAGTGGTTCCTGTTTTGCCCTCATCCATCCGGACACTAATGACGTTCCACCGTCGCCATCCCGCTCATGTCCCTCGGCAATCCCGTCGACGATCCCGTCTCGTCTCACGTGTATCTATCCCGGGTTCATCTCGTCTCGTTTTTGCTGAAGTACGAAAACCGATGGAAAGTTTCTTAATATCGGATGAAAGCGCTCTACCGCGATCTCGTACGAAAGTTCACGCGCCCTTTTCCTCAATCGACTTTATTTCCGCTCGGTTCTTCCGCGTCGCTCGTTTTTCTTTCCCTTACGCAAGATCTGCGATGATACACGGTCGGCTGTTTCTGACAGAAACGGCGTTATTTGAGACTGGCAAGTAATATAGTCTCTCCGCCAGTACTCTCAGGAAATTTATTTAATCGCTCTGGCTGTCCAAGTACGTGAAGAAGAAGTTAGTTAAATTAATTCAGATAAGTAGTAATGCGGCGTTTCTACCAACATGTTTACTATACTCTTGATACAGTTCAACTTTAATATTAATTTAACTTATTCCTTTCTAGTAGTGTCACAATGAAAAAGAAGAGAAGAAAAGTTAAAAGTTAAAGTTATACTGAATAACTGTTAAAGTCAATTAGTAGTAAAATATATAATATTAAAAATTAGTAAAATATATAATATTAAACAGGATAAAAAAAATCCAATTAAATCTCTTAATTTATTGTCCATAATTTTCACGATTACTTCGTCGATTATTACTAGATAAATAATACTTGTTTTTAAGAGCATGCGCGCAATATAGAAATAACGTTCGCTGTCCAATGCAGCTTCCAATATCGTATGATGGTTGTACAGCGGAACTGCGGGAATCTGTTCTCGTAAAGATAGGCACGAGCAATCGATAACAAATTGCGGGAAATCATCGGTCTTTCCATTGACTTGAACTTCTATCACGAGACTTGCCAGATTATCCTCGTAACTTTCTTTTACACATCACAAATTTTTAGTCAGTTAGGATGCGGACAAAATATTTGATTCGAGAATGATGGCTGTGCAGCACAAAATACCGTAATTGGATTTAGAACAGCTCGTTGAACTTTTTTTTCCCTTGCAGTTTAAAAGCAGGCAAAGTTGCAAAATTGCAATTTGAACTTTCAGTTCGAAGCAATAATACCCGTTTTCTTTTCAACCCAAACTTGCAATAGAAATCTATGACGCGATGATAAGTTAAAAGATAAATATGTACTTGCCTCTGCGCGGAGAATTATTCGCTAACTTTTAACGAGAGATTGCAGTCATAAAAAAATGTGTGCGCACGTCCGAGAAAAGAGATTTTTCAGATTCATTATGTAACAGGAATATTCATTACGTCTATAATTCTTAGCTAACGTTGCATTTTAATAATACACGAAAAGACTTTCAGAACTGAAAAATCGCACCGCTTAACTCCATCGCAATACCCGGAGAGCCTGGAGATGAGTTTCAACAACAGCGCTATAGTTTCTTTCACGAAATACGTACTTTATATAGTAGCATCATTTTTTATTCCGCATACAACGTACTACGCACCTGCAAAAGATTGCCGGTAATTAACTTTACGCTGCTTAAGCCCCTTATAAAGGCAATTTTTATTTCATGCTGACGGCTATAATAAACTATTTCATTATTTTTAATTTCAAAATTCGGTTAATGATGTACAATCTCTTCAGGTTAGCAAAACCTTAATAGCATTAGAGAAAATCACGAGAAAAACACAACATTTATTGTTTTACAATATATCATAGGTAAATATTAAAAATTAATTAAAAAATTAGGCTTTAAAAAATCAGATATAATTAAATAAACTTTTAAATTTAAAATAAATTTCAAAATTTCCGATATAGCCTGCAGTTGCTCTCTTTTTTATTTAATAAAATAGATGATGATTTATATAATAATATATATTTAACTTAATAGCAAACAGAAGCTTTATAGTAAAAAATAAATATTTTAAAAATAATTTTGTTTTATCTCTCATGCATGTGACTACTCCATAAAATAAAATATAAATGTCATAAAATATAAAATAAAATATAAATATCCCCCAAAATGGGTTTTTAAAGAGTTAATAAAGAAGACCAGCAGCTAAGCCATAAATATTAATGCACTAAAAATTGATATGTGAGATGATCGATGTAGCAGTTATACCATACTGAAATTAATCAAAAGAAATTCACATATGTGTAGAGTTGATATAATATTAACCGCGAGATCGCCCACAAACAGTCCATTGAGTAGTAGCGAGAGATAGCCGCGATGATTTGAATCTCGAAAGATAACAGAACTGTTCTTCTGTGTTCATAGAGCTTTGTTCATCTCGTGGAGCGCAATATGCTTATAAAAGTCGTAAAAGTATAAAACCTTATCGCTGCAAGCCATGCCGGTCGACGCACGTGGTCGCTGACCCGAATCATTATAAACACATGACGACTTTTATTGCGAGGATAGCAGCGAAAGAGTGTTCCTAAACGCAGATTCGCGCTATCCGAATATATATAATAAAATAAAATCAAAGGACAAAAATCAAACAAAACTAAACGGATTTGACTTGGCAGATACTTGGAATCAGATGTGTATAACAATTGCACATTATATATTATATCATATCATTTGTTCTCTTCTTTGAATAGTATACATTTGCTTTAATGTTTCTTTATAATGAGCCTTTTCGGAGCATTATCGAAATAATTGTCTTAACCAGCGATCTTAAAAGCACGACGATCGTTAACTCTGCTCCATGCAGTCTGTTTATCTTGCATTTAATATATCACCATCGTTGTTGTACACTGCGTATGTAAAATCTAGTTGCGGAAACTCCCCGTTAACCGACCACGATAAATAATTTATGCTGCTTTTGCACAATCCCGGCGACACGCGACGAAGCTGAAATTTCTATGCCTTGAAACATTTCGGTAACGTATACAATAGAACCACTCGCGCGGTTCTATTTGTAAAGCCACAAGAGTTCATACGTTTCAACAGAAATAAGTTATTGGTACCGAACACTAACTATAACCATTCCATTTCCTGTCAAAATAACATCAATTTAAAGATTTTTCTTGCTAGTTTCCCCTTATCAAAATCAAAATAATGAAAAAATCGATTTTTTTTACTATATAACAATATAATAAATTATTTTAGTCAACACGCACATTGTGTGCTAGAGAGAGAGATATGACCTAAGCATATTATTCTCTTGATATTGGTCTCTTTGCTAAGAACAAACATTTAAATCTTTTAGAACGCAGCGATGCATATTCAGAAGTGTACAATTATGAACACAATTATAATCGAGGGAATTTATGTGAATGCCGCAACCATATATATAATAATCCATGCAGCACTGTTCATCACCATTAACAAAAGTTGGAGCACTAATGCTAATTATTTAGATAATTATGAATATCTCGTTATGCAAATCGAAGCTGTCACTTTAACTCACACACAGAAATACACACATGCACATACATACATAGAGAGAGAGAGAGAGAGAGAGAGAGAGAGAGAGAGAGATTGCGCAATTGTAAATTCTTCATTATGTATCTCAAATTCGCATAACAACTTTAATGATATCACATACTAAGTTATATTTGATTACATGTAACACAGAAAGAATATTCATAAAAAACATATCAAACTCTTTCTTCATTGAAAAGTAAAAAAAAAAAATTTGTAATATAAAATCGTTTGCATTTGTTGTCACTTAATTCTTCGAGAAAAATCAAAGATTATGAACTCAATAATATTATCGATGTGACACAGTAGCAAATTTCATAAAAAGCGTTAAATTGTGTTTCGCAACTGGAATGCAAATATCTAAATATAAGCCATTGATCGATTAAATACTAAGCCCCAATTTAATAAATATGAAATAAATTGCATATTATGCGATTAAATATAGTAGAAATGATACATATCAATATATATTTCAATATCTCGCGATTTCTAAAAAAATATATTACATTAAAAAATAAAATACAAAAGTATTAACAATAAAAATTGGAATAAAAAAATTCTATCGCGAAAGCAAACGAAATGAAGTTGCAAGCAGTAGTCAACGATAAATATTATAACATCTGCTGCTACATTACTAAAGTTTCTAACAACAACAGCAACACCGAAGTTCTCAGAAAATATTTACACTAAGGCTTTCATATATACATAACGCGTACAAGCATACAGTAGTGTGAAAACTTGTCCGAAAAATACACATTCTACAACGATAAAATAACAGAAGAGCATGTTTTTCTCGTTTATATCAAATTTTCGAAATTACTTTTTTCGCTGTACAAATTACTTTCTGCACATTTCCAAATTTTCGCGCGCAAAATCGGTCCGAGTAAAATAATGATAAAAAATGCCAACGTAGTGTTTCAAACGAGACTTTTTCGGAACTCGATGCGTCTTCTTCTGACGATTCAATTCCGCTTACGACCGTGCATAAAAAGTACCGGCGGTGCCGAAGGAGATGTAGGTCAGTTTTCTCAGGCGGCGGCGTGTCGTATAGGTAGGCCACTCGAAATAATTTAGTGGCGATCGATGCCACCTTGCTGAAAATAGAGCCGCCTAGTTTACGGGAGAGATGTAACGATGCCGCGCGACAATCCACCCCGTCGTGCGCGCACGTCGTTAATAGCGACGATCTCTCGCTCGCGCTTAACCGTTACGCGCATCTCACTGCGCGTATCCAATTATGTTGACATCTAGCGACGACTGCATTCTCTCCTCCGGCACGTATGAGCACGTCCCAGCGTGCAACCGCGCTGACGCGATACACGAATCGAGGGAGGGAGGGTTTGAACGGACGCGAACTTCCACCCTTCGAGCTGCCGGGTGTTTCGAAAATTGAATTTGCAACGGATCGTCGCAGTTTCGCAACACGCTCCCTCATCCCACCCGGTATACAGCGATCACCGAGCTTTTGCGAGACGGAAAGCTCTCGTGAAGCACGACGAAACTCTGGTTACTCTGGTAACTTACGCTTTGTACATGAAGCTCGATCGTGCAACGAAGTCGTGAAAGACGTCGCGATGAAAGAATGTTTTGCCGCGATTAATTGCGCGCTCGTGCGAAATTTTCGCGCGGCCGGTCCTCATTGTAATCGCGAATGAAGCTTGCGTGTCGACGTATTAGATGTGCCGACGTAATTTATAGAGATTCTGCTGCATTCAATCGTATTCATCCACTATGTATTCAACTGTATATAAAGGTCCGTGATCATTAGCTTGCGTATATAAACGATCGTAGAACAATCATGAGTTGAAAAGTATTTTTGATGAAACGATGAAGGATTTTCATTAAATGAAAATATAACGTCAGGGAAAATATGTTAGAAAATAAATTAATTTAATCAACTGTCATTTAATAGAATCACTTTTAATAGGATCTAAAGATATACAAATATACTATCTATTCATCTTGTTTTTGATAAGAGAAAAATGTGCATCTGTCAAAAATTTTAAATAATTATACTTATAATTTTTGACAGATACACATTTTTCTTTTATCAAAAACAAGATGAATAGATAGAATATTTGTATATCTTTAGATCCTATTAAAAGTGATTCTATTAAATAACAGCTGATTAAATTAATTTATTTTGATACGTTAATTTAATCAGCTGTTATTCATTTATGTTGATACATTCCGTTATGTTGCGACATAATGGATCTTTAAATATTTAGACATTTATCACAAAGAACGAGTGTTGGAAGCAACGAAACAAGCTGCAGCCTATTCACAAACGACGACACGCAAGTCGCAAACGCGTTTTACACAGAATAAATCGCCCATGTTTATCGCGGAAATGAAGTCGCTCGAGGACCGAGTACTAAAGAGCTTGAATTGCGCGTCTTCGCAAATCTTCAAACGATGAAGAGAACTGAGAAATGCGCGCATGTACCGAAAATAGTAGTCGTAAAAGGAGACTTTTTTCCATAAGAGATGCACTCGTAAAAATCTGATGCTGGATTTGATTCAAAAAGATACTACTAGGGCTTATACAGCTATGCTGTACAAGTACAACGACATATTGTAATAATCCTCTTCGCATCTCTACCAAGTATATATATGTTCGTATATTAAAATTTACAAAAACTATCAGACCCAAATATATAATGTAAAAATTTCTCGATTATATTCGTTTTTCCAAATGATGTTAGACTTCTTTAGCATGTTTGTCACCGTTGTTTTAATGATTGATAAACACACGCAGTTTATTTATTAGATTTAACAAAATCTTACCCCAAAACACTTAATTTAAAATTCAGTTGTATTCGTTCAAATATTTTAACGACGCAGCACAATGTATAGGAAATTAAAATAAAAGTTAACGTAAAACGCGCGAAAGAAACAAATGTCGTGAGATGAAATTGTTACGATGCATGCGCAGTCTAAAATTATAATTTACAGTATTCTTTAATTTAGGAGAGTAGCGTGAAGCCAATTCAAGTTTTGCTGTAATCAATTCTCGCAGACATCACCGTTGCAACATTCTACGTTGTGCAAAGGCAATATCCGATGTTGTGCAATCAGAAAACAGGAAGAAATTTTACGCGATCATAGCTATATATTTCGATCACAGCTACTGTTTTCGTTTACTTTTATTCAACGATTATTTATTCACGATATTTATTCAACGAATTAAAAATTATTATATCAATCGTGCTGTCACGCTGTTCATATAGAAATAAGGATACACGTACGTTGATGTAAGTCGATATAATTTGACTCGATCCTATCTGAAGCGCATCACATTGAAACGACGCCGTCCGAATATTCATCGACAGCAAGCCGGCGTCGTGTACCGAGCTTATTACGATGCGGTGGCCCGCTCCAGTAATAACGAACGTCACTAACGTCATTATTATCATCGCGACAATACCGGCGGACTCGTGGTCCATCAATTGCGGTGACGTCGCACCCGGCGATCGGTTTATCGATACAACCCGGTGGTGCCATGCATTTCGGGATGCAGCTCCGTCGGTCGCGATTGGTCTCTGTTTATCGCATCGTCGCCGTCTCTCGTCCGAGAGCATCGGGGAATCGCTACAAACGCTATGTTTGCGGTACCGGACGCTAGTCTACGTGAACCAATTAACGAGTCCGCGTAAACTTTAACCTCAGCAACGCCGTTCTCTGATATCGACGGTTCCGCAAACATCCGCGACGCCGCCCAGTACTGTTGACACGTTTGTACCGCTAATTAGTGTGTCATTTTTGAATATTCAACGTATATATAAAGCGTTTTCGAATATTAAGCGTAGTATCATCAGGAAATAAAATTAACACCGATGTTTCAACTCTCTTCGATTACAGTTATTATATTTCAAACGACATGCATATAGGTATAAGTGGATCTGTCAAATTATAAATAATACCTTTGTACACAGAAAAGAGCTTTAAGCGACATTTCCAAAAAGTTTAAAAAATTGGTTTACTAAAAAAATAAAAGGTAATTAATTTACTCATCCAAGCTAATAGAATATTTTGAGATTTTACAGTCCAAGATCTAATACGTGAAAATTAACAATTAAAATTGGAAAAAGTGCACTCATCAGAGTATTTTGACGAAAAATTAGGTGGCGAGTTAATTCGACTAAAGCGCATCGTAAGACTTGGCAAATCTCGCGCTTAAGAATCTCCTACGACGCATCCTCGAAGCCAATAAAACCAAATCTCGCGCACATCGAGTTAAAACAAAATTGAAATCTAAAGCGCGCGCGACCCGCTTCTTTTCTAAATAGCCTTGTCGGAATAATGGAGAAAGTCATTACGAGGTATTTACTGTGTCTCGATAGAATTACACGACTCGGTATATCCCTGCGCGCATGCGACGCAGAGGTGTTATGAAGTAACGACGATTAAACTAATCTAGCAACCGCGAGTCGATGATATCGCCGGGCGCGATAATGCAATTCGCTAAGTCTAAGATCGCCGGCGGATAAGCAACGGCAATAGAACAGTTCGGTTAACTTCGCAGTTGCTGTCGCCGCGGTATAGATAGGTGTGTGGTAGTTTAGGTGGGCAATCTACCATTTTCACAGGACAGAATATACCGAAAGGCCGACCACTCGCGTTCGGTGTGTCGATTGTTCGGTAAGTATTACGCAAGCGACAACGACACCACAGGTACATTATTCTCTCTTCCGCCTTCCCTCCTTCCGTCGCCCCTGACTCTTCCTCGTGACTCCGGGCGGCCACGTCTCGTTTCGCCTCTTCAGCCTCCCTCGCTCGACCGTGCTCACTATTCACTTTGTCCCCTCGAAACTTCGAAGACGGAAATGCAGATTTAACAGGGAATGTCTAACTTGCCGTGCCAATGGCGGTATGTATATATACATGGCGGAGCGCGCAGTCCACGGAAATGCAGCCGAGCTAATCTCCCGTTAATTAAATGAACCGCCCGCCGGCTTCGACCGACTTCCTCTTTCCCTTTCTCTCTTTCTCCACCTGCCATTGCCAACCGAGGAGGAAGTCAATGAAGTAACGAATTAGCTACTATTCCCCCAGTTTGAAAATATCTAGCGTAATCGAACCGGAGCTCGCGAGCTCACGTCTGCACGATGCCGGTATGTATGGAGAAAATCCGACAATACATTTACGGCGGACGATTGTAATTACAGAGGAACTTGACGATTTAGTGCTTATTCGCGCTTCGCCTCGCTGGCTAACCGGTAACTGCGAAAGACACTTTAAGGACCCTCTAATGTACCTGACTACCGCGATCGCAGCCGCCGCGTTACACAATCCTGTCGGATAAAGATGCAGTTTCAGGAGAGTGCTGAAGGGCAAAGTTCTAGCGTATCATCTTACGATTAAGGAAACCGCTAAGTAATGTTTAAATATTAAATTTCAAAGAGATACTTTCGAAAATCGGAACGAGTAAAAGAGCGATACCATTTACGCAAATTATATTCTTAAAAACTTGAATGTTTCGAATAATGAAATTATCAGACATAGTACTTACTTAAAACGTTAGCTTTGACCAACTTAAAATTGCGCGCATTTTTCCTTAACAAAAAAAATTTCATTAAACATTTTTTGTCTCGTAATATTTTAACATTTAACTCTATATCTTTCTAACATTAAAATAAAATAATTGTGCATCTACGTAGATGACATTCTTAAAGAAACATTTCCGATATTAATTACCGTACGCGGCGTTATACTTTGGCGAGGATCCAAAAATAATGTAATCCATTCAAGATTTATACGAGTGTTATTTCTTACAAACTACATTGGTACTCTATAATATAAACTCTTTGTAACGACCGCTCTCTCCTCCTTTTCCCTTGCCTATAATAATCATTAATAATACGCCATTAACAACGAGATATTAGGACCATCGATAGCATATTTTAACATTGGAATATGTAAAGATACTGACTCTAATGAGATAAAACAACGCGACATACAATCGTGATTAGAATATTTCGACGATGTCTTAATTTAATAAATTGAGAATTTTCAAGATAAATTCTTGTCCAATAATCATAAATTGTTATAAACTGTTATTGTATATCTATTTTCGAGATATATATTTTATCGATATACGTAATACAATTTAATGGATGAAACAAAACAAAATTTTTTAATTTGTGAATTTGTAAAATATGTTTAACACAGTTTACAAAATGATTATCTTGCTTTCTGAAAATAGCACATTGGTACCGTGAAAATATCCTGGTCCCTAAATATTTTTTACCATACACCCAGTTTTTATAGTATTTTCTTAATTAACGTCGGTACGGAGCAAGATTATGAATTTGTGCAGTAAACGGAGGAACAACTAAGACCGCACTGTAGGTCCTCTTTGTAGCCTGGCTACCATATTTAGATAGCTATGAGAGAGAACCATGCCAATGTGCTACTGCTCTTACGAGAGTACGCTAATAAGTGTACAATATTCATCGAAAGCCTGCAATCAAGAATAATGCGCATGAATAATAGATGAGTGCCATAGAATAATGTTATAATTGCATTAATAAACGTGCTCGATACATAAATATCGGTGCTTCTTATCTATAAATATTGTTGGCAAGAACAAATATTTTACATTATAAAATTTTAAATATACATATATACATATATATTTTAAATATACACACACATATATATATATATATATATATATATATAAAATAGTTATTTTAAAATACAAAATATTCTTTTATTGTTGCTATAATGCTAATCTAATATGCGACCATCATAATAGATTTATGGTTATTGTTAAGCAAATGCAATGTATGAGAGAATCTACAATAATCAAGATCATAATTATGGAGGTTCTATTCTACATATTGATCGTGTGAAAAGCCGTTATTATATCAAGAGAATGCAATGTAATGATGTATTGTTACAACATGTTGGTCGCAAACAATGACTAAAGCTACTAAAGTTACGTCGGTTTACAAGTTTCTCATAACTCTTGACGTAATTTTCGCGGAACTCTTGACAGGCATGCCAGAAACTCGAATCTCAAGTACTTGAATAAAGGATAATCAGAGGCGCGCGCGCACACATTGAAATTATTTTTAACCGAGAGCGCAGGCACCGAACGTAGGGGCGGGATACAAACGAGTGCGAGTTATCAAAGATATTTGTGGCCGGATAAAAACGAGAAGTAAAAGACAGAGAGAAAGAAGAGAGAGAGAGAGAGAAAGATAGAGAAAAGGACGAACGAAAGAGGAAACGAACGTGGAAGGGGTGGGTTCGTCTAACAGAAAAAAAAATAGGAACAAGTCGACATTACACATTATCACATGGACGAATTAATTCCGGAAACTCTCGGTAACACGTATAATTTCTAAGCCCAGACCATCGCGTCAGGGCTTCGCTTCAAAGTACCAACTTCGCCACCCGTCACGACACGCTTCTAAAGTTCGAGTCTTTTGGGAATTTCAAACGAATCTTGCGGATGGGGTGAGAGCTCGTTAAACTCCAGTGATATTTGTAACATTTACGGGCGTGATTTACTAGAAAACGTCGCGGTTGTAACGAAGCGTTTTTCTCCGCGTGAAGTTGTGGCATTGGAAGAAGCGACCTGTGACACTAACATCGTGAAGCTCTGCTCGAGGATATTTCAAACGCCTCAATCTTTACCCTTCTTCATACAAATTATCATGTGTAGTGCATACAAGAAATTATACATATATTGAAAATAGATTTAATGTGCGTGTGTGGAACAAAGTTGAAATTAAATGCAAAATGACAATTACGTAAAATAAAATAAAAAGCTTCGGACTCATGTTCTAATATAATACTCATTGAAATATACAGCAGAAAAATAAATATCTTTGATAATAAATAAAAATTGTTACGGTAATAAAAATTTATTATTGTCAGAGTAATCAATGTTTGCCACAGAATTTTTTGATGCAAAACTGTTTTCTCACTCCAATGATTTAGATGTAGAAATAAATTTTCCTCTAAACGGATACATTGTCACCGGAAGATTCGAACAAAAGATAAAACTAGGAAAATGTAGAAACTTTTCGCAAGCATAAATTACTGGCTTCCCTTACAGCCCGCAGCAATGCTGTTAACAAAGCGATGTTGTTAATAATTGTGCGGTGATCATAAAATATAGCTATAAGTATAAAACAAATAATTAGAATCACGGTAGTCTTGAAAGCTCGCTATACATTGGCGAAGTATAGAACTTTATGAAAACGCTCCTTCTCAAAGTTCTAACTTGTTGAGAATTTCGAGGGCAAACTCGACAAAAGGTGAAAGCTCGTTAATCCCGGATAATATTTGTAACATTTACAAGCAAAATTTTAAGAATATATTTTCGACTAATGAATGTTCGCGACTAATAAAAATTCGTAATTACTAATAAAAATTCGTAAACGATTATTCTATAATATTTTAGAAATTGGATTACTATAATTTAACGTAATAATAAATCGATAGAATACAAAACATTACAATACGTACTTCTTTGTACATAATGCCTTTAATGATAAAGATAAGAAGGCATAATCGCCTTTGCTTCAGTCACGGTTTCAGACAGTAAAATTGGTAATTTAATTTATCATGCCGCAGGTTAAAATACATAAATACAGAGAAATATTAAGTTAAATTTTCTGAGTCGCGATACGATTAATATAATAAATTCCTCGCTACGCGCGCGCGCGGTTAATAAGATTAGCGCAAGTAATTGTGAATAACGAGTAGAGCAAAATAAGAGGCATTTCCAAATAAGAGGTGGATGTAAACCCCGGAAAGCTCATGATGGGTTACGCTTGGAGATACGGAACTTCAACGTGCGTCATGACACGCTCGAGAAGTTCGCGCACTCTGGGGAATTTAGGGGAAATCTCAGTGCGAGGTCGAGAACTCGTTACAGACGAGTGATATTTGTAATGCTTACAACGAAAATCCGCTGTAAAGCCCAGCAGCCGCGCGTAAAAAAGATCACATATATATTTAAATAATTGTTATAAATATCGTATTCCAATCGTATGTGTGCAATCATCGTATATGTTCAACTACTTCATGATTATAAAAACTGCAAGTGCACTAAATCATTTTATATTTCTCTTTATCAACTTCGCCAAATAAAATTCAAAAATATTGGCAAATAAATTCAATACACGGACGAACAGATATTTTTATATTTTTACTATATTACGTATATATTAATGCATCCTTTCGCGTAGAAATAAAAAAACGTGTAGAGTTACAACGAACACGTGTATCTAAATTTTATTAAAAAATTGAGGAATCCAACAGCAAGAAACATATATCGATAATTACAGAAACCTTTGTAATTATAATAAATTTTTGGCAAAAGATCGAAAAGTAAATAAAATTTAATTTAATTTTTACAACAATATTAAACACAAAATTTAGCAAGAATTACTATTATAATAAGCAAAAGAAATAAAATTTACATTATACAAAATGTATAATTTTGAGTTTCGAAATTAATGGAATAAAGCTGCGTTAGATTCAATAGAAATAAACATAATAAACGAAGTAGTGCGATCTTCAAATAATACAGCTAATGAGAGCGTAGATAATGCATCATTATTACGTTGCAGTAAACTGTGCAGTATCACAGTTAAAAGCATAATAATTACGGACACCAGTTAACGCGATAAAATTTAAAACATTCCCAAGTGACTCAGTAAATGACGTATTGCACAGCAATAGCTGTGCACAGCGATAGCTGTTTGTCAGATGATCAAATTATAATGTTCACGCAACTGCGAATCTTGTTACAAATCTAATTAACAGTTTACTTCTATGAAACTGTAATAAATTAGAAGAAGAAAAAGAAGAAGACGAGACAGAAGCAGATTAAAGTTAAGAAGAAGAAGAAGAAGAAGAAGTCTGCGTCGATGTATTTTCAGCATCGGCGCACGTCTGGACGGACATCTTCTTTTATCTTCATGGTTAAAACAACCGGCTGTGGTGAATGTACTCCCCAGTGAATCCTCTGGGAATTCTGATTACTGATTTACGAGGTTCCGGTCCTACGCGGAAGAACCGATCCTCCTCGAGAAAGTAGAAGACAGACACAAAGCAGATGTCGTGAATGCGCTTCGCGAGAGAAAGAGAGAGAAAGAGAGGAGAGGAGAAGGATAAATCTTATCAGAAGTACTTAGAGTTCGGCATTGCTATTCTCTTACTCCGTACCTCCTCATCCATAACTAGCACACACACACACACACAGCGGTTCTATTCTATAATACTTAATTCCTGCAGCTCGCCCACCATACACCTACATATCTATTAAATCTCATTGGAGTATATCTGAGATTTAACTTTGTCAAAAATAAGTGATACAAACTCCGTAAAGCCAGGCCAAGTACATGTCTACTCTAAAACTATATACGAAAAAAATAACGTCTTCTGAAAAAGCGATTTTAATTTAATTTATCGATAAATGTACATAAATATGTACATATAATATTATTTTGTCAAAAAAAAACTGCAATATTACATATATGCAGCTTTGGTTTGTGCATAAAAGATTTATTATTAATGTATGACCGAATTTCTAAGCTGCTCATGTCTGTCATAGGGAATACGTAACAAAAATCAATATTCTTACATACAGCAATTAATAATGTTAATTTATTGACATGAATAATAAGTAATTAATGGCTTGCCATAAAAAAACAGAGTCAGAATCGATATTAGACAGACACTGAGTGTAAAAGTCATTGAAAATAAAACGTGCATAATTGATAGAATCTGACTTAATTATCTCATATATATGTATGTAATAATTAACATATATTTTAAACATTCATAAATTAAATAACGGAATGCCATTAGTACTTTTAGTTTTAAAAACATTGTCACAGAAACAACAAATGTAACGATCAATGAAAACGATGTAACGTGCGATAAAAAGATTAATTTAATCATCGCTAATTTATTGTAAAATCTCCGAATTACCATAGAAAATGCTAAACTATTATGGAGAAACCACCACACCATTATCATTACTACGCTCTAATTGTAGATATGAATGAAAAAGAAATACCTGCCTCTCTCTAGCAAAAAACAGTGGTGCGTTAGTTACTGCAGGGAAAAAGGGAAATAGCACCATGGTCTCCAGTGACTACCTTATCCTTAATGTATGTACCGCTCCCCGAGTGCGGAACGAGAAAGTAAGAGAACATCGCTCCATACCGAGAGCAAGGTACATATATGGAGCATCACGTTACTTAGCTTTTAACGGATATTAATACAATTTACGGCGTCCGCGCTAACATCGAAAACTTTGCCGCGAACATTAATATTTTTACGATTTATTATGCGAAATAAAGCGCATACATTCCGTTTTGATTCAAGAGCATTTTAACACATAAAGAAATATTATTCTATTTCGTTAATCTACTTCAAATAATATTTTACAGCTACATTTAATTTAGTATATATATCAAAATTCATGGATATAGTAAACTTAATTAATATCTAAAGAATATTCTAATAGAAATATTTCTATAACTCTATTCAAAATATAAATCAACCTATCGCAAAAAAATGCATGTATATTTGTGTGACATGATTACAATATTTCTTTCATATGTATGTAAATAATAATTCATTTTGCTGAAACAAAAATATATGGTGAATGAAAATCAACTTGTCAAATTATGAATCGTATTATCCGAGACGAACAAGTGTTCCGAGAAAATATGCTGTTCCGAGTAATGCGAAACCAACGCGACCTAAACATCAATGCGCCGAATATTTGCCATCTTTCGATGACACAGTAGGAATACACGATAAAATATCGAGAAACTGCATCGATACCGAACGGAGGAACGGGTCTGCCAGTTGGTCGTGACATACGCAGGGAACGAAATTTTCTCGTACGTGCCGGCGAGACGTCCGCGGTATTCAAATCGTATTGGCATGACGCGCTCATCGGTAGATCCTCGTGGTTGTATCGACCAATATCGACTGATGTAACATCTGTCACATACGCGAATATCGTCCCGCAAAAATTTGCTAATACCGAGATATGCAATTCCCAAGCCTTCATCGAGCGCAACAGAAATTTCCACTATCATTCGATATCAGCTCAAAAAATCGCAGAAAATCAATCTTAATTAGTTTGAGAATGTTATGTGTATCCAATAATTTACTAATACCTAATACCAATTAATTGTTTGGATAATATGAAATTAGCGTAATAGGTAATATTTTGTAATTTCGCAATAAAAAAAAAAATGTTCCGTCGAATATCTAATATTACTTTCCAATTCTTTATAGTTAGATTAATTTTAAAGTATTAATACATTGTCAAATATTGCAACGTAGTAGTAAAGGTACATATATTGAAGTCAAACATACTATATAATAATATTATAATATATTCCATAATATGCTATACATATACTATAATATTATAATAAATCATCACATCCGAAAGAAATTCCCACGCATATCTAAATGAAAAAATATTATTTATTAGCTGCTGTGTCCGGCGATACTTCTTGTATAAAACATGCGCATTCGTCGATGTGTTTAAAACACGCGCAGTCTCGGTAGTGCAATTGGCTCTAATTTCCCGCGGGCGCCATTCGTCAGCTGATTTTGCAGCTGTATCCTAAAGTCCGAATTACTTGCGAAAGAGACGCATAATTTAATCTTAATCGATGACCGTTATATGCCGCGCGAAATTAATATCCACGCTGAAATTATTTCATTAAATTGATTGCATTCCCCTCGGGAAATCTCGCGTCGCAAACACTCGATCAATCTGATAATAACCAGAACTTAATAAATTTCAGAATATGAAGACATAAATTTATTTTACAATATACAAAAATTATATTTCGATACTTTATTTTAAATTATGTAAAAATTCTTTTATTTTTATTATGATTATTATGATTATTTTTATATAATCTTTCGTTCTCTCAAGATGTAATTTATTAAATTTAATTTGTCAAAAAAACTTCCAACACACAATATGAGATTGATAATTCTTATCAAACGATAAATGTTTTATTATTTCATTTATACCTTGCTATTTCCATTAGAAAATAAAATGAAACATAAAAATTTTAAAATAAAATATAGTGAAAAAAAATATCTTTCCCCACATTAGGTCCTTTATTCAAAGCGTCTCAAAAAAAGATTGATATAAATGACGATTCTTAACAAAATACATTTTGCCAAGTGCAATCGCATAATTATTTTTCTATATAAAAAACAAGAAAATTCGCAAATTCATTACTGATTTATTTAATAATCATATGCATGCCAGAAGCATACATTTGCGGTCGCGACGAGAAATAAACTTCGCATATTCGACGTAAATGTGGTCGATCAATTAGTATCTTGTTTTCAGCAAAATTGGCCAAAACCAATGAATTATAAACGTTTTTCGATTTATAAGTCCAGCTTCCGTTGCGTCAAAAATTCTAATACAAAAACGATCCTCGTCGTCAAGGTAATTATATTATACATATATTATCCGCGAGATCATTTTACATTTCTCGTGAAATACGAATTTTCACGGAATACTTTTTGTGCTTCGTAGCAGATATTTCTATAGTAAAAGGAATATCATTGCTCGCGTTTCGCATGATCTCTCTGTGTGTGTGTGTGTGTGTGTGTGTGTGTGTGTATGCGAGCCCGCGCTATAAAATATATATATTTATCTCATATAGAACGTACTTGTTTCGAGATATCTTGCAACAATGAGTGAAAAATATGACCAAAAAAATGGAGATTTTTTAAAATTATTCGCATGTAGTTACTATTGCTTCGCGCGTAATTTCAAGTTCCGAGATATTCGCATCGGCTCTCTGTAACAGCAAGAGCTGGCCGTATCGATTTCTTCGGATAATATACGCTGCTTTATGCACTAACTCATAACTTTGCACCTACATCGGACGACTCGATACATCGATAATTTCGCTACGCCGCGTACTCGACCAACACGCGTTCCACCTATTATCGGAATACCGGAAAAACGATAGCGCCGTGCCATTAATCTCACTGATAACTGTTATTTAAGAGAACCACGGGCCGTTTCGCGCCTGTTATTCTTAACACACAAACGAAAGTTTATAATAAAAATCGAGCAAACTTATCATTATGGATCGCTATACAATTGATGCGCGCCCAAGATTCAACTAAATTTAGAAATATTGAATTTTAAAATAGAAAATATCGAATATTTGATAATTAAAAGAAATGTATGATATCAATAATGATGCAATATAATCATGACACGTTCTATGATACGCAATACTAATCAAATTTTTCGAACTAATGTTGAAGACAAAAGACACATCCCTCTCTTTAAAAGTTTTTAAGATTCTATCTTAATCACTCTCTTTAAAATTAAAAGTTTAAGCTTTTCCTCCCCCAAAAAACTACGCTTTTCCGCATCTTACAAATAATTCAGTATGTGTGTATTAAGCACATCGACAAATAATTTAGTGACATATCGAAACGATAAAATATATAGTGCAATAAACGAGTACTTGAACGCGCAAAGATATTTTTCATTTTTTTTTTTTTTTTTACAAAAAGTAATCATATCACAACGTGACAGGATACAGCGTGATTGTAAACACCAGTCATCCCGTTGCTAAACTATCATTCAGTGCCGAGAGACACGTCGACAGGAACGCAACAATATGTATGCACGGGATTTTTTAAAAAAAAGAGAGAAAAAAAAGAGATAAATCTCGTTTGTCGAGTATCGTCGTATTACATATACACGAAAATGATTTCAACATTTAAGCGTAAATGCGCAATAGATGTAAGATCTATTTTGTCGTGTTTACTACACGAAAAGGGATTAGATTCATATCGAAACAATGTACAGCGCTTTCAATATAATTATTTCTACACCTCTCTCTATTAAAACTAATTAATAGAGAAGTTTGATGAGCGAGAATTGCGAAGGAAAAAAGAAATGACCGATCCAACGGTATGCATTTGTAAAGCCGGGCGATCAGTTTGCGGCGCATTCGTCGAAATGCATTCCGAAGCGAGTCCAATTTCCCAAGCGCGCCAGACGATGCAGGCGATGACGCAGATGCGGCGCGCCGCAACACAGCGGCCGAAATTAATCACTCTGATAAATAATAATAACCGGCGGCAGTCTCGCGCCTAGTTAGTTCGTTATTAATACGCAATTCATATTAAACGGGCCCTTCGCACACGCCAGTGTAACGACATACAAGGCCAAATCTCCCCGGCTCTTCTCTCTCTAACACGCGCATTCGCCGCTCTAGGCGCCCCGCGTGTATATTGCGTCTGTGTATTAACGCGTGCGGTGCTCGTCGGCCTCACGTACCAACCAGTCATAACCTTGTTACTTTATACGCGTATCGGACACGTCTCATAATTAATGTGCCATAATTAATCGGCGTCGGCCGGCCTCGGTGTGGACATTAGTATCGCGGGACGTGTACCTCATCGTAGAGTACGTTGCGAGTTTCTAAATAACCCTACTGTAGCGGCACGACGGTGTCGCTCTTCGCCTTTGAATCTGACAAGCTTTCATTTCGATGATGGTAGTTGGAAGTAAAAAAGAGACAAGCATTATATCAAGTATCTCGAGCGTAACGGGATAATGCTTGTCTCTTTTGAATAACTTGTCATAAATTAATATCTTTAATCCATTCGCGTTAAAAATCACGCGAATAAGATAAATTTTTAAACTCCGAAATAACTTTTTATTTCATAAGTATTTAATCGTGACAGTTTCGAGATTGATAATTTCTAAATGTTCTAATGTAAATCTTCATTAATTGATCTTATAAAAATGGAAATTATAGTTTTTTAACATTCCATATAATTATATCTTAAAATTCTTGTGAAGTTAAGCATGCATTACGAGACAGATGTTTCTAATGAATCATATTGCTACTGGAAGAAGAGAAATTGTGTTCTCGTTTAAGCGTTCTCATTACAGAATAAAAACTGAAATTTAAAGCAGCTGCACTTTCATTAATAGGATGACACATATAAAAATACAAGACAAGGCAACCTGGAATAAGTTTTGTCTTTAATAACAACGCTATCCCGAAGAAGCTACGACAGAGGAGCAGCGAGAAGAAGATCCATGCTGACGAAGAAAGGACTTGACGAGCAAACAATGGAATGGAATCAACGTTCAAACAATTACTATCTGCAACGTCGTCGCCAGCATCGTCCACCGGCGTTGTTGATAATAATTCTGACAGTAGACAATGCGAGGCTACAACAACGAGCGAGGATGTGCCAGGCAGGACGAAAGAGCTGTGCGAGATAAGCTTTTAATTTTCGCCCGAGAGTCCCAGGATCCAACAATGCCGCCAAATTAGAGCGCCTTTCGCGGGCGCGACTACGTTTTGCATAATCACTTTACGAACGAACAAAATCCGCGAAATAACGGCAAAAGGCGGTCGCACGCGCGAATTGTCACGCGAATTTTACGAATGGATTGGCGGCGGTGCTACGCACATGTTGCCGGAATTTATGAAGTGATCCCGTGCGTTTATGAAAAAGCGTCATTTCCTCCTATGCACCCCATCGTCGTGGCGAAAATTGCATCCAATAACCGTTCGTTTAACTGTTTCGATAAAACGCGAGCGACTGTAATATTTTACGGAAACTCGCAATACCGTAATTCGCGCAGTCAGCTGCTGCCAGAGAAGGTTGCGCAACGTTTGTTTATAACGATCGGTTTTTAATTTGCAAAATTCTAGGTATATGCTAGTGTTTATTAAGATCCGACAAACTTTAGTTAAAGATCCACTTTTAAAGAACGTAAAAAGAAAGTGCAAAGTTTTGCGCGCGTCGAGATAACACAACAAGTATACACATGAGACAGCTGCGGTGTAATGTTGCTGTACCGAGTTTCAAACTGTTACAATATAATGGCATTAATTACAATAATCCGTTACAAAATCTGCGGAATATCCTGGTGGACGTAAAGCGATTATTTGCCGGAACGTGGTACTGTAACAACGATAATCCAATATACTGCGAACGTACTGCGATAATCCATAAACGCGTTCACAAATGAGAGAAGAGTATTTCCCGTTTTCTGCGAGTAGAAATGCCGTTGATGTAAATTAACGGCGCTTACTCATCAACAAGAATTAACTCCTAGGTACATACAGACAAAGACCATACATGGACTTTCGAAATGAAGACACGATACGAATGCACGTCATTCAAGCACACGTAGCCATTTATATTAAATTAGTCGGCGAAGAGAAAAAAAGAGTATATAACGAGACAACAAAGATAAAAGATAGGAAGATGGGAAAGCTTTTATTTTTCACTCGACTCCCGGCGACAATGGACGGGAATTAAAGCGAAGCACCGAGCTGGCGTAATTGTTTTACGAGCGGATAAAATTCATGAAGGTCCTCGTAATACAGGAGCGGATATTTTCTTTTGAGATGTCAGTTTATGCGAAATTTCTTCCCGTCTTTGTTACTCTGTGGCATAAATATCGTAATGTCCATTGGTATTTTTCCAAATAGTCGGTTATGGAACTCAAAGTGACGGAGCTCTGCGAAATCGAGACATCAAATGACGTCGATAATGAAGTTGAAAATAGCTATTGATTCGTACCACTGCCCCATATTTTTCATCAAGCTACGAAGATTAAATCAGATAAATTGCGCCACGCAATTAATGTCAAAAAATGCAACCGCGTTTGACATATTTTTTACATATGACGTCGTGAAATAACTGACAGCTGAATTATATCTTTATCTTAAAAATTAGCAAAATACCAAAGAGATAATGCACTAGCGTAAATATATTAAGTATATTCCTTATAATATAATTATATAACACATCTTTTTAAACAAACTAATCAATTACTATTATTCATCATGTAAAATGATTGATAAAAAAAAATAAAAAAATAAAAAAAGAGCAGTGAGCGTTTTACGAAAAAGCCCGAGAACTCTCTTCCCGTCCATTCTTAAGAAGTAGCACACTGTAAGGGGATCGAGGAAGAAGACTAACAATAAGTGGCGACTCGGCCAGCGCTAAGATTTAAGCAGGACATCGCGTATATGCGTGCGGTGACGGATTTATGGTGACGGTCCTCTCGCTAAGCGGACCGAACAAACTGAAGTCCCCGTTGGCAGTAACATCGTAATGATATAGTGTCGCGCGCCGCTTGGAAGTTTACGTTAATGGGACGGGCCCGAGGTAAAATGTGTCCAAAGTTTGGACGTCACCGGCGTGGCTTTAAGAAGTTGTCTCAGGCAACGCTCCTCCGGGATGGAATCTATTGTGCCGGAGCTAGCGGCATGGAGCTTAGCATGTAGAATGGTCCATCGAAGCGACGCGCGCGACGAAGGGCCCGTGGAATATAGGCTTTTGTCAGGAAGTTCGTTCCTTCCTTCCTTCCGTCCGAGTTTAGCGAGTATATATTGGCTTAGTTTACAAATGTGACGTGTCTGGATATACGAGTAAAATATGCTGCGACGCTCTCTCTCTCTCTTTCCCCCTTTCTCTCTTATGCGCGCACGGTCTCTCTTTTTATCAGTTTTCGCTCTAGTATCCACGGCTACAACGTTTCCATTACCGGAAAATTCACAGTATACAGCGAGAATCCCGTAAGCTAAACGATAGCGTCGTGAATCTTTCTGCGAGATTGAAAAACAGTGATATTTACGTGCAGAGAGCAAAGCTGCAAACCAAGTATATTTTTTTCGCGAAGTAAATGATTCATTCGGCGATCGAAATAATATCGGGCCATATCGAGGTTAAGAACTACTAGTATATTAAAATTGCGAAAATACTGTTAATTAAATCGCTTGCACTTTATTT